>OX123199.2:28778454-29378454 GCA_944739405.2 Euclidia mi | reverse complement strand
TCATCTCAAACATGCCTTATCTAGATTTTCAATAATAGGCATAAATGTATACATTAATTCGCCTGAATTAAAGTAAACATTTATGCCTATTAATAAAACTCTAGTGATTTAGTGATACTATGTACCATAAATGTTCTTCGTTGAAATTGTGTCATATGGACTATTTAGTGCAGCATAACTGCCAATGAATAATGACTAGGGTGGAATCGATTTTATTTAATAGAAAAACACTAAAAGGAACTTTGGTGTACGAAAGTGTAAGAACTCTCTATAATATTTTTAGCTTCACCAACATTACACGTGGATTTACCTGAACATTTAGATAAACACCTTAGATGATGTGTCATTGTCTATTGGTTTGCACAGTATCGCCTCCATCTTACCTATGAAAATTGCGCAATAAAGTCTTCTTAAGAACCTTATCGGGAAAGATTTAGTCATTGATTCTATTTTTTGATAAACATTATTTTAAGCGTCATCAAGTAAACATACCAGAGATAAGACATGCCTCATCTGTGGACCAAAATAAAAATGATTAAAAGACTTCCTACAGATTTCGCTGCAAAATACAAGTGAGTCAAATTACTCTGTCGAGACATGTTTTTAAACAGTCTTATATTATGCACCCCTCCACGAAAATCGCATTACGAATCACAAACTACTGAATTACAAATGAACCGTAAAAAGGTGAGTGATACGATGCGCCGTGTATCGGTTAACAAACTACAATGAGATGTCTGTAGTCAGGCTGTGCCATGAAATTGACCGATTCATTAACACAGCTGAAGTGTTAAATGCCTGGCTTCTTATTATTTTGCACGTTTCTACAAATTGTGTGACGGTTCAATTCACGACTTCGTACGTATTATTTTCAGAACGAGCTATTGATCTTTACTCGTCATATAAAACAATCAAGAATCATCGGGCTGTCGCCTATTGCGCAGTATGACTACGTGGCATCTTCAGGGTCGATGAAATGATTTAGTTTCTTCTCGAACTTGAAGTTTGTTCACATATTTTCCTTTTAGCACTGTGATAACTTAGTTCAACGATAGGAGAGGTGAAAATAAATCTCTTCACGGATTCATGAACATCCTTATTTCCACCAACCTCTAAAAATACTATTTTTATGTTTTTGTATATTCTTATTTAAGTAGGCAATGTACCTATTTAGATACCAATTTGCAGCCTACGGGCTTACTTATTATGTGTACTTATACATCTTCCTACTATTGTTGCATGTCTTTTGACTGTACGTATGTGTAATGATTAATGGTTACTTAAATGGCTATTAAGCATAACGTGTTTCTATTACTAGCCAAATCTCCTTGTGTAATCGCTGAAAATTATCAAGCAATATGAAATTACTTTAAGAACATTACTATCAATTTGGAGGCAATACCTAGGTATACGAAGGGTGAGTGGATTATCGAATTGCCTTCAGTATTTTTATGATAATCAAGTACCTACTCTCATATCCGAAGCTATAAATCGCCTGTGCCCAATCATATACGATAACCATTATTCAATGTTTAATATTTAAGTGTACATTTGATTTGGCATGATATTAATAGACTCACTTGGGTGCGAATGAACAATTAACCTATCAGCTTGACTCTTGTCTACGTATTTTTATTGCCGCACTGAAAAATTGAATAATATACTGTGATAATTCTGGAAGTACCTACGAGGCAGTACAGTATAATCTGTGTTGTACGTACTATTGTTATCATCTGAAAATATTATTACTGTGTCAAGAAGGAAAGATCACGGTTTGAATAAAAAAATACTGTCGGTAGTTCGTAGGTAGAGCCTTCTTAAAATGATAACTAGCTTTTTCACAACGTTCCGGATTACCCTACCGCTAAACTAACAACTCCACCAGACCTAACCGGATTAAAACATAATAAACTAGTATTTAAGAATACTGACAATATTTTCCTTAGTAAATGGTAGTCCATCGCCTATTCTGTGTCACTACCCTTTTAAATCCTTCACGACTTGTACACATAGACTATGACAGTGATACTTATGTGCTCTAAATAATATAATAATAACAATAAATAGTTATCCCGTTATCAAGGCCAGGTGTAACCCACGCTGAAATATGGTGCAGATATAAGGTATTTTACCTTTCATCAACATCATCGTCATCATCATCAGCCTGCCATAGTCCACTTCTGGATATTAGGCCTCTCAAATGGCACGCCAATGAGCCTGAATTTCGGGTTTTCGTGACCAGGCGGTTTTACCTTTTACCTTTATTTTTAATAAATTGGGTTACCTTTATTTTTAATTAAATAAAGGTAGAGATCCGTTACCTAAATATCAGCATGGGTCACTAACTGCTAGTCTAACAAGCTAGACAAAAGGAAAAACAGATAAATTTGAAATAAATAAACAGATGAAATGCCGCCTGGTAGCAGGAATTAGCTATACCCTATTTAAGCAGATGATATTCCAGCTGGTAGGAGGCATTAACTACCCTATATTATATTACCAACATCGTAATGTACCTAATATAGGGCATGAATTGTCAATTATCGCTTGTCCCGTGTCTCGGAGAGCACGTGAAGCCGTCGGTCCCTGCTGTCATGAAGATCTTTGACAGTCGTTATCCTACCTCTAAGTAATCTGACACTAGTCTCACCATGGAATATCGCTATCCCTTCGGATTGCGGACAGAGCCGCCACTATGTGCGATGTGAACATCATGCGCCAAGGGAATAGGGGCGCCGCGTGCCGGATGAATTTAATTATTGAAATATTTTTTGATAGCTCCAAACCTCATCATCAACTTTGTTTATAATCTACCCTACTGCTGGACGAAAGCACACGCGTAGGCGTGACTATTGTCTTGGGCGACTTGTACCTGCTTTCTTAAGCATCCAACATTAGAGATTATGTTGCAGTTTGTAGCAGCGATAGCCTAGTGGAGAGACCAACGGACTGCTATGCAGAGGGTCTTGGGTTCAAATACACGGTTCGCACCAATAACTATTCGAAGTTATGTGCGAATTAAATTGTTAATTAATGCTTGCTAAACGGTCCTCCTATCTCCTCCAGTCCGTGGTTGAACCTGGCAAATAGCTCTGTTGCATTAAAACCACAGCCGACTTTCATATGGACCATGAAGTAGACCACGTGGTGGAAACTCTACAGAATGTCTGACCGATTCTGTCAGGTGCATCACAGCAGCAAGAAACCTGCACTGTCGCGAGAATCTTTGCAGATGATTTATAGGCGACCTGAAAACCCAACAGTCACTTTGTTACATCTAAACAAAAAGATCTTTAAGCTGGCTACGACCTAGAAGCTCCAATGCACGCTCCATTTAAGAAGTAATTTAGTAAAAGTGGAGTGGTAAGTCCAACAATTGGGTCGAAGGCAGTCAAATCTGATTGGAATGTCGTCACTTGTAGGCCGAAGATGCTTATGGAAGTCAAGATCTTTAATAGTGATCTATTCAGAACGGCAGTGTCCAGAGAACTTTGTAGAAGAGTCGCCAGTAGTCAGTCAAGACTAAATGGTGATGGCCCTGAGGCAGCTTAAAGATAAAAAAGCCTCAGGGGAAGGCAGAACAGCGTGCACCTCCAATGTTTATTTCACTTAAGAAGATAACATCTCCTACTTATATTGATTGTGGGTTAATCGATTTATTACGTGTTCTGATAGTATGTTTCCAGACTGAAAGTACAGAAGAGCAGTAGTAGGATCGAGAAAATTGTATTAGATTGATTTATGTAACAGCATTTTATCTCAGTCACTATCTGACAATGCCGCTATGTTGTATCAGCTTGCTAAATTAGGAATTCATGAATTTTATTGTATTTTTTAAATTTTAGAGCTAAGACATAATTATGTAAGTGTGATTTTCTGACTGGGTGAGGTTAACGCTAAGGGATAAAGCCCATAAATATGAATTAAAAAAATAATATTTGTTCTCTTCTCGGAGAGAACTCCCAAGAAGATTGACGTTTGGGTCTTCGAAAAGGGGTACAAATTCTAAACTAACTATCGACTCACCTCTCTTGAGCCATGTCTGCAAGTTTTTTGCCAAAATCATCACGAACCGTCTCCCGTGTAGATTTAACTGTCTTCAGACTCTCGAGGAGGACGGGGAGAATAAGGCGTATATCACAGCTACACAATGTGGCAGCTTATACTGAAGACAGACAAGTATAATCAGCCTGTCTGCTAAGCGTTTGTAGACTATGAAAAGGTTTTTGACTCCATTGAATTGAAAGATGGTTTGTTTTGGAATGCTTGCAACGGTGCTAAGCTGATTGGCGATATGTCCAAGTGCTGAGAGGTCTGTGCGACGCCCCGAGCTTGAACGTCAAAGTATAGAACCAGAGCAGTCTAAATCCACCTGTATTAAGAAGTGATGTTTTTCAAGCCGCGAGAAAGTATCTCCTATACCTAAAAGTTTGTTGATGTTTTCCTTCACTGTTTAGCAGGCAATATCGTTATCGTGGCTGAAACTGAGCATGATTTGCAAAATATGCTGAGCAGCCTTGCTGATTCTTCTACTCGCATCAGACTTTAGATGATCTTGAACAAATCTCAATGAACATGTTTCTCCGGATCTGTTTATGTTAAATGGGATGCCTGTTGAAGCCGTTCAAGAAGTATTTACACCTTGGGCGAACCTTGCAATTGGGTAAAAAAACTTCGAGAAAAAGGCTCGCACCAATTTGAGGTCACTTAGCGAGCTATGGAAAGAGCTACGCTTGGAGTTTCTCTGAAGAATCGAATCTTAAATTAAGTGATCCATGCGAAAACCAAAGTTATCGACATGGCCCAAAGAATAAACAAGCTGAAGTGGCAGTAGGTTGTTCACATTTGTCGCAAAACCGATAACCGTTGGACTGGTTAAGTTCTGGAGTGGAGACTGCATTTGGCAAACGTAGCGTAGAACACCCTCCGGCTAGGTGGAGTAACGATATCCGCAAAGTAGCTGACAGCGGATGAAGTGCCGGAAATCGTGCTCAAAGGCGAGCCATTACAGATGCCTATATCTAGCAGTGGAATGTGGCAGGTTGGTGATGATTTGTTAATGACTCTTTTTACGTCCTTACATGGTGAATGAACTTTCTTATTTTTATCCTGATCACTAGATCAGGATAAAAAGAAGAAATTATCTGGTTACCACCAGTTGACTGCGAAAGGCTGTATGATTATGATGATTGGGACTATCTTTTTTTTAATATAATGCATAGGCAGTTTTGTACATAGACTAATCAGAAAGAGTCAATTATGACAAATATAAATAGTTTGTATGTAACAAAAAATATAATTTATTGCAATTATTGCCAACTGGAAGCGAATATTTTTAACGTTATTATGTAAAGATGTACTATGAGTATATAAAACTGGAGATCTTATTATAGTGCGAATTTTAAATCAAAAAAAAAGTCGAAAGAAGATCACCAAAAAGGCGCTTCACAGATTTCGCACACAACCGCTACCTAGCGTCGGCTCGGCCCTGAATGCAGGGGTCAGACAGGAAGTCGCTCTGTGGAAAAGCTAATATTCAGCCAAATCCGGTTAGTATGCCGACCCCACGTTGAAACTAGGATAACGCTAAGAGGATGATGATAATTAAATTACCAACATCCCCGTAAGAAGATAAATACCGTTAAAGTCTGTAAAAATAATAATAACTTAATGCAAGTAAATAAAGCGGCGTTATTCCTTGATATAGATGGAGCCTTTTCTGACAATATTTTTACTCTCAGATAGAGTCTAGGTACGTCGTTCGCTGTCGCGGATAGAAATTAAAAGTCTCTACATGTCTAATTATTGTAGTGGAATCATGAAGTTTAGCTCGCCCGTGCAGGTGCGGTAGCATAAATTCTGTGTTCTAATGGAGTTAATAACTTTAAATAATAAACGCCTAATATTATTAAATCTAGTCCTATAAAAATTTTGCTTGAATATCCAATATTCCATGAGGTCTAAGTTAATCCCGCTCCCAACAGCTCTTTTGAGCACGTCCACAGCTGAAACAAACTTTTTTGCACTCATGCATACCTATACATGCGTATGTACCTACATGCGTCCATACTATATTCAATAGAAACACTTAAAATGTAATGAATTTTTGTCCGTTTATGACAAAGTATAGTGATTAAGGTTTATGTGTTCATGGAATTAACACATTTGAATATAGCGTTCGTTATCGCAATTCGTGTGTTTTATAGCACAACACTCCTAATCTCAATGATTAACGACTGCCAACGTCAGATTGTAAACATTCGGCTTTAATGCCTTTAATAGATCTAAGCACTAGCTTAGACCCGCGATTTTACTCAAACTGGACCCATTTTAACAAGAAAATACTGTAGGTAATGTAATCTTAAATTGGTTCATCCTCATCATTATCTGCCGTAGTCCATTGCTGCAAATAGGCCTCTCCAATGGCACGCCATATAATTAGTAATTTATCACAACATGATTATTTGCAAGTAAAGTCGTCCCATATAATTATAGTAACATAATATGCACGTCGGTCTAACCAAACAATGGCGGCAAGCGATGCTGTAACGCGATGCAATGCACTTATTGACATTACAGGGATGACGAAAGTAAATACAGGCCGCAATGCAAAGTCATTTGTTCTACAACGTAGGCATTGAAACGTAATGCAAGCCGACATAATACACTAACAATTATCTTAAGATATCCGATTGTCTTAGCACTTTTTTGGATGAAAAGACCCGCCGCGTTCCACTTGCGGTGTGTGCTTCATCACAGAGCCTTTCGCAGTCCACTGCTGGACACAGGCGTCTCCTAATTTGCGATCTGGTCCACTATATCACGCTTTCCAGGTCGGTTTAGAGTTTGATGGCATGGTTTATGTCCCATTGCAAAGATATTTGCTTCGTGTATTTACATCAGCGCCTCTTACAGTTACGACACCTACGGAATGAAATCGGGTGGTGACTATTATTCAAAATTCAAATTCAAATTCAAATGCTTTATTTCGCCAAATATAGGTACAAAGAGATGGTAGGTACATATGTATATAGAAACACTATATTTTGCCTCACGGCATGCAAAAAAAGAAAAATTATATGTGCAGGAATGTCAACATTAAACTAAAATAAATTATTGCAGCTTAAAAATCAAATTAAATAGAACTAATAAGTTATATAAATTACAATTCACATTAATAAATTATCAAATAATATAATATTTCATGTAAGATATTTATCTTTAAGATATTCGTCAACAGAATAATACACTTTTTTTAAAAGAAGGCACCTTACTCTACTCTTAAAAACGCTGGTACTTGTAATTTCCAGTATACATTTTGGTAGGTGGTTATAAATTTTTGAAGCCATGCACAATATACTTTATTTAAATAGGCTGTGGTGTTCGGTGGACAGGATATTTTAATATGATGTCTTTTACTCCTCAGTTTATTAAAAAAATGCATATTATTCCTTACAAATAACACTATCTCTAATATATATAAACAAGGAACAGTCAAAATCTTTAATGCTAGGAAATGAGGTTTACAACTTTCTGGGAGCTTTATATTACAAATAATCCTGATACATTTCTTCTGTGACACAAAAACTCTTTCAGAATCGGTGGAGTTTCCCCAGAATATGATACCATAATTAAGGATTGACGACACACAGCCGTGGTATGCAGTTATGATAGTGTGTTTACTGGCTGTTTTCGACAGTACTCTAAGAGCATAGCAGTGTTTATTTATTTTGGAACACAGGGATTCTACATGAGACTTCCAATCCAGACTATCATCTATATTTAGTCCTAAAAAAACTGTATGGTGTACTTGTCCTATTTGAT
Source organism: Euclidia mi (assembly GCA_944739405.2). Lineage (NCBI taxonomy): Eukaryota > Metazoa > Arthropoda > Insecta > Lepidoptera > Erebidae > Euclidia > Euclidia mi. The sequence goes on along the minus strand of OX123199.2, from coordinate 29,370,630 downwards.
TATTGTCATATCTTATATCTAAGTTAGTTAATTTATTTACTCTATTACGGAATGTCATTATGTTAGTTTTATTTAAATTTACTTTCAAATTATTCATTTCTAGCCATTTAATTGTTTTATTTAAAGTAGTATTCATGTCATGTTCAATTTGTTGTTTATTATCACCAGTAAATATAATGGTACTGTCATCTGCAAAAAGTATAGTCTTGTGGTTAATTACTTTAGGTAGATCATTAATATAAATAATAAATAAAAGAGGCCCCAATACACTTCCTTGAGGAACACCAAAAACAACTTTCCTCTGTTCAGATGAATAGTTAACTAACATTTTATTACTTTGACAGATTTCAGAAATGCGTGTTGTCTGTATTCTGTCACTTAAATAAGATTTTATTAATTCATATATGTTGCCTCGCACTCCGTAGGCATATAGTTTGTTCAGCAAGGTTAAGTGATCAACATAGTCAAAAGCCTTAGTTAAATCCATATAGATTGCAGTGGCGTACCTTTTTTTATCAATTGCAGTCATAACTGCACTGAGAAAATTATAAATTGCAACATTAATGTTTTTATTTTTCCGAAACCCAACCTGTTCTTCTGCAAGTAAACCATTGGTTTCAAAATAATTATATAGGGCTTCATGGATAACTTTCTCAAATATCTTGGATATCACCGGAACCAATGCTATTGGTCTGTAACAACTTAAATCATTTCTATTACCTTTCTTAAAGAGCGGTTTTATAATGGTTACTTTTAATTCATCAGGAAATACACCATATGAAATACACAAATTAATTAAATAACTCAGTACGTTGGACAGTTTAGTAGAGACATGTTTCAATATTGCAGTGGCTACGTCGTCATAACCCGTACTATTTGTGGGTTTTAGGTTTAAAATTATTCTATTAATGTCATCAGGAACAGTTGGTGGCATAAACAAGGACCCTAATGTTTGATTAATACCAAGACTGGGCCTTGATTGTTGGGAGATATTCACTTGGTTTATAAAGTAGTCATTAAATGAATTCGCAATTTCAACAGGGTCAGTGATAGTAGAGTCATTAATCATAATATGGTCCATAGTAAATTCCTTGGGAACATTATATTTACTTTTGTTTATAACAGCCCAGGTAGCTTTACTTTTATTATGTGCATTGTTTATAAAATTATCATTTTGAGACTTCTGTGTGAGTTTTATTATTTTATTAAGTCTAGATGACAATTCCAGAAAATTACTTTTATTGCGTTCGGTACGGTTTTTGCGATATTGCCATAAGAGTTGACGCCTTCGCCTACAACATACCTTTATACCTCTAGTTAGCCACTTTGGTCGTGTTTTAACATATCTTTTTACTAATAGGACTGGAAAGCATAAATTATAAAACAGTCGAAAAATATCGTAAAACTCACTGAATGCCGTACATGGACTATTACAATTGAAGACGTCGCTAAAACTAAGAGAATTTATACATTCTTTAAATTTTTGAATATTTTCAGTGCTGTAATCTCGTTTTTCAACATACCAGTATTTTAATGTGTTAATATAGTTTACTGGTACTGTGAACAATTGGGCTGTGTGATACGATATTGCAAACTCTATGATATCCTGTGAACACTGACGTGTGTTATACAAAAAATTATCAATACATGTACCACTTATTAGTCTGGTGGGTCGCTGAAAGGCTAATTTTAAGTTGTGAGAGCAAAGAATATGCTTAAATTCAGTACATTCAAAGCTTTTTTGTAATACATTGATATTAAAATCTCCACACAGTATTATTTTCTTTTTACCATAACAATAACGACTCAGTAAGGAGTTAAAATTAACAAAAACATGTTATAGTCCTCCACACTACTTCTTGGCGGTCTATAAATACATATCACAATAAGTTTATGTTCTAAAAGTTCAATACCAGAACATTCAATAACGTTTTCAATACAATAGTTACTGATTTCTTTAATTGGAGTAAAAGATAATGTGTTGTGAACCAGTATACATGAACCACCACGACGAACTTTTCTACAAAAAATAGTCCCAAGAATAAAATTAGGAATATTTAACATCTCCCTATCTGATGCAACCATATTATGCTCTGTCACACACATTACTCCAATACCCGTCTTATTATGTTCTAAAGATTCAAGCACAACAGTGAGCAGTAGTGTTGCCCAAATGCAAGAACAAGACGAGACTTAGCCAGTCTTGGTCTTGGTCTTGCGCCAATACACCTGGTCTTGGTCTTGGTCTTGGTATTGCGCTCCCAGTCTTGGTCTTGGTCTTAGTCTTGCAGCAAGAGTCTTGCAAGTCTTGCAATTACCTATCAGTCTATTACTATTTATTAAAGTTTTTAAATCTTAGAAAAACGTATTAGAATTGGAATTATTATGACATCTACTACCTATCCTTACCATTTTATCCTAATCATAATACTGCTTGCGTGATCAGTATAATGTATTCATTTTCATTCTAAGTACTCTGAAACTTATTTATTCTTTGGAACACCTGTAGGTACTCTTAAAATTCGAAATTATTTTGCATGAGTCTACCTACGCCCTGTGGCGGCAATCAAATAGTGTCAAATGTTGTGATTTCGGCGCGGCGGCAACGATTGTTGTATATGATTTCAAAAGAAGCCGCCGGCGCGTGTATCATAACCATGTACTTCCGAAAAGCGGCAAATTTCTTTGAGAAGTAAGTACAAAACCTTTGATGCCGCATTATCAACGTGCCGATGGTTAAAACATAACTATGCATGCACTCAGTTTGATTTTAATGGATATTTTTTTATTCGCTATGTAGGTATGTTTATGGTACCTATTAGTCGTAATGCGCATAGGTCCAGTTTTTCATATTCTTTGATACAGTTTTTTGCGTCTCATAGAATTCCTAAGCGTACCTATACACCGAACTCTTACACCTAACTACTCCGTGAAATAGCGCTAAGTCCTAGCTGCAAGACGCAAGAGTCTTGCAGGCTAAGTCTTGTTCTTGCTCAAGTCTTGCACGATCAGTCTTGGTCTTGGTCTTGCTAAAAATACGCGGTCTTGTTCTTGGTCTTGGTCTTGCAAAAACGCAAGAACAAGACCAAGACTGCAAGACCAAGACTGAATTTGGGCAACACTAGTGAGCAGGTCAGACTTGGACATTAGGCCATTGATATTTTGATGAAGTATATTTAATTTAGTCTCGAAAAAATGTCTCAGTATTACGCACAATGTCAATATTATTTAACTGTTTGTTGTCCGAATTACATATAATGTCAGTATTAGTGTTTTTACAAAAATCTTGTACATAAGTCTGGGTAGAAACAGAGCGACAGGTTTTAATACCATCAATTGATACTATTTTATTAGGTATGTTTTTTACATAATTACAATAATTGTATGCATAATTTAATTTTAATATTTCTTTTAAGAGATAGCGACTAGTAGAAAATGACATGTTTTGTCTGTATGGAATGAAAGATTTGTAATTTAAGTCAACAAAGATAGAATTAAGATGTCTACTAGAGATAAATTTAAGTTCATAATTTAACTTTTTTATGTTTAATGCATTATTAAATGGTATTTCTATCAAAAGAATATTTGTATTTTTTACTGTATTGAGAAAAGTAGATATACTCGATTGGAATTCATACGGATTAACATCATTTATACCACCCAATATTATAACATAATCATTCATAGTATAGGTTGATTTTATTTCACATATTGCAGTATTTAAAACATGCGATAGTCTCGCACCGGGTTTCATAAAGCAAGTTACAATATAATCGCTACCTAATTATTATTAATACTTTCATTGAATCGGTTATCACAAATATTTTGGTTACCTTTTGTGCACTTCGCGTTGCAGCTCTTTGTACATGAATAACAGTTATGTCACTATCTGTGATGAGCTACGTTAACAAAAGCGTTTTTGCAATGAACAATCTATCTCAAAGCATCACACTTGAAATTGGCATAGAGTCTATCGAGAGCAAAGCCAGGATATTCAGCGGTAATGAACAATTGTTAAGGCAAAACTTCGAGGCTTACAGCGTGGTTCCAATGTAGGCAATCTATTGGTCTTAGTTTGGCAAATCTGCAAAAGATTAACTACCTGATACCTCGTTTCGAGTATTATTCTGTCTATACGTATGAAGTGCTCTGCTACCCTAGGCGGCGTCAAGGCGTAATCCTCCTTGTCTGATTTTGTGTCGTATCATAAGTATAACCTAGTATCCTCAAGCGATGAGTGGATACGCTTCTTCATTACAAACGCTAGAATCGACAATTGAAACTCTTTACAGTATACAAACGGCTACGAGATGTGCAGGAATTGTGGTCAAACCCCTTTTAACGAACTATTTTTAAAATCGTTTTATTCAAAACGATTTTAAGTTTTGCGATTTGTATACATAATAAAAGTTCACTTAGCTTAATCGCAAATTGGAAACGTTGAAAAGTCCCGACCTATTTACACCTCAAATAACTTATTTGTGACAAATAAGATAAAGTAAGTAAAGTTGTAACTTTGAATAAGAACGAGATCGAGTTTGTTCTGACTTCTCTTTCTCCTGCCTGCGTGGTCCAGTGGATAGCGTATGCGACTGCTGATTCCGATTCTGATTTCGATTCCCGGGTCGGGCAAAAGTGTTACTGGGTTTTCCCGAATTCTCAGTAGCAGCACGGAGTCTGATGATGTGTCCGGTAACGGCAATAGGCTCGCCCTCTATTACGTGGGACCTAAAAATTCATGGCGAAATGTGGGTGTAATACCTACCTATTACGTCTCTGCCTCTTTCTCTCCTTAGGCCCTAGCCAAACGGCATTCGCTCTGATATCTACTTTCGATAACGCTTGGTTGCCATGGCAACATAAGGAATTTCTTCTTCGTTGACCACGTGATATAACGAAGTCTTATGTCATTTCCATACATTTTTGCACTTAGCGACTAGCGATATCGTTAATCGAATGCCATTTGGCTAAGGGGGCTTGTCAAGAATTTGAAGTTCACGGCAAAGTTTTCTTTCATAATACTACCTTAGTGTTTCATTAGAGTCCGTGAGCATGACGTGATATAATTTCCAATTGTAAGGTTATTTTAAATGGACTGTATAATAATATATCTTAGCCCATTAGGGCTTTATAATTAATAATATGCTAATACATTAGTATTCCGAATTTCCGATGTAAGTACTTCACCTCTATTTTTTTCAAATGCTAGTTAAATTAATGGGGCTAGGATTTAGCAATGTTTAATCTTGTGTACCTTCTATCAAAGAATCTTTAACCAACCAAGTACCTATAGGGATATCAGTGACAGCAATTTCTTTACAACAATATGATTTCACACAAAACCTCTTGCAACTATCTTTACAGTTTGATGATGTCAGTTTTCAGTATATAATAATTCCGATTTCTCACCGATCTTCTAATCAATATCGATATCAGTCGGATATAGCTCTCGGAATTGATGTTTGTCATACAAGCAAAGCCGTTTGTAGTACATTCTTAGAATGATAACGCTTTATAGTTCATGCAGAAGGGTGTCAGGTGATCAAATGTTTTCTGCTCAGCTCTTCATAATTATCCTTTAGCAGAACACAGATTTGTAGCTAGTAAGAAGACGTAGTAAGTTTAGTATTTCTTTGCTATATTTAGCAGTTGTTTGACCAGTACAACGCCTTTGTCTCAATCTTATAGAATCTCGGGTATAAACGGCCATAACGATCATTCTCGACAATTTACTTCGGCAAAAGTTCTGTTTCGTCTCCTACTTGTCTATCCCGAAACTACCTCTCTTTGTAGTATAACAGTGAAATAAATGTACTGTTTCATAAGTTTGCTTTGCCAATTTGTAATAAGTCGCCATATTGCCATTTAGAAGGAAGGCGTGACTATCTAAGTAGTGTGTCTTCAAAGTTATCAACACAGAACGTCACATGTTGCTTACGAATAAAGAAAATAAACAGATCACAAGATATGCATATTACGTGTACAAAGTAATATAACAGTAGCTAAGATGAATATAAATACAGAAGGAGCAAAAAGCATCGCGATGCGACAAACAGCCAAACGTTAAAGCTTTTGCATATACACAATAAAATTAGCTATAACAGGAAGGATTTGTAATGGCTTTGACGAATCGACGGAGTTTTCCATGACTTAGTAGGTACCTATACTCTTTATTCTAATGCATGCTCGTCGTAAATCCATAAAAGGCGGCTGAAGGAGCCCATACCATCGCGATAATCAGCGGTCTATTCCAAGATTTATGTTTTGTGTTTATTGGCTATTATCATTTGCAGTACATAAAAGTACGCACAATTTTAGGCATACAGTTCCTTTAACGATTACATCATTCTCACGTTGTAACTACTGGTAGCTATTAAATAGATTGTCCTTGTGACATATAGTAGGTTTATTCGCTAATTCTCTGCGATGTTGTAAGATTTTTTACCTGCTCGCCTGCACAAAAGATCTATTTAAAAATTCACATTAAGGTAGTTGTATCGAAGAGATACAATTGTCTGATGCTTTTTTTATTGCAGTGTCGTCGTCCTCTGTTAATGGAACGAGATTAGATCCCCAGAATTTGAGCAAAAGGCTATTATAAAAACTTTATTCATACTGAGGAGAGCATTGTAAATATTTATTGTCAGGGATATTGTAATAGAACCTGTTGCCTGAACTTGCAGATAATGCTTTCTTTCAACGGCTTTTGATGAATGTTCGCGTGTTTTTCTTTGAATTATATTTTCTAGAACTTACTATTAAGTTCACGATTTTGTAGTATTGCCAAGCTTTGGCCCTTAAGGTAGATTTAAGATTGAAGAAATATTCATAGTCGAAACATTACATAAAAATCAGAATAGCAACTTAATTAATATAAATATAATTACTGAAGAAATATTATAATAATTAGTCATATAACAGTTTTGATGTTCTGCAATACAACTGTACTTTTTATAATGCCGCATATGCCAAGCAAAGTTAGTACTAAAAGTAAATATCAAATATTATAGACTGTAGAGTATTGATTTAGTAGCTCTATATTTTTTACATATTGCGTTAACGATGTATTTTGACTAGCCTGTTGTTGTAGTGGTAAGTGGCTCTAACTGCTTAACTTGCTTAGCGGTCGTGGGTTCGATTCCCACTTTTAGTTCCAGATCAGATGACCGTATATGAGTAGTACTAGGCTTTAATTGTTATAAAATACAGTCGCCACTTTGCTACTATTATCAGCTTATCGTTTTAACAAAGAATGTTTTATACTATTATATTTGTTTATTTACATTATGTGCTATATCTGTCTGTACTCTATACTCCATGTGTATCTCTTTATCTATAGTTAGATTTTATTTATTTCTGTATGTTTGTTACACATGACCGTTTAAGAATAAATGCAATAAGTCCTAATACTGAATACAATGTAGACCAAAAGTGGTAGAGCTCTATCTATTGCTGTTTGAGTATCACCTAGGTATTTCTATGTGATGTAGGTCGGTCTTCAGAATATAGGAAGATGCTATTTAAAACAACTATGTGATAGAAGATTTAAGGAAAATAAAAAAATACTTATGGAAATTTAAAAGACCTTTAAATTAACGTTGAATGCATTTAATATTGAAACAAGTGATTCCGCTATCTGAAGTTTTTTGAAAGAGCTGCTCCACCAATATCCTAAACATCAAAGGATGAATTGGGAAAATTTGACTTATAAGTATAAACGGCATAAGTTCTGTTAGGTTGTAGTGTAAGTAGGCGGCGGGTAGTTATGTGTTAACTTGGTACTTGTTGTCTGTGAAATGAGCGCGCTATGCTGCTGATGGCAAATGGCAAATATGCAGAGATAAATAGAGCGTTTACGAAAAAGTAATCGTTACATCACAGCAACAAAAATATTACCATGATAATTACTGAAACATAGCCAAAATACAATAAAAATTACATGGTTTGATAGAGCGACAATATTTACATTATATTTATCTCTCGAGCTATTTACTTAGTAGAATCGCACTTGGGAAAATACACTTCAATTAATCCCACATAATTACACTGGTCTTATAATACAAATATTTTATCCTTGAAGAAATAGTAAGTAATTTATATAACGGCTGTCTTGATATTAACTATTCCAGTTGTTAATTCACCTTCAGCAAGTGCAGTTAATAAAGTTAAACATTATTGTGTAAGAGTTTTTTATACCCACTGACGATGGATAGTAAACCGAAAACGGACAATAAGTCTAAGATGGCTAGTAAGACTCAGATGGATAGCAAATCAAAGTCGGATAGTAAACCAAAGAGTGTGTTTATCATCAGCAATGGGACTTTGGGCACAATCTTCGAGGGCAAGACTAAGTAAGTGCATAAATCGCATCGTTTTGAATAGTACGAATAATACGACCATGAGTCACGTGTTTTGAAGGCTAGGCGTGCCGTATAGGCCGGTCCCGGCGAGGGGCGTGCTGTACCGTGATAATAATTGAACGCAAACTGAAAAACTACGTAGGTAATAGTGTTGAGTGTAGAGCGCTGAGCGCCGAGCTGTTTCAACCGCAACGTTTTCAGTGCGCTGTCAATAGCGCGCTAGACGCGCTTACGTCACTTGGCGCCTCCGCTTCAGCGTCAGCCACGACCCCACACCGGGCGAGCGCGACTCACTCCTTTTGGCGCGTTCAGACGCGCCTCAGCCGTTCATTGCCGAGTTGACCGCAACAGTGGCACGACGTATGGTACACTTACCGACGCGTCTCACTCAAATTTAATTTTACTTTTATTACGATTTAAAACCGACCAAACAGTGATTACACATAAAAATAATTGTATAACAAGTATTAGCGATTTTTACAAAACACGACGAGCTACTAAAATTTCGCTCGGCGAAAACTTAAATCGCAGCTTTAGTCGTCAACGATTTGTAGAGCGCAACCCGTTTTCAGTATACGAATATTTTAGAATTATTTTCTATTAATTATAGAGTATATTATTTAAGTATTAGTGACGAGAGCGATTAATTCTTCTACTAGACGTGGACGGGAAAAGAACCGAAAATGTCGAAAAAACATCTTCACAACCAAGCAGCCATACCGTTAGCTCCGGCGGTGTTTAAGGTAAGTTATTTTTTTTATATATTTATAATTATTATACAAAAGCGAAGTTATTTCCTTTTATTTTATTTTCTAGGATACCGTTCCGTTCCGCTCATAAAACTTTCCATAAATGCTATGCGATCATTTCAACATCATCTTGTGTGGTTTATTTTATGGTCATGTTTAAAACTTACGAGAAAATTGCCATTTAATTTCTTACTCGTTAATCCGAGTGGATACTATTAAACAACGAATGTTATAAAACTGGTAAATAAACGATTTCGCGATAATGGCGCGGCGTTTGAACGCCCCTTGAAGTTACGTGAAATTTTATTAAAGAATTGACACGGCGCGGTATGTAGCGGAATAATTGCTTCGGTCGCACCAAAGCCTATTACAGTGTTCGTGGAAATGCATTCTTAGAAGCTGTGCGTTCATTCTCTTGTACCGTCATCACACTATTGTTCTGCTATCTAACTTGGTGTTTTACGAGAATTATCTGTAAAATTATCCATTTGTAATAATGCATAAAGTGTACCTACCTATTTGCTTCGTGTGAATACGGTAAAAGTGTCTAAAGTGGTAGATGCATGCAAATTTAATTGCACATAAATACATTGCTAAGATTATTTATTTATTCACATTTTATTTTAGCCATGTGTTTTTAAAAGATTGCATGTATTTACCAACATTGACATGCTGAGCTCTTGAATTTCAGGTCAGATGTGTCTGTCTTCAACGCAGAAATTTTATAAGTAAATTTACCTATTTCAAATGCAAAACTTTATTCGTACACTAGAATGGTTTGATATATCTTACGCCTGCATCGCGGTTAGCTCCTGAGCATAGAAATTATTATAGGTAAAGCCGGGATGACCACGTAAACTAGAACACTAGTAAATTATTCAATATTAATGTTATACTAGCCATGAAGTTACTACAGAGCTGTAAATAATAATGTTATTGTAGTAATTCTCACCAATGACACGTGCATACATAAGATTGCACGTGCCTTTATTATTATTTAGAAAACTGGACTTAGGATTAACCGCGGAGTAAAATTTATTCCATTTTGTCTATACCTATGCCTGAGGAATAGATGTCATCAAAGTCTATACTGCTAATCAAAAACACTAGATTAATTTTGAACATGTCTAAAATGTAGTACCTATTCTCAATTACCGACTTAGTTTACTAAATTCAACCTTTATTCAACCCCAGAGTTCAAAATATCAACACTAATTTCATCAAAATGTACTTTAACCGGACTTGAAGAACTTACCTATCCGTATCAATGTACTTATTATTTTTCATATTGACTACATTATTATTTATTATACATATATTATTAAGGCGTTTATTTTGCTGTCGTTAGGTACAAATCAAAATACGATTATGACGTGAAAGTTAGCAAAGCCGAATGGAAATGGATGACAAGACATTCGCCAGTAAAAATAAAACTGTGCCGCAGGCCTTGAGATATTTTTCTATCGCAAAACTTTCACAAAAATATAGAGTAAACAAATATATTAACCGCAGAGTAACAAATAAACATACATTTTTATCATGATTCACCGCAGCTCTACTCTATTCGTTTTAGAGGTCTAAGTTTGTATAACTCGGGCGGCGTGAAGGTAGATGCTGAGACTTGCATTATGCAGTATTCATAAAATTAACGCAGTTTCATATCGCAATTATTTCAATTTATTCAGTATATGATGAATAATATGTCTCTGCACCTATACTATGTGGGTACACAAAATTTGTTAACCTCATACATGTCATATGGCTCTACTATTTTTCTAGGCAAGCAATACGTGACATTGGCTATGCGTACGTGATATATATAACTTAACTTATCATTTATAATTATTATTAAATTTCGATACACCGCGTAATGCTGCGTACACTTACAAACATTTATAAAAAACAGCCATGCATAGCCAGTTAGAATCTATTACATGCATTGGGTATAAATTACTACACAATGTATATGCATCATATACACAATGTACGGCAATAGCCGAGTGGATATACCAACAGACTGCCATGCAGAGGGTATCGGGTTTGAATCCACGGCGCGCACCAATGACTTTTCGGAGCTATGTGCGTATTGAATGGTTAATTATCGCTTGTCCCGTGCCTCGGAGAGCACGTTAAGCCGTCGGTCCCGGTTGTCATGAAGATCTTTGACAGTCGTTACAGGGCGTCAGTACCTTCTAAATAAACTGACACTAGTCTAAACCATGGAATATCGCTATCCCTTCGGGTTGCGGAGGTCAGACAGGCAGTCGCTCTGTGGAAAAGCTAATATTCCGCCAAATTCGGTTAGACTAGAAAGCGGACCCCAGATTCAAACTGGGATAACGCTAAGAGAATGATAATGGTATATGCATCATATAATAGCTTTTGTTTGAACCGTTAAAACGCCAAACAATACAAGCAATCAAAACAAAAATTCTTCAGTTTCAATTTGATTAACTCATCTTCAATATAGCATTTGTTCTAGTCATTATCAATTGAGTCATTAGGCGCTTCGGCAGTTATCGAGCAAGTAACATACATCTGTAGCACTTACGTCAGACAATTTTTGCTAACTGTATGCAAAATAGGAATATATTAGTGAACAATATGAGATGCAAATAGACGATGAGTTCATTTAGACGTTTTGTTTCACGCAGTCGACGTATTACCGACTTCTATGCGTCCAATTTGTCAAAACAATCACTATCACATCCGTAACATTCTGCTTCATAAACTAACAAAACATTGTAAATGCTCAATGTATAGTCTATTTAGGCAGAACCTTAGCACAGCAATCGGCATTTTTAAAAACCTTGACTAAGTACATTTGAATGTTTTGAAACGTAGTCAGATAAATAGTACATTCAGATGATTTTACAAGAAATTATGATTCCAATTCTTGATTTGCCTTGAAAGATTATTTTGCTCTAATTAGAGGTAAATTATGTGCCTATTTGCTAACTAAATATTCATGTTGTTAGAAAACATGGTAAAAGTATCTCTTTAGATAGTTACGGTTCAAGTACTTTAAATCCTGAGGGCCTTATTACAAAACATGGTTTAAAAATAAAACTAGGTTTAGACCTTAATGGAGAATTTTTAAAGGGACTTTTTGAGGCAGATAGTTACTGATTTTTATTCGAATTTTGTTCCAAAGAATTTTTGTTACAATAGTTTTAGAAAAATGTGTTTATAGTGCACGTAAAATCAATTCTAAGCAAGTAAGCTAAGGGCTAAATCTCGATTTATATTTAGTCCATGTTTTGTAATAAGGCGGTGAGTATTTAAGTGCCCATAAGTTGTCCAGTTATGGCCGGTTTAATATATGCTTAAGTATTTAACAGTAAATTTATACTAGTACCTATAGGCATTAGAATAACAGAACTAAGGTGACGCTTTCATCATCAACCGTAACTAATGTGTGTCGCTATTTTGCTCTGAGATCGAACTGAGGAATAACTCGCCTAATATTTACATTTTCCACTGGATGATGCATCAATTCTTAATAGTTGCTGTTCATCGAATTCAAATAAAACTATTCAGAGGTATTATGTTCCTGGAGGGTGCACTAAAATGACACTCGAAATTGATGTTTTAGGGTCGTAAATAAAGGCTGAGTAGGGGTCACAGATTATAGCTCATTCGTTTTACCGCATGACAAAAGCCTTAAATAACTGTTCTGTTAACATTCAGGTAGATTGATGCGTTGTGTTGTAAATCCAAATCTATTTGGGTACATAACGGTGATGGATCACTCGTTTAAATGTAATAATAACACACGTAATCATGAAATAAGTGACGCGATGTGATTTTGACTGAATAGCTCAAGACGCTTATGATTATAGATCATACATTAACATTATACCACGTTTTATTACATCGTTTCGTAATGGGACATAAAACAGTACTGATAAACCAGGAAAGTCCAGTGTGTTATGGTGTTCGCTGGAAATTATACCAGTACGAACAATCTAGTATGTATTTCAAAGACTCAACCCAACTGCCACGTACAAAAATAAATCGAGATGCATAACTTTGATTAGCAGTCCAAAAATCCGCGTGTCCTTTTGTCATATATCTATTTATATCTCTAGCTAATACACACTGAAATTAAACACACGTGTTTGATGACAATGAGAATTACTTATTAAACGTATTCAAATGAATGTCGCATGTTCCATTCAGGTGATTTCCTTCAGATGTACCTGTGAAGTGAAACCGCTTACCTTCCACTTGACAAACGTATTGTCATGGTAATGTTATAACAATTCGCGTGTCTTTATTCATCAACAGTATCAGGTGTTCATCGGGTACCTATTGTCTACACGATCCGGTGCAAGCCGACACTTACGCGACTCTGCACCGAATGCTACTCCTACCATCGCTTGCACTTACAAAGGAAAATCGAAATAATACATGATTAATTACGACAATTAGTTCAAATAACGGATTTTTCCTTTACAAATCGTTTCCTTGTTGACGTTACATGGTAATAAGTATACCTATTAAATTCGATTTAATATTAAATATTGCTTGAGATTAACTGACATCGCTACCGTTTATATATTGTTCTACTAGTATAACGTAATAAATTAAACATTAGGTGAACGTAGTTAAATTAAAACTTAATACAATAGACAGCAGACACTAGCAATGCATACGGACGGTAATTAACGTTTTAACTGTACAGAATTTGTTTTATTTCAAATATCGGCAAGTCTATTAAACTAGAAATAGAAGTGTTCATAGTGCCCGTCTCCATTTTCGTCCAATGGAAAATAACCTAAAACGGGATGTCTCTAGACAAGGACGGATATATTCAGGTTTGTCTAATGCAGTTCAAGCCGAAAAAGAACTTAGAGCGTCACATTAGAGTTCATTTTTGGAGGGTTGGAATACCCTCTGTCTGGTGTGTGTAACCCCAGCGTGCCTGGCCTCAGTATTACTGAAGCGTGTAGCCGAAAGTAGCGCGGGCGCAATATTGCGGCCTCCAAATTTTTGTTCGTGGAGGAGGCGGTCGAGACCGCGAACGTTTGTCCTCCCGACTTGGTTCAGTCGGTCATAATAAAGAATCGTGCATATTATACGATCATAATGAGCGACGGGTAAGTTATTGTATAGGTAAGTAGATGCGCTATGATTTTATTAAGTCGCAATCGTCTACTATGCCTGTACTTACCTATGGAATCGGGCTATAATACGGGTACACACGGGTACAAACCCATGCTCATAAAATTTATCTTTAACGCAGTTAGAGAAATACGTAAGTGTAGCCCGTTTATTGTGGACACTAGAAGCGTTATAGTTTGCGCGCTTGCGATTATGCGTCTCGCTCTAGCCTTCTCGCTCGGTTAAGTGTGTACACGTCGTTATAAGAACGGCGCTTGGACTATGGAAATTTCTAGAGACGCACCGCGATCCCCGCCGCCGCCGACACCTGCCTCTCCCCGCCACTCGCGCCTCTACCGAATACCGTTCTCATGGCGAGATCTCCCCTTCCAACGACGAAAGGGTTCTATACAAACCGCTCCAGCTTGTCCTGCACGCCATTCATAATGCGCATTGATTCATGTTTTCCAAAGTCTTTTTTATTTATTTTCTTTTTTTCTTTATAGCTTATTGTTGTATGGGATTCTATAGCAGAGCATCCGAGATAAATAAAAACGTCCAAATCAAGGTTACTGAATAATAAGACGCCTCTAAACTATAAGATTAAAGCGTGTCTGGTGATAAACGGCGTTAAAAAATGAACGCTTTGTATTTTATGTTTGGAGTTTTATATGGTTTGTGGTCAACAAAGAGTTCGTTTCAATTTGCCATTACATGTATTACGTTAAATTATTTTCGTGATCGCCAGCTAAGTAGAACTCTACCTTATCTGCCCAGGGTAATTTATTTTCAGAATAAGACACGAAATGTCGTGGTCAAAATCTTAGCTATCATATTATCTCAAATTTACACAATCTGCACTTTCGCATACTAAAAAAAGTTTAAACAAACAATTCAGATTTACGCAAAATAACGAGGTAAAATTACCAGTATATTAAGCGAAATAACCGAAGGTAGATACAGAGAAAGATAAGTCTAAATACCTTAGACGATAAAACGTGAACGAAATTGCAGTTTATTTCAAAGGGGGTAAAGTTTATAATGGCTTAGTCACGCGCGGGTATAATTTAGGTTTACATTTTGATGTACTGGCTTGTTCTACCAGTGATGTTTAATAAGCTGCTCACACACTACGAGTTGCAATTCGCAATGCAGTGACCTTGATGTGTACCGAAAAATGGACAATGGTTTTGATAGCATAACATTAAAGGTTATAACTTGATACCTACACAACGTAAAACTGGATTAAGTAGAGATTTATTAATCATCTTATGGCTTTAAAGACGTTTGTTTTAATCAGTTTTCTATTCAATTAAAATCTAATTGATCATTGTGTTAACTGATACTAAGATTTCTTCAGAATGTTCTCGAAGGTAGGCGACGTCTGCCAAATCGCACGACACCGGTCTTCAATTTTAAAATGTCTCATTTCAAAAGGAGGTCAAGCCAGTTAACGTAGTTGATATCATTATTACGTCAAGAAAATTTTCATGTCCAATCGCATATTAATTACCTAGTACATAGAAATATAAATAATTAGTATTTCTACCAAATGAGTTTTTAAGAAACATTTTCGTCTGTGAATTGGGTAATAATATTTTAATATGGTTGATTTGATAAATAAAATTGCACATAATAAATTCGGTATGTAGGTTTATACAGCGTGGGTGGTTGTGTTGGATTACCTACGTAGCTTTCACTTCATTGTTTTGCCTGCACTTGAAATACTAATGAGGTCGCCGTTAATCAAACACCAAGAAGGCTCTCACATAAAATACCTAGCACTATTAATAAGCAAGCAACGTGTTTGTTTGAGCACACATTGAAATTATGATAAATCAGGACTGAATAAGACATTTAAGCGCCTTTACAAACATGCACATAAATTCAATTGTACTATAATTAATGTAAAGGAGAGTCCAAGAGCTGTGTTAACATAAAAGATAGCAGCAATATCTCTTTTATTTTTATTTTATTTTTTTATAGACTCACGCCTGTATCCCCGTATTGTGTGTATTTTGATTATGATAGAGCAATATCTCTTGCTCTATCATAATCAAAATTCACACAAAGTACAACAAACATTAAAAACTTATAAGTAGCTCTTAGTTCTTACAGTTTTTATGTATTATATGTATACCTATATGAAACAAGTAGGATCAATACAACTAACTAGGTTCTTTTATAAAAGTGTCAAATCGGTAGACGTAAACGATGCTGGGCAAATTAATTATACTAATCAAGCAAAAATATATACTGGTAGAGCAACCCGACAGTATCCGACTCTATCTATAATATAATATGCATATTACTTAACTAATGGAGCCTGAATTTCAAGGCAGGATAAAATACTGTACTTTTTGCATACCAATATACCACGTTTCTTCTTGTAAATTGGGAATCTACTCTTATCACAAAACATTTCATGCTGCATTTTATGATCTTTAGGTGCCTAACTGTATGGCAAAAACTTAAGTCTAAAACCGGATCAGTGCTACATGCGCGGAAGCGAGCCAACTGCGAAGTAGACAGCTCTCGAATTGCCAACTTACATAAGTAGACATAAGACTCAATTATGGTTAACTTAACCTTGTTTACAGACTTACCTTGTTGATAATACAGCAGATAGGAAAAGTTTCAGATCGCCTTAACTTCTTTGACCAGAAATTGTATAGATAAACAAATATGTTCAATGCTAAACAAGTCAAGAATTAAAAGAAATCAATGACACGCATTGTATTATAAAAAACGGACCGATGCACTCGTCAATTAGATTTCAAACGCGTTTCGCCTTGCCCAGGCGTTCGGCGTGAAATTGTAATCCGAGAGGAACACGCGACTCTACACATTCTTTAGCTAAATATTGATAACGTCCGATGTATGACAGCGAATTGTAGCTCTATCATTATAGTTAACACAGTTCAAATCTAAAAAATGTTCAGGAAATCAGGATATCAAACATGGGTTTTACATAAATACCACCAATGTATCCAATACAAATTGGTTTTCCTGGTTCCTTAAAAGGGCAGCAAAATAACGTCATAATTAACATACCTACTATAATAAGCTTTTCATCCCTTCTATTCGAAAAGTGTCGCTTTGTTCCTCTTTTAGCGGGAGCTAAATAGCTCTTTTCTGTTAAGAACTTTTTAGCGGGTGGAAAAGTGATTTGAATTTGGAACGTATATCATACATAGAAATTGAATGCAAAATGACTGTATGAATATCTGGCGTGGGGACCCCGCCCGTGCAGCCAACGCTAACAACTCTGACGTCTGAACGTCTGTTCTCGTAATCAGTAGGCACAACATACTTTATTGAATTTTGCAAAAAAATAATGAGTTCTATACGTTGAGTTATGAAAGTGACAATGCTTTAACTCCTGAAACCATAACTAAAGAGGCTAACAACGTCGTACAAAACTTATTACCCACGAAATTATTTATTTTCTAAGGGGATGAAAAGTAGAGTATATGACTCAAGAGCAAATTATTTTTCCCTCGGGCAATGTACTTTGAATCCCTCGCTGCGCTCAGGATTCTACGTTAGAATCCCTCGCTATGCTCGGGATTCTATTCTAGAATCTTTCGCTTCGCTCGTGGTTCAAAGTAGCGCCCTCGCCGTAAAAAAAAAACATTTTGCTCCCTTTTCATACAATCTACTATTAATGACTTCTAAGAAATATTAGAACTAATTGCCGAAAATAAATTTGGAAACGAAAACTCCATGCAATAAGACAGGACACACGCATAATTATGTTCTCCGTAACGTGTTAGCCTGTATGTCCAAGCTTTACAATCTAGCCGTGTCTTATAATAAACAACGTTGTTACTTTAGTATAATTTTTCCACTATCTTAGTTGTAATTCATATAAAATCCGCGCGTTCATGGGTTTACAACGCCATCGATTACCATGAGCACGCACCATTCTGATAAGATAAGGTCACCTGTCCTTGGCACGACACTACGTATAGTCGCATGTACCTACTCTCTTCTCAACTCAATGACTTATTATAAATATGCAAGGCTAGGTCGAGCAATCTTAGCGATACAAATGGTATATTTTATCTCGCGGTGTAGCGAATTTGAACGCGGTTCTTGCAATGTTAATAATATTGGCGTTAGTTCAGCGCAGTTCAAGACTAAGATCACAAGAATCTATATTTGGGTCCAAAACACGACACAAGCTTAGGGCTATTTTAACAGACATGTCCGAATATAAAACTTTAATTTAAGAGCTATGAGAACTCATGAGGATTTTGGGCACATAATCTGACGGATAGTAAAGTATCAATGGTTATCTAAAGCTGAAAACAAGTTTATTTGCTATTGCAGCTAAAGTAAAACAACTAGATCTCATAAACATTCTTAGTCACAATTAGGTGTATCAACATTACAAAAAAACGTGATTCACATAGCAATTAAAAAATACAATTTTCAGTTACACAACTTGTAATCAAGCATAATGAAACTTAACTACTTATGTCGGGATACATACGTAAAGAATTATAATTAAAGTAGCAGTGCACGATAATTATTTGACATAATGGAAGAAATTACCATTGAAACAATCATTCAATAGAACATACAGGAATGCGCATACCTTACATTATAAACACATATCGTCTGACGCAGTATCAGTGAAATATCACAATTACATCAACTCACAGTTTCCAATATCATCGCCCTAGGCATGTCCAAGCGTTCAAGGGTACAATCTACCCACATCTATCAAAAATGCATTTATACAGAACTGAGGAAGTAATCGTACAAGGTAGTGCTAGATAAATGCTATACGCACACGTTATACGCGATACCTGGGTTTAAGTTTTGTTTTGTTCACCGTCATCGAGTCTTACCGAATTTTGGCCAGTTTTGAAATCTTTAGTAGTTTTAATATTATACTGAAAATGCTAGCTACTGTCAGCTTAGAAGATCAGGTGTCTTTTAAAACCTTTTAAAAATATAGAGATGTATAAATTTATCATTGATATCAGAAGCAGAAGAGTCATGAAAGTAGAATAAATGCTGTAGAAATGAGAGCACTGAGAAGTATGTGTGGTATTTCTTTGACTGACAGAGTAAAGAATTGTGTGATAAGAGAGTGTTGTGGGGTAAAAGAAGATGTAGTGACAAGCATCGAGAAAGGTATGCTACGATAGTTTGAGCACGTGGAGAGGATGGATGACGAAAGACTGACCAAGCAGATATATAAGACAAGTGTGGAAGGGACAGGACGAAGGGGAAGTCCAGGCGGACGTTCTCTGACCAGATTGGAGACATCCTATCAACAGGACAGGTTAGAAGCACCCTGAACAGAAGAGCATGCATGAGGAATCTGATGGGAGTGAATGAAGCAAGAGAGGTATGTCAGGATTGTTGCAAATGGCGTTCCGTAGTCTCCGATGTTATGTGCCAATTCAAAGCGAGAAAATCGCAGGTCATGGAACTTTAAATCTTCTAGCTTTTATAATATAATTGACAAGTGTAGCTAACACAAATTGCTGCTATAACCTTTACATGACGAACAAATAAATATTTTTAACAGTTTAGTACACATAAACGATTGCCACGCCGTTATAATAAACAGTCATCTTTTAAAATAGATTATAATAAACAGCCTTAAAAATAATCTGCCGTTGTATGCTTATTATTTGACTGTGTGTAGGTAGAAGCCTAAATTAATTTTTAAAATACTTCATGAATGGAAACTCCAAGTAATTTATCTTTTGTGATCTCGTGGTTATTTTGAGGTATTGAGCATAGCAATATTAACGAGTTCTACGAAATCAAAAGTTTTTACTTTATTGTGTAGGTATATAGAAATTGATTGACATCTTTTGTACTTACTTCTGGTCCCAAGGAATTAAAAGCCCTGTTAAAGTTACCATAATTTCATTCGAATTTCTACAGGTTCATGGAATTGTATGCGTAATATGAAGAAAGGCAGCATCGTGATTTTATATTTAAAACACTTTGATATTATCAATAATGTTTACTTTTATTTTTGATTTGCTAGAATCCTATATTTACCTCCGTATACCATTCATCACCCACGTTATCCGGCACTTCGTTACGAAACAGGTCTTTTCCGTGACAAATTTTATTAATTATTTGGATGGAAATATAAATAAGGGCACTCCTCCCTATTGTGTCAGCGTAGGCGCGGCGGGCTGACATTATAGGCATGCCCATCACATGGCGGCTTGTCATGAAATATAACAATTCGCACGCGGTCCAAGTCCGGTGAGGGAAGACGTGGTTATGTCCCCAACGAATTCGTGGAAACGATTACTCTACAACTAATCACAGTGAGCAATGATGGAAGCTTTGTGGAGATTAATATTAATCCGACGATTAATATAGTAGACAGGCTGCAATCAAGCTTCAACCCTTCAGGTAGGTAACTTTCGTAAGAACAGTGTCGTACTGGCATGACTGGCATTTCTTTGATAAACGTTTTATTTTCTTGCCATTCTTGCTTCTTATGTTTTATTGAGTATGTTGTAAATAACTTAAAACTTTAGTATTGCGCTGGTTTGAATAGCACTTAATTCGCCTTCTCCTGTAATACTATCTCATTAGCACTGTTTATTGCTATTTTCATATCTATACTGACCTCAGAAAGTATTGCGAGAAAACGTTTTTATGTATGTGAGACTGGCAATTTATTTAGAAATATGATTACTTATAATTAAAAATAGGTACCTACGTTCTAAATTCAAAACGTCCCCACATTTTTTGCGAGCTAATTAAAATTACCGTGTCTTATTGAAAAATGGATTTGCGTCGAGAACATTTTCGGGCTATGATTTTTTACGGTTTTAAGTGTATGTCGCCTGAAACCGGACGAATCGTACGATAGACTCCAAATGGCATTCATGGATGAAGGCCCTTCTAAGGCAACCGTGTATCGTTGGTATAATGAATTTAAGCGCGGTCGACTAACTTTGGGGGATGAAGAAAGAAGTGGTCGCCCTTTGACAGCTGTTACGGAAGAAAACGTGCTAGCAGTGAAAAATTTGATCCAACACAATAGACGAGTTATATACCAATTGAGCTTCAGATTCAGCATATACTGCAGATTGGATCAGGAAGCCTTCTCGAGATTCTACACGTGCATCTACGGGTGCGGAGGATAGTTTCACGCTGGGTGCCGCACAACCTCATCGATGTTCAGAAACAGGCAAGTGTGGAATAGTGCCATGATATGATAGACAAATTTGAAGCAGGCTCGTCTTGGCGTATTTACGCCATCGTTACAGGTGATGAATCCTGGATTTATCAATACGATCCAGAAACAAAGCGCCAGTTACGGTTTTGGTGTTTCAAAACGAATCAACGCCTACCAAAGTAAAGCGACCTAGAAGCGGGGGAAGATTTTGAGCGCGAGATTTTTCAATTTGACTGGCTACTTGGTGTCAATTCCTTTACGAAACCAAAGAAGCATTAACGCCGAATGGTATACTACCAAATGCTTGGCAGAAGTTT
The DNA here is from genome assembly GCA_944739405.2 of Euclidia mi. Classification (NCBI taxonomy): domain Eukaryota; kingdom Metazoa; phylum Arthropoda; class Insecta; order Lepidoptera; family Erebidae; genus Euclidia; species Euclidia mi. The sequence goes on along the minus strand of OX123199.2, from coordinate 29,348,924 downwards.
TCTCTGTTGTGAGCAACAAGCGACCAAACACAGGGCTCCGGGGGCTACAGCTCCACCACAATAATGCACCCGCCCACACCGCAATCAAAACGAGGGACTTCCTAGACAGCACACCGGTCAAACTCCTGGGTCACCCTCCTTACAGCACTGACCAAGCACCGTGTGACTTCTTCTTATTCGCAAAAATAAAAAATCTGCTCAAAGGGATACAATTTTCGTCGCCGGATGATGCGCTCTCAGCGTTCGAGCAGGCTGTAATCGAGGTGTCTGCAGCGGACTGGAAAAAATGTTTCAAAACTGGTTTAGACGCATGAAACTTTGTAAAGAGGCTGGTGGAGAGTACTTTGAAAAGATGTAATAAAAATATATTTACTTACAAAACATTTTTTTTAGTGTCGCAAAACTTTCTGAGTGTCCCATGTACGTCATCAATCAATACGTGTGACGCTGTCGCTCATGTTAAAGAGGATAGATTATTTTATCAAAATATGCCAGTATAAGTGCGAGAATTAAGCTCACGCAGCGTTTACTTTAGTAAATATACCTAATTGTTGAAACCTTTATATTACCTGCATGTGCATTTCAGTGGGTTGCAGCCAGTTCACAGTTACTCTCCTAATCGGGAAATTAGATAGAAATATGATAGAATTTATATGTAATTGGCTTTCGCTAGTAGGTATTTATCTTTAGTACTAAGTTGTAAGTCCGTTCAATATTATCCACACTAGAACTGTACCACAAAACCCTTAAACCAAGAGTCATACAGATATACCAATATTGTGTGAAAAGCAGATATCGTATCATTGATAGCGCGGCAATAGCTTTCAAGATATTTCAAGCTACTTGTGGTCACGATAACATTATAAATAGATTTTACCGGTCTTACACCCGTCATGCTTTCAGGCATCACACCACTTATCTATAATACAATCACGCATAAAAGAACGCAAATTCTACTACATTTCTCTTTAATCGGTGTATTATCTTATTCTTATGCACGCAACCATGATATAATTTATTGAATGTTAAGCACATTTGAATAATGAGATAATATGGCATAAACCAGTTAAAGGCGGTTAGACCATGTGCGTGTCAACATTCCGAGTCAGTTTATAAATACCGGCCTTATTGTGAGAGAGCTTGCTATTAGAATCACGTATTCAGCATTGTGTTAAGAAATTACACTACATACACTTGTAATTTACCTACTTAGAAATCATAAGTCATGAATTGTACAAAGGTCCTTTTGTATTTATATTTTGATTTATATCTTCGAGGCCAATGCACTAAGTAAATTGCATTGATGCATATTTGCATAAGAATGTTACGTGTTGCTTCTATATATAATATATCCTTCAGCAATCAATAAGATAAAATAAAGAAATATTGTAATGTCTCATAAATAATTACGACGCAGTGAATACATTAATTAGTGAAAAAAATCTGTATATTTTTATTTCGGAAATCATGAATAGCTCTAACATTCGTACGTAACGAGGTCAATTGACATTAGAATTAAATTCCCGACATGCCGTAAAATTGCCAACTTTCGAATAATTGGCAACTTAAGCGATAGCATCACAAGTAGATCACAGTCCAATTATTAATTGAATATATATATACGTTCTCTAAATAATTAGAATTATTGTTGATTTTTATCACCCGACACACTACAACACTTGAAGAGAGTGTTGTTTTCTATCACTTCGTTTTCTGGTAAGAAAAAAATTGTCAGAAGCGGTCAAGTTTGAGTGCGTAACAATGGTGCCGAGCCATTAAGTTTTACTGTCTCCTTGGTTGAGATGATTACACGAGTGCCATTTCATTGTATTTACGGATTGTTAACTCTGTTTTCAAAGCAGAGGGGACGGTGTGTTACAAAAATTGTTCTGAAAATTAACTGCCATCTATCTTTTGTTTATAATTTTAAAGTCGTATATTGAAATGCATATTTATAGCACAATATTTGCCTCATGTATAGACGTGTAAATGATATTACTAATGTAATAATTCAACATTGATTGTGTCGCGGCGACGGAGTCACGTTTTTGCTATTTCCTAATGAGATCGCACGAATAAATAAGTAACATATTATAGTAACTAGGGGCTTGGATGCTAAACGGTCAGAAGTTGATTTGAAACGTCGATTATCTGTCACATGCTAGTAATGATGTATGAGAGTAAATTGAGGCTTATTTTCTTCACGGGGTGGTAGAGCTTATGTATAGAGGCCATGAGTCAATAATCTAAAATATTTAAAGAAACGCGCCTAATAATTTAGTTCCTTCTGGTACGGTCAGTATCGAGTACTGTTTGAAACAATCTGTCTGTCAATTGGTATTAATTTTACTGTGGTACTTAAATCAATCTTCTAATCAAACTCTGTTTTAAGTCTGTTATTGGCTAAATTGTATTATGTACCAAAACAACTCACAAGTCATTTTGAAGTCGGTGTATTCTATATATTATACCTAATATAATTTTCCTTTAATTGTTAGATTTTAACGTAAATATTGAAAGGAACATAAAAACCACTAACAGATAATGTTAGGTCACTGAGACTCATAAATAAAAAGACAGGGGATAATTTAATTGTCGGTGGTATTTTTATTAATATGGAATCGATGGTCCTTTCTTTTTTCGAATCTTCCGGTGAAACCATGTGTATTGTGACTTGGCATTTTGACGTACCTAATATTAAACTTACAAGCAGTATAATGTATGTGCCACGTGGTTTTTACCGCCCTGTGTGTCACACACAACACCGCTTTAGCTTCGGTACAACACGGAAAATAAATTTCATTATTTATTAGCCGCAACGTCAGTATAGGCAATAAATAACATCTATATTCTGGACGTAAACAAACTAATGTGGGGTTCAGCAAACCGTTTCGTTGTGTTTGTTTTTATTTAGGGAAACGACACGTTGCGGTTTCAGCTTTGTTCGATAAAATATAATGTCTAAGAAAAACGCGAAAGATAAAATATAACTTTTATCTTTCGCGTTTATACCTAGGTACATGCTAATATTAACATAGGGTGTATAGGGTTCCCATCAAGAACTTAGGGTCCCAACGTCCCAAGCCAACCTCACCTGCAAGTGGTGCACCTGCCGATCAACGGACGAGGCTCTGGCAAACAAAATATCCCGATAAGCGGCAATGGGCTCGCCACCTATTACGTAGGATCAAAACACTGGCGAAAAGTGGCCGTTTTATATGCCTCTGCCTACCCTTCGGGGAAACAGGCGTGAGTGTATGTATGTATGCTAATATTGTTGCATCGGTTTTTCAATTGTGTAATTTTAGTTATCCCGAGGGCTGACCCTTGCTAAAACATTGGGACAAATATAAAGTATCTATTTCACGCTTTTTTCAAAACTTTGGTCCAACTTGGTTTCACTGTATGTTCAAAATTATTTTTACTTTTGTCTGTCGAAGAGATCTTATTGATGTACTCTGGTACGTTATTAACTTATTACAATTTAAATCGCTACTTCGAAAGATCAGTCAATTATCTGCAGGTAATCCGTATTTAAGTTACCACAAATAGTTGTGGCGAACAATAAACTTATCAAAATCAATGATATGCGTAATGTACGTATTGTTTTATAATTCACCTTCACCGTGGAAAATTTTATGAAACTTTACTTATTACTTACTAACAGAGTTACGTATTTTTATTCATTATGTAACACCGAACCGTGAACGAACCGATATTAAAATTAAAATACTGAGAACTACATCATAAGTAATTTAGTGGTATAGACTTTTTTGGAGTTTGAGGCTGTATCGCACCATTTATGTAGATGATTGCCAAGTATAGTATCAGTACAGACCTACTGTAAACATTGCCGCGTTGAGGAAAATTCTGCTGTCCTCAGCAGATTTTCCCGTATTCATGTTTAATAAAACAGTCATGTGTACTTTTTCAATTTTACTCTAAGTAGTGTAAAAATCCACGTGTTCGATAAATTGCTCGGCTTTATTGCCGGTCATTTTGTTTTACTGATATTGCATAGTGTATACCTATGTTAACACATTGGAGATTGACAAAACATAAATGTACTACATGTTTTTTATGGCTGAGAACATAATAGATATCAAAAAGCAATAGAAACTAACTATAGAATTTTGAAGCATTATTATGTATGTACTTATATCTATATTCAGTGTAACGGATGCGATCCAATTGGCTATAAATATGATGACGGTTTTCAAAGGTATGCATAATTGTAATAAGTGTGCATTGTGGCAGCCCTAGCTTATGGTGGTATGCGAGTGCGAGCGCATACTCCGTGCACGTGACAGCCTCGTGCTCTCATACTGCACGCCCGCCACCCGAACCGTGGCGCTCCGGAACTAGCCTCGACCGCACGCCATCCACTTAATTCTTTAATCTATCCGCCGACAATTTATCCTGTTAAAAATCCCATTGCTACACCCGCACTACAATCAGCTCACATTGTAACGATCCAAGTGATAAACATTTATTGAACAGACCGATTTTAAAGAAAATTTGAAGAACCGATCGTAAAACAGTTAGATTGGTTTATGACTATGCTCATATATTCTTTAGGAAATAAACGGAAACCCATACATAAACATAAAATAAAATCCGTACCGCGTATACATTTGTTGGACGCACATCGATATATTGATGTGTGCGTGTGCAGACGCGGTTCGAAACGGTGTTATTCGCAGTATAAAACTGCACAGACGGAAAAATATCGACAGCACGTGGCTTAAATTTTCTTACGAAATTAGATACCTATGTTAGTAGTATTTATAATAAAACAGAACACGGTATGACGGTACACATGTAAGTGTTTAGGTGTTGATTTTGCAATTTTTCTACATGTATCGCTGTTGTAGCATGTCGGCATTACACCGTACAGCTAGAATTGAGGCCATATCGTTTCTCCACGGCTTCTACTTGTAGAGAAATTTGCTTAAGTGCGTATTTAAAATATGGCAATTAAAATAATACTTAGAAAACCCTTTAACACGTCATGTATTTGTACAATCAAGATTACAAGATTTTCTGCTCATGTATGTAAGTAGGAATTACATCGAGTAACAACACAGAGAATATTTTTCCTAAGCTGCGAATAGGTAGAACTGATAAGAACTATTTGGCTTTAAACAGCTAAAATGTTTAGATCATGTAAAGACACGTTTAGGTTATTATACCGATGTATTGTACAAGACTTTATTAAGAGTAGTATAAATAGAACCAGGATAAAATAAAAAGCTTTAAGTGTCGGAGTCACAGACTACCTTATCGTTTGTTAATTGAGACTTATGTAAGACTGCGGAACTCTACATACTGTATATTTCTCTACGAACGTCGACATGATTAAGAATCGTTCTGAGTATTTCCTTGTAATTAATGTTCCTAACGAGTGAAATAGAATGAATGTAATATATTACCATATATCTCTCAACGACGTTATAAATAATAACAAACAATTCTTTTAACACTATCAGTACTGAGGCGCCTAATAGTATTACTTCCGTTATTTTTACCTGATTAACTCATTAATAGTCGGGAAAAGACCTTCCGTAGAATTCTGTAAAGTGAATCTATCAGTCATAATTATGACACTATCACATAGTCACGGCATGTTCATGAAGTTGAAATACGTCATTAGCGTATCAAGTTCAAAGTTATGGAATCGCGATCGTCTCATTGACAGCGTTCGGCATCGCGATTGGTGGAGAGCTCGGAACCAGCCAATCACAAAACAGAACGCGGTTAACGTGACGCGGAAAGTTTTGAACATCGCCTACGGGTGTACATCTTAGTTGGGTAACTTGGGTATAAAAGATTACAACTAAATAATTTAACATATTTCCAAGGAAAAATTATGTAAGTACCATTTTGATGAATGGTATAATTAATAATACTTTGTGCGAGACACCTGAATAGCCCAGAAAATTAATAACAAACAATATGATGGATATCGCAAACATATAAGTACATATATTAAAATATACTTAAGTAGTTAAATTACAGAAAATTTTAAAATAAAATTAATTGAAACAATACTGTTGCCTGCATATTGATTATATAAATCACAGAGGAGCAATGAATATTATTCATAAATTAAAATAACAAAATATATGGCAATATTATTACAGGAAAACCAATATTACGTAATGTATGAGGTTAGTTCAATTTAGTTGCATTTCAATAGGTGTATCTGTCTACAAAACGAATGGTAGCAGGTACATACATACTTAGTTTTAAATATCCTTTGGAAAGTCAATTATTTTTCGTTCTTCATCTCTCGCAATTATAAACGTGCTTGTGAATTCTAAAATAAATACTAATCTATTCATATCCTGGCACCGGTGTTGCCTTTAAAACAAATACTGGGCGAATAAAAGCCTCTACATAACAAAACAAGATTCAGTTCTGTTTCAGTTCTCATATATCTTAGAATAAGCAGGATGTTACATCGTTATTATGCTATTGTGTTTCACAACATACATATAAATGTACGTATGTTATGCCACAATAAATACCAACCGACATTGAGATCTGTTTTCTGATACTTACAGCTTCGTTTCTGCCAACCATAGCGCCTGATTTAATAAATGTGATAATCAATTTATCATTGTGTCGTAAAGTATATGACGGTGGTATCTAAAAGCCCGGTCCTTATATGTAACAGCTACCGATGACGTCACTACTAAGAATCATCATCACATCACTGAATGATCACCAAAAAGTAGTTTTAAGTAAGAATCAGTTCTTCCCCGTATCTCTATATCTTGCCGACTTTGAGAAATCTGTGCTAACCTTATCTAAATATTTGATTTCTGTTAGTAGGTAAATAAATGAAAGAAACCGTAGAAATCGTTATGCGCCAAGCACGGAGCCGTGTCACAAGAGACCTAAAAGTTTAAAACAAAATTTATGAGGAAACGCACTTGGTACAGGTTACTGTGAATAACACAATAGGTATCTGTTTCCTTTCACATGTCCACTGAAAACAGCGCCATATTATTAAGAAATTCACACTCTAAGATGAAAATAAGTCAAGCCTTAGTATACAAGCTAGCTAAACATTTTGAACTAATACTGAGATAAACTAGTAAAAACGATGAAATAAGGAGATATTTGTACCAAGTTACTATCATTTATCACAAATGAAACGTAGTGAAATAAAATACCACGGGCTTACAATAAACCTGCGACGTAGATAAAAAATGCTTACAGTCAGTTATTGGATATCCTTCATCCGTTAACAGTTAACTATTGGTATTCGCCCTGCAGGCCGTTTTTAATAGTGCCTTTACTGTTGGTATCTCAACTAATTGTTGTTTTCTATGTATATATGAATGTATGTGTTGGACATTAATAAATACAGACTACGAATATGTGTGGCTTTAAGCCAATTTGTTGTGATCTAATAAGAGCTTTTTGGTATCTACTCGAATACACTGCTTAAAAGCATTTCAAAATCTATATTGTTCTTAAAATATCGACTGCGTTTAGATTATGTCGAACAATGTCAATAAGCTGGCATCGATAACGCGATTATCATTGTGTTGCTGCTAAAAGCCTGATCCAGACATGATCTATCTGAATGAAGTGATAATTTCAGTAAAATATTTGAAAATTCTATTCCACTTAGTCTGTCACCACAATTCTTATTTTTTATATTTTAAAGGCTAGTAAACGCGTGACTGAAAATTTAAGTTTTGAGTGACAAAATTAATAAATTTGGGTCATAGAATTACTAAGTGAGCGACTGACTGCGAGTGATGAGAAATCAACAGAACAGCAACTTACAAAGATTAAATAGAGTTACTTAAAATACAAAATGAGAAGCTTCATAATATTTAATATTTGTTTGAGTGCCAACGTAACGTCCTGCATTTTTTTTCAATATTTGGCAATATATTTATTTATAGAGCGGCATTCTATCTTAAATTAACTGTTTCGTAAAAGATAAACCTCACATTTTTATGAAAATTTTCTAATAGTAATTTCACTATTCGAAGAAACACTATTAGCCAAGGAATTTAATAATTTAAGTGTATGTAATTAAATGAAAAAATGTATTCCGTAAAAAACAAAGCAAATGAACAAAAAACAAAAAAAAATAAGACGCTTCAGTCTTCTAAGCCAAGTTGACCGAGCCCTCCTTCGCAGGGCTCCTATTTTTGGATACAGGGTCACAAGAAAACCTAACATAACCTATTAAGTTTCCCGAGTGAACGAGATTATTTTCATAAATAAATAGATCGTGATTTTCACAATGCCTTCATTTCGAAAATCACGACCGGCAATATTAAAGTCGCCTTTTCTGTATTTCTAGTCGCTCACCTAGTAATTTAGTCGCTCACATAGTAATTTAGTCGCACGGTTAGAATTTTAATTTCTGAAATGGATTAATCATAACCCGCTTTTAGTACGTTCGGTCTAGATTTTATTATTAATCAATATTCGTCGTTGGTTAACTTAACTTTTCGCTTACTCAAATTCATGCCGCTCAAGTTATTAAAACAGTAGGTATCTCATCATCAGGCGCTGAGATTTTTTTATTCGATCGTTTTATAATTCGCCAATTTTACACAACAATATTATTTCCCATAAACTAAACAAGTACTTTTAAACAACTTCATAGCAAGATTGTATACGCGTAATGTCAGCTCAAAATAATTCTTAAATGACAGAGAACTTTCAGTAAATGAAACAAAAAAAGCGATAACCGATTTGCAAGTAACATTCAAGCAGAACTAAAAAGAGTACGGGACCAAATTTGAAACGACACGGCCACGCAGCCTTCCGGCGAAAACAGGCTTGATGCAAAAAAAAACACGTGACTTTGATTATTTACGACGCGACGGACAATACAGCTGCCAAACTTACCACAATACAAATTTGGTATTGGATTTAAGAATATTTCAAGAAAGCTTTGTTGGTCAATAAAGGTGAGCGCATACGCAACTGGCTATAGTAGCATCTGAAATGCCATTATTTTGACAATGCCTTCACCAAAAGTCTTGGTAGCTACTGTAAGGATTAGAGTCACAACAGCACGACACAGACGCCTTAGCTTCGTTTTTTTTGTTTTTTGGTAACCTTTTTGTGAATATTTTAGAAGCGACCAGGAGCTAAGCTTTTTAGTAAGAAGTAGTAAGCATGAGCTACGTACTTGTCACTAAAGATGGTTTTTGTTTCTAAATAACTTATTGATAGTTTATAAAAAGGCAGTAACGTTGCCACTTTTCAGATTGGAATGTAGGTAGAGGCGGTAGAGCGCAATTATCGTAACTCGACTAATAAAATTCATAGTAATGTAAATTACAATCGGCTCGATTACCTCACTTAAAGTTTAGTTAATCTCCTAACACTGCAGTAAAGATAATAATAGATTTTTCCTCAATACCGGTATGCTAAATGTATTTGAAGACACCTGAAGTTTTATCAACTAGATATCTTGATAGTTTTTCAGATTAGTAAGTTATAAAAATGATTTGCCTTCACAGGCCATTTCAGTGACTAACTGAGGCGGACGCGATAAAAAAAAGTAAATTTTTTGTCGCTTTTTGTTATATTTCTTTACATAAATGCTCCATGATAGTAGTTTGCCTTACTCTCAAACTACCACTCAAAAAGTATTATAAAAGCCAAAATCCAAGTTAGGCTTCTTTTTAGCTTTTCACAGGCCAAGAATTTCAACAGAATATTACCCATTTACATATTCTAAATATATAAATATACAGCTCTTGCATAGAATATGTCTCCCGAAGCGAAAGACAGAGGTGACATATTTCCACTTTATGAGCCCGCCATGCCTCTTTCGCTTCATTTATTCTTATCAAATTGTTCATACATACCAAGACAGTTTCTAAGTACTCGACGTTAGGTGATTTCCCGAGGTAATAACTGATCGCAAAATCACTTGTTTACTTCTAAGCCTATTTCTCTATATACGTCATAACATAATTCTTTTCAATGTTTTTCTAATAGAAAACCCTATTAATCATTGTGAGGTTACTGGATGACCTTACTTATGTGAAGAATAAGCGTAATGAATATTATGTATCACTTTCGACGTAAGCTATTACTAAGCGAACAAAGGACGAAAATTGTTGACTACCTCTTCGTTGTTGCGTATAGGTTTAACCAGCTTCTGTCTCATCTCAATGCGTTCGGCGAAAGACAGAGCCACGTGCAAAAGCTAGCACTTCAATATAGTGCATAGAATATAACTAGTTCTAAGCGTTTTAATATCCGCATGCGGAGACTTGTAGTATATCGATAAATGCAGGTAACTAGTTATTTTTATTACATAGAGTTTAGCAATGCTTGCGCCGTACGTGCTATGCGTAGCTATGTTATTAAATATTTCTACTATAGTTGCAGAAATCCATAATATCATGGTTTCACATACAAGACCTGCATGAAGGTCAATTATGATTTTCCTGTTCTCGATTTGGTTGATGACTTAATTATTTGTCGTGGAAAATTTTGTTTCACATAAATAATATACAAAATAAATTGACAATCTAATGTACGAATTATTATTTGAGCCGGATCATATTACGAGGGTCAAACTGAAAGTTCTTAGAAAATCAAAAACTGATTACATTAGCCAGTTATTAGTTTTATTATATCTTTTCAAAATATTGTCCATTGACGTCAATACACCGCTGCATGCGATGGAACCACTGGGAAAAGCACTTTGCCCACTCGTCCTTAGGGGTCTCTTCAATGGCATCGCGATACGCAGCCACCGCTTCTTCAGCATTCATAAACCGCTTTCCTTTAAGTTTTTCTTTAATTTTTGGAAATAAATAAAAATCACAAGGCGCGAGGTCGGGGCTATACGGCGGGTGACCCAGTAATTCAACGTTTGATGTCGCCAAATAGTCGATCGTTCGCTTGGCGGTGTGCGACGAGGCGTTGTCGTGGTGAAGGAGGATCCTACTGCGAGGTCGTTTCTCTCGAACTTTTTCCAAGACAAGTGGCAAACAATTGGTAGTGTACCATTCTGCAGAAACTGTTTTTTGATCCTCTAACACAATTGTTGCGAAATGACCTATCCTTCCAAAGAACGAAGCCACCATTTTTTTTCCCGCACTTCGATCTCTCTTCACTTTAGTTGGTAACTCCTCGAAAGGAAACACCCACTGAGCAGATTGTCTTTTGGTTTCAGGATCATAACAGTAAATCCAGCTTTCGTCACCTGTTAGTATGTCGAACACAGCATTTGAGTCACCTCCGTTAAATCTTTCAATCATTTTACGGCACCAATCCACACGATGGAGTTTTTGAGCCTTAGTCAAATTATGAGGTATCCACCGGGCGCAAAGCTTCCTGACCACTAAATGTTCGTGGAGGATTTTGTGCACTTGACTCATACCGATGCCTAAGCTTGTCCGAATCTGCTGATAGGTCACTCTTTTGTCAGTCTCTATCATACGCCACACAACACAGATGTTATTTTCAGTCGTCGCCGTAGAAGGCCGTCCCTCACGTACATCATCAGTGAGATTAGTGCGACCACGTTTAAACTCATTAAACCAGTTGTAAACAGTCGCACGAGATGGGGCTTCATCGTGAAAGGCCAATCGTAGTCTATCATAACTTTCTTGTTGACTTAAATGACATCGAAAGTCATAAAAATCATTGCACGAAAATTTTCTCGTGTTAAATTCATGTTGACGTGACACAGACAATTTTCAATTTGCCGCCAAATCGTAAAACAAATGACAAATGAATGAAATATATACTCAGTAATATTGGCAAAGAGTTCTATTTTCAAATTTTAGAATATTTTTTTTATTATATTGTTTATAAGTGGCCAGTTCTAAGAACTTTCAGTTTGACCCTCGTATTATAATACTAGCTGTTTCCTGCGGTTTCACACGCATCCTTAGGGAACTACTTCGCGTACCCGGTTAATTTGTAGCCTAAGTTACTCATTGGTACATCAACTATTCGCCAATGAACGTCCCGTCAAAATCGGTCTAGCCGTTCCAAAGAACCAAACAAACAAACAGATAGAAAAAGATTGTAAAACAAATCATTTCGGTATATGTATTGTGTATACATCCATATGCATTTAGTAAAAAGCGGTTATTTTAACATTACAAACAGACACTCCAATTTTATTTATATACTAGAGGACGCCAGCAGCTACGCCTGCATTTTTTTTAAATTTACCCGTTTTGGCCGATCCCGTGGGAATTTCGGGAAATCCCTTCTTAGTGCACCCCTACGGTCCCCAAGGAACATACATGCCAAATTTCAGCTTCCTGCGCCCAATAGTTTCGACTGTAGCGTGTCTGTCAGTCAGTCAGTAACGCAAGGATTTTATATATTAAGATAATGTATAGATTACAATTCTTATTTATATTAAGCATACTATCTGCATATATAAAAATCTTGTGTTACTGACTGACAGACAACGCACCGTTGAAACAATTGGGCGCAATACGCTGAAATTTAGCATACCTATAGGGTGTGTTCCTTCCTTATGGACCGCAGAGGCGCACTAAGAAATTGATTTGCCAATAGTCCCACGGGATCAGCCAGAAATGGTAAATTTAAAAATAATGTTCTGGCGTAGCTGCGGTCATTCTCTAGTCCCTACTAATATTATAAATTCGAAAGTGCGTATGTATGTTCTGTTTTCACGCTAAAACGGCTGAATCGATTTTGTTGAAATTTAATATACAGATATATTGGACCACAGAGACGAATATAGGCTTCCATAAGTTGTAAAAATTAAACTGGGAAGGATTGTAGGGAGGGTAGAAGTTTGTACGGCATAAATTTACCTCTATAATTTGGATGCAAAGGGTTCCCACCAAGAACTTAGGGTCTCAAGCCAACCTCATCTGCAAGTGGTGCACCTGCCGATCAACGGACGAGGCCCTGGCAAACAAAATATCCCGATAAGCGGCAATAGGCTCGCCACCTATTACGTGGGATCAAAACACTGGCGAAAAGTGGGCGTTTAATATGCCTCTGCCTACCCCTTCGGGGAAACAGGCATGAGTCTATGTATGTATGTATGTAAATTTACCTCCTTGAAGTAAGAACGCATGCGCTGTAATAATTGAGTGATGCGCATGTGCTATCGTTCATCTCTCAGCAAAGAGTACTTTTGTAGATAGGAGTGTCAGTACCATACAACATATTGTCATATTGTGCACAGTGATTACATTATTCGCATATTTAAACTAATAATTATATAGGTACCACGCTTAAACGGCTGAAACGATTTTCTCTACTAATGTTATAAATGCAAAAGTGTTTAAAGATATATATTGGACATGTATTGGAACATGGCTTTAATATTTTACTGTATGCAAGGTATCTTAGGTATGTTATCATGTACTTACCTTTCGGTAGATAATGTCATGCATACTGACCGAGTTATTACGTACCCTATAGAGTTTCTGAACTCTTTAGAATACTTAATCAGGAGTGTCTTCACACAACTTGAGACAGAAAGTAGATTTGTGTTACCCCGTGTTTTACGCGCGCGAAGCCGCCGGCAAAGGCTAGTGTTTTATAAATGTAAAGAAAATAGCGCCTTGGCGCCATCTCGATATTTTTTGTGATGTTATCTTTTTGCAATCAGTGATGAACGGAAGTTATTTTTGTAACTAGCCTTCATTGTTCAGTGCTTGGGTTCAGTGTAATCAAAGCGAAGATCTGATTGGTTTATAGATCTTTGTTTCAAGTTACAATTACAAACCAAATAATTAGAAACCGAGCTTTCGATTGAGATTTCGAGGCGTCTGAATACCTACTTCAAGTGTGAAAAATAATAATTTACATTAATTATGGAACCATTTATCTCACGAAATAGTTAATTACTGAATCATGCACATCATAATGAGTCTAGTATACGCGGAAATACATCATATACTTAGATATAGGTAAGTCACAAAACCTAAATCAAAGAATAAGGAATAAAGGGGTGACTTTACAGCATTGTTTAGATAAGTTACACAATTTATCTAAAATAACATAATGCTAAATTTTCAGTAAAATATGATCGCCTCGTAATTTTCGCATCCTTGACATGTGCCTTCTGTCATAGTTGCTAATCGTTCGTCCTATTTCCCTAACCTATTTTCTCTACAGGGTCCATTATTAATCTTACAGCGAATAGTCGGTCATTTGATCACCATACCTCAAAAGGATAACGGTGGCCTATGATTATATTGTTAAGGTGTATTAAACTGAATCTATTAGGTATATCATACCAACCATTATTGTTTCACGTTCTACAAAATTGTCTGTGTACAAAGAGTATGTTCTTGGTATCTAACTAGAAACTAATAAGTTATCAATCAAATAAACGGGTTAGATATTCAAAGCAATAAATGTTTAGTGGATAATCTAAGAAGAAGTTACATTTTAGTTATTTTTATTTTGTTGTATGTATCAGATAATACGAATACAATACGATCATTGTACTGTAATTCATTATACGCTCACACATCACCATTATCAGGTCAAGGATGAATCTTATTTGCAGAATAAACGTATGCCTTTCGCTTGTAAAACTTACCGTTTGTTGGTGATCTGTGAAACGAGCGGGCAGTCTATATCGCTTTTAAAAAATATTAACAGGCGATTGAGGTCAAAAGCCTCTTTATCAAAGAAATCTGTTGTCTCTATAACTTTCGTTTGCATTCACTGTCTATCATCTTTTAATTCTCGGAGACTATAAATATAGCAGTCAGCAGCCTTTAAGAGATGCTTTATTCCCAGTAACATGTCAAAGGACTGAAATAAAATAAAAATAACGCATAAGTCTTATATATTTACTAAAGGACGCCAGCAGCTACGCCTGCATTTTTTTAAATTAAGCCGCTTTTGCCGATCCCGGGGGAATTTCGGGAAATCCCTTCTTAGTGCACCCCTACGGTCCCCAAGGAACATACATGCCAAATTTCAGCTTCCTGCACCCAATAGTTTCGGCTGTAGCGTGTCTGTCAGTCAGTCAGTAACGCAAAGATTTTATATATTAAGATATTTGGAGGAAAGGCTCACTCTATCATTAGTGCCTCTTATAATATAAAAAGGCATTCAAAAATCGTACTGCGGGCTTAAAATTAGTCATTAAACGTTTTCAAGTACTCCCTACTTTACCTAATGCAGCTATAGTCACGTAATGTGAAATGAGGGGGTCTACGGATGCCAAACTTGGCGCCGTATTGGGGTGTCGTCCAGACAGTTACGTCACATGAAAAACATGCTTTTTTCCTCTACATCAAAGCCCGTGTGATACGCAAATAAACATATAATAACTCCTCACCAGTACTTGGCAATCACAAGGTCATATGGACATTCTTAGTATAGTACTTCGCAGAAAGATTTAGGTGCATCGTGCATCGGTCTCAGTATAAGTACATACATTGATTAGTATTGTGCCGTTGTGTCTGTATTATGCTGATAGCGACTTTAGACCACACTTAAATTTCAAGTGTCACATTCTATCCACACATTCCAAGAGCTGTAAAAATACAACGTACGTCAGTAGTCACATTTCAGGCATTGAAATAATGTGTACTGGCCTGGAATTAGTCAAGAATATTTTATTTTATCCCCATCAACGCATTTATCGCATTTGCGAGTAGCGGGTACCGTCGTCGGTCAAATGAACTCAGTTTGATCGGATTTCTGTTTTAGATGCTTTCGTAAACAATTTTTGTTACGTATACAGTATATAACGTTATTAAACACAAGATTAAAGGAAATATCTTGATAGATGGACATGCGAGAAATACATGCTTAAACTTCTACAGGCCCATAATATTATTTTTATATTTCTGTCCATTATAAGGTACGCTACTATACCATATAATTAGAATTAGCCGGAAATCTTTTCATATAATAATTTATCGCTTCTGTGGCGATTGACTAACTGCTTTTATTATAATTTAGTGCGTGCGTACCTTTACGCGTGATTTGAATAGATGTATCTCGACTTTTCTCGACAGCACCCCATCTTGTTATGTTTTATTGTTACATTTATCTTCTTGGAATGATCCGTAGTGCCGGATATAAGCACGGTGGTATCCGATCTATTCTCTTTCTTCAAACTTAAGAGTTATGTTGATAAATGTTGGTGGAGATTCTTTTAAACATTTTCCTGTTCCATTTTGATAATTCCTTTCGTCAATAGTCGCGATTCGCAGGGCAAAGAATGATATAAAGAAACATTCAGATAACAGTTACGTTATTACTAGAATCGAATGCAGAATCCTTCACAAATATCACAAACGTCCTTGGCGCTCCAAATCTTTATTGGATGTTTTCAGACGTAGATTAATATTACATAGAGAAAACCAAGCCTTGTCCCAAATATCTTCCTACACGAGCAATAACTGCCAGTGTTCGATATTTACCTATTGATAAAAATACGTTAAGTTGAACAAAATTCAGTGCAAACGTCGTACTGTTGAAACATTGAGTGCCCGGGTCGAAACTGTAACAAATAGTAGCGAAAGTCGGCTGAATGTGTTTCGTAAACGTCTGTGTTTACGCGTTTGCAGCGGCAATTAAAACCACGTCGCTAGAAGCGAACACAACACGTTTATAACTGAGTTTGACGCACTTGAGATAACTCTTGCTGTACATTATGAACGGCTCAGTGATTTCATAGAAAATGATGTCGCCAATGGCGATTGGCATATTTGTGGACAATCGCGGCTTATTTAGGTAGGTAAATGTATTTGTTATCGTTATAGAAACATCGTAAGAAATTTTATAGCGTGTTGTGCAGACGAATGTTTTGGCGAAATTATTTTTTTACTTTAATTTCTCGTCATAAAACGTATAGATGTTGCGATTTATACAGTGCTGAAGGTAGTTATATATTGCGATGATATTTATATGACCACCTTTTCTTCTAGACCAATATGCCAGCTAATGTATTCTTATGACAATATTAAATAATTCTCCGCAAAAAGATTATGAAGGTAGGGCCTATTGATGAATTACAGAGCCATGGGTCCAACACGTGTTGAGCACCACGTGTCTAAATCAAAGAACAATACTTTTGTTATGCTATTTATAGCCACATAATAATACAGTACCCGTACTTGCTAAATAATAAAAGAAAATAAAAAGGTCGTACATCCGCTACTCATAAATAATAATAACGCACATATAGATACATCTCAACTCGCTCGTTAAGGCAAAGTAATATTGTATTCAATCATGCTGTCATGGATGGCCCGAGAGTGCCGAGCAATAGATACTTTTGTCGAATTGCGAAGGTCATATGAAGTCGCAGCCATTAGATTTATGTAAGTGGCTGTAGAAGGTCGAACTGTTAAAACTCTGCTTTAGTATACACAACATTACATTATGCTGATATATGTATTGACACCACATTAAGCTGATATATCTATTGAACAGATAAGTAACGTTAAGTGATACACAATCATCAATATATCACACAAAGTTCTTCGGTTACTGACTGGCGGACAATGTAAAGCCGGAAATATTGGGCACAAGTAGCTGAAATTTGAAGTGTATGTTCCTTGAGGTCCGTAGGAAAGCACTGAGATGCGTTTTCCCAAAATGCCTACCGGATCAAAAAGAAGGTCAAATTCAAAATATATAATGTGCGCACTCAGTTTCGGGCATCTCTACTTATAATAACAAATAAAAAAATATTTTTTTGAAATAAAATCGTTAGTTTCACAATTTCTCTTAAGAATATCGATAATAGCTGACTTTTGTCAATATGATATTTTTACTAGTTAGCCTCCTAAAGCGAAGCAAAGGAGTCAAGAGAATACAATACATACTGTTCACACTTTTTGGCAAGGCTTTTCATTCCTTTTGTACATTCTTGCCTGTTTTAGATTAGTTCAAAGATTAACGACAATCATGTTCTAAATTTAAACATATCAGGCATATAAAACGTGACCGTCAATATGTAAGCACATACCTATGCATCATCAAAAATGTATCTATAAAACAATTTTATTGTACGTGGAGCTAAAATAAGAGTAAGAACACGTGATGTTCACTTTCTATTGTGTTGATTGATAGCTTGGATTTTATACAACGTATTTCGAATACTCTAGGTATTCTAAGTAGGTACGTACCTATAGGCAAAACTCTCTTAGTCTAGACTAAGTATGCAATGGCTCATTTTTCGCATCATACAGACTGCGTTAAATTTTGAGGTGCCTCTACGATACTTGTCTTTGTTGATGTTAAAGATGAATATACAAACTCGAGCAACGAACAAGATAACTCGTTATTAAGAAACTAAAATTGCCTTCTATTTCAGTCAACAACAATACACGGAGTTCCTCGTCTATTAATATGTCATACCAATCAGCTTCCACACGGTTGCGGGGGCACAATCATGATCGTAACGTATACAAGCCCATCTGGTGGCTAGTGTCACCCGGTGCCGCGCGCCGCCTGCCTCTGTATCCGTGCGGTACTGCGGTGTCGCGGTGCAATGATTGGAACGGCCTTGCTCGCGCCGCAAGGAAGAGCTCGCAAGAATTACTTCGTACGCTATGGTGACCATCAATCAAATCACTATTAGCTCTCACAAAAAATCCTCAATAGACACAATCATTTATTTTCTTACACGAATTGTAGCGACGCAATGTCGTTTGCTTTACAAGCGAAATTTGTTATGGAACCACCTAAGTGTTTGATTTATAGCAACAATTAATTACGATGTTAGGTTAATCATTTTAATATACCTTACCTAATATTATAGTGATTAATTAGTGTAGAATAAAAATGTGCATTTTATCAGCAAGAGCGAGAGTAAGCTGTGTATCTAAATTTTTACATGGATTATAATTTAGGATTCATTGAAAGACGGACGCCGGCGCAAGAGTAACTTGAGTGTTATTTTCATCATTCACGTGAATATATCACAAAAAGCAAAATATGATATCAAATGTGCCAAAAAGTAAACTTGCCGCTTCTCCGTAATGTCCTATAGTCAGTCACTCACGTGTGCCAGTCACGTATTTCGTAATTATCATCACGACATTGATATTCCACATAATTGATGTCCCTGAACAAAATCAGCTTCAGTCTTGCGGATGTTTACGTTCATGACACCAGCGAAGCATGTGCAAACAAAATTTGCTCTACTTAATCAATCACGATTATCGTAAGACATTATATGTATAAACAGCAACATTTCTATTATTATACTAGCTTTACTTCCAAGCCATTTTGTAATGTTTGACTTCCTCATGAAAGACTGCAGTTGATTTATTTCAAACGTTGATCCAGCACACGTATTTGGACTTTCAAATTTGTACGCGATTCCACT
Organism: Euclidia mi; assembly: GCA_944739405.2. Taxonomy (NCBI): domain Eukaryota; kingdom Metazoa; phylum Arthropoda; class Insecta; order Lepidoptera; family Erebidae; genus Euclidia; species Euclidia mi. The sequence goes on along the minus strand of OX123199.2, from coordinate 29,329,609 downwards.
GTAGTGCAAAGGCCTCCTAGTATTTCATGACATGATCATAAGGTTTCCGTCTGGCCAGTACTTAGTTAGTTTCCGCAGTAATAAATGTGAACTTTAAGGCCAAAAACAACTTGAGATATTAGCGCATAATTTATGATGAATAATGCATCATTGGACGTGCGTAACTCGTGTCAACCCACGTTGGTCGCTAACCTCGTAGTCGCAAGACTCCATAATACATACAATATTTAGAACTGCTATTAAATGTTTGGTCTCGTAGTTTAATGAAATTACTTTGTCACTCTTATGTGTACAAAAACGTGTTCAGAGTCCACGTAAAATCGCTAGCTTTAGATAATCATGTTATATAGGCTGCAATAGTTAAAACATTTCATTGGCTTTTTCAGCCATGCCGTGAATATATGTTCTAAAGATGAACTGTACATAAAAAAATAATTTAAAAACATCATTTAAAATGTGACTTACATGTATAACGTATTGTTAACGTAGTGATTGAATTATACAATTATAATAATTATTATAATTGTTGTAGGTACAATGTCAATGACGTCAAAAATAAATGCATATATGAGCTCACGAAAACGAAACAGTACATCATACACATCTTAAAAATACCCTAATAAAAAATGATAGGATACGTAATTGAGGCAAGGATTCGCTTACGGAGTATCCGTTTCATCTAATTTCATCGTGGTCACTCTATCCGAGCCGACTGGCTCACACGGCGGAATTAATTTGAAAAATCTGTCGCACTCATAAGTGTGGTCTTCCGGTGCAACAAGGTCGAACTATTTCACTCGAGTGCTTTAGTCATTGTCTAGTCTAGGGACCTGCGTCCTCCGTTTGATTGTAAAGTCATTGGCACACTTCTTTATCATTGTGACTAAGAATGCGTCGAAATTTGGTTAAAATGAATCTTTAACGAGAATGTAGCATTTTTTATTCTCTTTTTGATTAAAGAGCAGATTACCTGAATCTAACAATATGTGGCTCGTTTACTGAGCTTAACTAAGAAGACACTATTATCTTAATATATAAAATCCTTGCGTTACTGACTGACTGACAGACACGCTACAGCCGAAACTATTGGGCGCAGGAAGCTGAAATTTGGCATGTATGTTCCTTGGGGACCGTAGGGGTGCACTAAGAAGAGATTTCCCGAAATTCCCACGGGATCGGCCAAAGCGGGTAAATTTAAAAAAAGTGCAGGCGGAGCTGCTGGCGTCCTCTAGTTATTTACAACGCCTTAACTGCAAAACTCACGTGTTCTTGGCAGCTGACGTCTGATCGCGAATGAATGCTCAATGAACGGCACGCTTGAGAGTTGTGATGAGCCAATAACCAATACAGCATGAAGAACGGAAATAGACACAACGTGTGTAAGGAACCCTGACACTTCTCCACATAATTTAGATTAATAAGCTATTGTTATAACATATATTTTGTATATGAACCAGTTGTAGTTAGCAGCGACATAGCCTTCCTTTGTGTTGAAATCAACAAGTCTGTTTATGAATGGAGGCCTGCTACGTAATCAGATTAAATATCACTGAGCTCCACATGAAAACTTTAGCGACTGACATTTATTGAGCCCACCACATTCTCTGATAAACATTGATGACGAGAGAATGCCATTTGTTTTAATGTACGTGATACTAAAGCGAATATTATTTATTCTATATTGTTTGAGATCAAACGTGGTTATTCACACTAACAGGCCCAATATTTGCTTGAGATAAGGGGTATGACTATTACATGGATTAATATCATAAAGTATGAAACAACATAGTCAATGACAATGACCGCCCTTTGTACACAATTTAGGCGATGATGCTTGTTTTAAAAGTAATTAGGTATCACAGTATAAGCTGTTTATTTTGTCTACTGTATATTTAGTTCTCTTACACCTAAACGAAAAACGGCAAAGCTTGCTAGATTGTTAGAGACATTACCTTAATAAACGTAAGGTATTTATCAGTGATTTTGATACAAAATACAATTACTTAAACGTTTCAGGAATTAGGTCTCGCATGGCTGGGCCTCAAGGCTTCCTCTTGAATAACAAGCCGTCACTTTTTACAATCACACCTCTCCCCATTCATCTCACTGATTATTTCAAGTGCTAAATCGTTCAGATCCGGCTCACAATAAGTCTAATCAATTTTGCGATTCAATTCAATTGTCGCACGGGACATTATGCGCAAATAAGGACAGCAGACAAACTGCTGCTATTTTAAGTGTATTTGATACTCAGAATTATTGTCCTTGTGATATCATGAAGAGCTTTTAGTATGCACCGAAATGTTATAATTCTGAACTAAGTAATTTATAACAAGAATGGATAAATTTAAACTGATTCTGCTGCAGTAGATAGCTCATTATAATAATTATGTTTTTACCCATAATAACTTATCAGATATTAATAAGCCTTTTACTCTTATACTGTCAAAAAAGTGTGATTTACTTGCCTTAGAATATGAATGCAATGATATACAAATTATTTAATTGCCCTGTGTTCCTGCAAGTTCATAATAATAGGCAGCATAAGCTAACATTAGCTTTGCAAGTGGGTAGGGACAGTAATTAGGAATGTTCAACTTATGTGCCTGAATATCTTCGACCTTGAGAACAATACTATATCAAATTGTCTCCTACTTATTCCGAGTAACCTTACGGAAACGGTCTTATAATTTTACTTGACATTGAATTTTTTGTCCTGGTTTTGATTTTAATATGCGATCCACCACGTGTCCTTAAGGTGACTTTTATAAAAACCAACTACGAGTTCGCTGTCCTTTATGTTGATAAATAAGAAACACAGAAAGTATAGCTTATGAAATGTTTAGAAAATATAAATAGAAGTTTAAAAAACACAGACTCTCTCTTTTGCGTCGTTGCCAAAACGCTATACTACGTACCAGTGAATTACATTGATGATGTTATGGATAGTTAAATTTATACTTTGGTGGGTGTGCCTGTATTTATTTTCTTACTTACGCTTTCAACCAAAGTAGATATAGTTTAAATAAGTGATCAGATCATGGTGTAGTACGTAAAAATAGATTTAAACAGTTTAAAAGTAGGAACTAGTAAACTTAACTTTTGCTGTGGTTGAATTATCCACTTTCTGTACAGACTTTAACTGCTCCAAAGAACACCGCTTTTGATTTATGGTATCTTAGTACTCATGGAGCATTTCAGCTCAATAATCTAGAAGTCCATCGTTACGGCGCATGTTAGGTCTTTGGTAACTGCGCATTAGAACCCATAGAGCTCCTATGATTTCTGTTGTCCTAGGAGTATCTGCTATGTTATCACTGCTCTATCCGCTTCTATATAGCACGAAGCATACATGGCGATGCCATAAAATTATATACCTAAACAAAAAATACTAATAGCAATCAATATCTTGTTTTCTCTAAAAATCATTATGTAGTGGGATATGATAAACTTAGCCCATCAGAAATAACATTTCTAGCGTTTATACGCTAAAGTCGAGATATTATCCGATAAAAAGTGGTCAAACTGTTCTAGCAGAAAATATGAACAATGTAATGCATTTCTTTTCCATGGCTAATAATAAATAAGAGCTGGAGTAGTTGGTTTCTTATTCCAACATCCCAAAGCTATAAAGTAGGGGAAACTGTTGTACTGTGGACCCTGTTGTACTGTGGTCCTAACAGCAAAAAACTTATTTAACGGATTTATTTTGAAATACTGGTAACACTGATTCATGCGTCATCTGTGAACTGTCATTTATAACTAAGTTTGACAGTTGAAGACGTGCGAGTTCTGGCAGAATGAGACCAAAACGAATTTGTGACCCTAATAGTAAGGTTTTTTAGTGTGTTTCTTTTATAAATAACTTGTTTCCGTTGTTAAAAAGTGTATTTATCTTTTTTGTTAATGTTTCATTACTTATTTAGCCGTGTAATTGAGTGTTAAACCATTTTCAATTCCTAACCTACGACTTAAAATAAACAGTTATTTTAAAATTTGGTAGGGTGTTGTACCTTGGATCTAAAAAAGCAGTTGTGCCATGGATAGGTCCATGGTACAACACTTTGAACCATGGATAGGTCCATGGTACATCACTTTGAACCGTGGACCTATGTATTGTTCTTATTATATAAAAAAAAAAACGTATTTACAGTGTAATAAAATAGATTAATTTGTTAACAGGTTGTTGATCTTCTTGAAAATACAAAAATACCTCTCACATACAAAAATGCCTCGAAGTAAAACGGGAAGCACGAGGCCACCGCCAAATTACGAGAAAATAATGGAGGCTGTAGCTCTTATAAAAGAGAGTAAATTAACAGTTTACAGTGCAGCTAAGACTTATAATTTATCAAAAACTACGCTGAAACGTCATTTGAAAAAAGAAAATTATCCTACTGAGCCATTTCATTTAAAATCTGAACTTGCAAGTCACAAAGTATTCTCAGATAACGAAGAACTCTTATTACTAGGGTATATTAAAAAAGCTTCTCAACTACAATACAGCTTGACAATAAGAAGTCTGATGAAATAGGCGTATAAAGGACCATGGGCACTTTTGTATGAACACTGGACCCACTTTTCAAAAGTGTGCAACAGTAATGAAACGTATGTCAGATGAAAGCTCTTGGCATGTTCTTTATTTCATTCTATGGCAGCTAAGCTCAAATCCAGCGCAAAAACAGCGTTTTCGTACGCTAAACTTTTTTTTTGTTAGTTACAAATGCGCGTAAAATATTATGCAATGCACATTTTTTCATTTCATTTCAGCCTGTTAGTCGCCCACTGCAAGACATAGGCCTTCCCCACTTGGATTTTTCCTTAGGTAGTTTGGCAGAGCGGATTGCAGGGGCGGGAATGTTTGATTCTAGGCGCTGGTGCCCATTTAGTTTTGACATTGGTTGGCCGTCATCTTTCGGTTGACTATTTGTACTGGAGGAGATATCAGTATTGGTCAAAATGTCTCCAGTGGGCGTGGGACCGTCACATCCCGACGCCAATATTAAATGAAAAGTAAATATTTATTTATATAAATAAATGAATTAAATAATATTAAACGTCGACTCGGTCTGGTAAAATCTTTTTTAGGTGTGATTATGATGTTAACAACGTATTTTTAACAGTAAAATAAGTATTTTGAGCTTTAAGTAATATTCATAACTTATAAACTAGTAGTAATTCAATTATGGCGATGAATGATAAAGTTCATCCCTCATAATAAACCATAGTGCGCGTGGCTACTTTGATGTACTTTGTAACGCCTCTCGGTGTCTTCATTTACAGGGAAGATTTTAAAATGCATCTATAATAATATCGTCTAAATGTATTGCTGGTCGATGAAAACCATCCAAATGTCTACCTAGTCCCAGGTACCATATTATAGATATGACATGGGCACAACTTGCAATAGTGCGTGGTACCCGTGTGACATGTACAAAAGTATTCTATAATTGCGTCTTTGCCGCCCTGATCCCGGTCAATCAAGATGTAGGTAGGTATAATACATCTTCGATCTAACGTGTCGTGATTGCACACATCCCCTAAGCAGCCATACATTATTTTGCTGTATATTGCACTGTTCTAAGTCATTTAAATTGTTTTCACGGTATATAGATATGTGCGGAATATAATACATCATAGTGCACAAGTGTGTGCGCGATACAAGTGCTGTCACTCACTGTCATATTCCGATGGGACGGCATATCCGACACAATAGGAAAGAGATTAGGTGCAAGACCAACGCCCTCAGATCAAAGAAATAAATAAATAAATAAATATTTCCTGTAGATTTTCAGCCTAAACGCGCTTCAGCTACTTTTGTAGCTGCGTCTAGCTTCTTGTGGCGGCGTTTGTGGTTGTGGCCGGTGGCCCGTGTGCGGTGACCCTTAGTGTCGATTGCGCGATTGATTGGCATAGCGTGCGTAGGGAGCGTGAATTCTATACGTACACGTCTCTAGGCGTCGAAAAAGTGGAGACATTGCCGCGCGTATAAAAGTGCGGCCGGGGCATATCTATTTATTTATTTGATCTGAGCCAACGAAAAACTTTTCCAAGGCACGGAAGTGTAACACCGCCAACCCCCAGACTGAGCTTTGAATTGGATAATTCTTAACAGGAACACCTAATATCCCTTTCTCTCGACCCGCGAATCGAAATCGAGAACTCATAATCTGCAGTCGCTTACACTACCACTGGGCCACTGAGACAGTCAAAAGTCCTTTTATTGTATTTAGCTACTAATTGGCAGGTAATTATAATTAAATATCAAAACAACACAGATTTTCAATAACGCAGCAATACACCATTTTCGCGCTGGAATTGAGCTAAGCTGCCATAGAATAAAATAAAGTACACTTCAAGAGCTTTCATATGACATATAATTCATCACTGTTGAACAAAGTCCAAAAGTGGGTCCAAAATGACACATGGTCCTTTGCCAAGTCAAACAATATTAAATATCCCGAAAGTTGGGATCGAGATAAAGAGTGATTAAAGATCTCATAGAACTATGAATGTTAATTAATATAATGTTTTATAATTGCTAAGTAATTTGTTATGCTTTTTGATTTGTTTTATTAATAAATGTTAACAACTTTAATACAAGATTTAATAAATATTTGCAATATAAATACTGTTGATAATTATAGGTCCATAGTACAACATACATATGTCCATGGTACAACAGGGGTGTTGTACCTTGGTCCCAATTCCTCCTTTTTTTTAAAAGGCTAAATGTCACATGATTTATTATTTTACCTTAGTTTAAAATTAGCACTTTTGTTCATAAATAACCACTAAACATAATGTAATACGTAAAATGCATCACACTATAGTAATTTTTGACTAAATAATCAAAAACAAAAAATGTATCCAAGGTACAACAGGTTCCCTTACATAATATGTTTATCAAAGAGCCAAATAGCCAATATTCATACATTGAACATAAATAAATTCAGTATCTGCCAAAACATACAAGTTAGCATTAATTATTGGGTTAAGCGGTTGGAGAAATTCCATGTCCAAAGTAACTAATTCTGAATAGTATAAGTAAGTAAAATAAATAGAAATATTTTTATAGCGTAATACTCAAGAGTTAAAAACATACTTTCTTTGTAGGTACCAAAAATAAAGGAAAAAACTTGGAAAGAAAATCGTTTTACGCTACCTACGTATTGAATACGACTTTGAACGCAATTTTCCAAAATTTCTTCATTAAATCGATAATGCGCGTAGAAGAAAGAAACGTACCAGGCTATCATAGGAAGCTAGGCGGTCCAAATGCGCCCGTATTCATAACAATCTCTATCTGATATTAGCAAATGTACCGCAAACGATAGTGACCGAGATACCGTCTAGCTCCGCCTCGAAAGGCGTGATACTCCCTGTCAACTTTCCATTTCATTCGGATGCAATTCCTAGTTTATTATGTGTGTATCAATGTGTTATTCATCACATCACGTAAAGACAGCTAGCTAGCTAGAATACCTGATCGCGATGCTTCCCTAGTAGAAATATGCTAACAAATAGATGAACTTTAATTTGTTGAAATTTTGCTCATTTCCAAATCAAGTTGGATAGATTTCTTTCAGTTCAATGTATTTTGTAGTAGGTAAATTGTTATAGGTACTCACACTGACGTCTTGCCATTATTTACAGAGAGCTTAGAAATAAACCAATATAAATCGTTTAGGCACACATAAAGTGCTTGCCCACGATGCGCCGGGGGGCGAGTCTTGTAAATAGCACATTGTATTAGATAGGTAACCAACCTTGACTAGTGATTTAGCCGACAGTGTGCACAACTTGAATCAAACAATAAGCATTGGTCGCGTCACAAATATTTAAGTGTATTTAGTTATTAGAGCATCGTGACGATTGACACAACACACGGTTATAATAGAAGAGCAACTTGTCCATAATAAGTGTCGTGGCTTGTTATTGACATTGACTGTATTTGTTACAAATATTTACATTGATCGTCATGCGGCCGGCAGTACCTACACACTGCTTCAGAACATCACGGACTTAGAACATTGATAAATTGTTTGCTTTGTGTTACTCAGGTATAACAATAGGTGCTTTCGGCATACCTACGTGTCGTGGAAAGTTTCTTAGTGCTGACCATACGTTATTGGGTATAGCGACAGAGTGTCAACACTTTTTGTGCCTTTTCACATGACAAAAACTGAGGGCATCGTTTTTATTTGTGAAATTGTGCGAGACGTACCTATTCGTCTCCATATAATTAAGATACTGTTATATCACGATCACGAGCTACCAGCAATTCGTACCTATATTCTTGGTAAGTGATGCGAGTCGGATTACAAAAATACTCTAAAGCTGCATCGCAATGCAATAGAATTCTATTCACTCTGAAATCGATTTGCTGATGGCATGTGAGACCACAAAAGCAATTTAATATTAAACAGCCGTTGCTTTCAAATATTAATGAGGAAATGAGGTTCGTCTTTGTTCAAAGTCAAAGTCAATGTCAAAATCCTTCATTCATTTAGATTAGAAAGTGACACTTATGAACGTCAAATTTAAAACATTATTACTTTAGTCTTCTACATTTACATTTACTGCCACGTTCGCAAAGCAAGTGTTAAAGTTAAGCAAAGCAAGTGTTATACTTCACACTGCACGAAAGTGTTCTTTAAAAAATTGCCAAGGGGACAGTTAACATTACCGTCAAGAGTCTTTGAAGTTTAGTGATTATCTTCATCAGTAAAACTGCGCATGATGCGACCATACCTACTCTTCTATCAAAATCTCGATCGGTCTAGTTACAATTATTAAAAATTACAGTTCATTGAAATAAATAAGTGTGATATATTCGCTACATTAACAGAATCAGGAAAGAGACGGTCAATAACAGCTGAAAGAATGTTACAGAAGCTTTGCCAAATGTCAGGTTAGTTCTGAAGGACTTTAAAAGCAGCCACAATATCACTGCACTAATTACTACAAGTTTATAAAATTTCATCTTTGATATAAAACAGTAACTAGCTTGTTATTTTTGCGCTTAGGTGTGCGTCAAACATTGTGCTTCGTCTTAATTTAAATAATGTTTTTGACAAGTTTTTAAGCATGTCCCTGACACCTAATTTAAATTAAGTTCGTGTTTGTGTACTCAACATTTTATAGCAAGCGATCCACTCCTTAAAATCGATCATAAAACTAGCAAACAATCAGTGCTTTTTGGCGATTGCATTGGCGTAACATTATCTCACGTAGAATCGGCGTCTTTTGTTCGCTCGCATGCTGATCACTTAAAACAATTGAATAGTTGGAAATACTACACAAGTTAGAAAACTTATCACGTATTACTCCGTCCAAATACTGATTCAGCATTCTATATGTGGAGTAACTGTTAATAAAAATTAATATTTGCGATAGTAAGTTCGTACTTGGAATGAAAATGGGTTTCGCAATTGAATTATTGGCAAATCGTGTACTTATTGCTACTTAAATATTTATAAAAATACGTTGGGGCCCGGAGATACTTTAGACACAAAAGCTCTTGCTCTTTGCGCATACATAAAGTCCAAACGTGACGGCTTTTTGTAGTCCTGGCAACCGGTTCCCTCCAAATTTATTTTCGGATCTGGTTCAATCCAGTTTCAGGCACGAACTGTCTCGTCGGGAAACACAGAACACTTGGCAAATATTTACACGCAGACGTACACTCTAACTCATTTATTCTATGTGTGGACACCGAACACACCTTGAAACTAAGCGCACGTAAGATATCATTAGCAAAACACAAAGGGGAATGTTACACCCTGATTGTACATATGACTCATTTGTCGCGTCCAGCAGTGTTAGGCCTCCAACCCCTCATGCATATTCAATATCCAATTAGAAGGGTACTTACATTATAAATATAGAGTGGTTGACTAAAAAATTAAAGATCTTTTGGAAACCATATTTTGAAATTTTTGAATGCCTTTTTACATGGTACTTAAATTAATATTATGAAAAGCTATGTAGAGCTCATTATGACCACGAGAGATAAATCTGTATATTGATAAATTAATTTCTTCTTCCGGCTAAGTTACATGTATAGTATTGTAATTTATTCCTGATGACATCAAAAATTCGCCAGTATTTGTAATCCAGCGAGAGATCTGTGGTTCGTACTTACGCGGCCGCGGTGGCTATTTATGTCCTCCCAAAATAGCACCGGCTTGGTCACATGGCCACCAAACCAAGCCCCTGCCTGAACGCAATGTGACGTCACATTCAATGAACCTCGTTACGCAGACATTCCAATGCCTAACACTTTAGAATTTATTAAAATCATCCCTACGTTTATCCCGCAGGAATTGGAACGGTATCCTATAATAATATTATAATAACGTTTACCGATTTTCTTTTATGCTGACTTATTTGTTTTTACCTTTCCAGAAACCTCAAATGCGGCCGATGATAGTTGAATATGACCCCAAGAAAAAAGGAGTCAAAAATGATTTATCAGATGTCGTCATGGTCAAGTAAGTGACTATGTTCCATATGTTGCGACGAGGATGCCATTCGCCACTAGAGCGACAATCATTGACTTATTTTTGATTGCCTATTATATGTTGTCAATAATTTATTTCAATTTAATCTGGTGCCACATACAGTCAAATATTGTGTTTTACCGCTTAGTTTATAGATATTAAAATCAACATTAAAGCATGCTTCACTGCTTACCTCATTTTTTTTCTGTTAAGCAAGTTTATAATTAAGTACTTATTATATTGTGGATTATCTTGAAAGATTTGTCTTAAGCCTAATAATATTGACATTTTTGTTCAACAGGAGATTGAAAAGAAAATATTACTAATAGATAATATAATGAAGGTTGTTATAGCCTAATTCGGTCGTAAATAAAAGTTCGATATGAGTGCGTCCTGGGCGCACCGGGCCCTGCCGACCCCGCTCCTGTCGGTGGTTCGGTGGTCTCGCTCGGTTCATATCACTGTTTAATGACAAATTGTTTGTCGTGGTATTTTATATTGTATGTTGACTGTTAAGTACTCGCTCCTTATAATGAGCTAATAATATGCTCGACGCCGTTCGGAGACGATCCGGGAAGACGAGTGCTGCTTCCACGAGATAAATGTCGTTCGACGACCTTGCTCATCTTGCAATGGACTCATACACCGGTACATCATTCCATTTTATGGTTTCAATTTTGTTTATTTAATTTGTTTTGTTTGGTAATGGTAAACAATTTGGAAAGAATTGTGTCTAAGAGTGCCGTCAGCCGCTGCTATAGCGCGGCTCGCGAGCGCACTCGTGCGCCATCTCTGTTCAGGCTCGGGATTAGCTCGCAAACTGGCGATTTGTACAAATTTGATTTAGCTTTATGTCCTCTTCACTAGTTTTCAATTTTGTATACCTTTTTTTGTAATGTTTGTTCTCCTGTAGAACAGTAGTGGAATGATTATGCCCACAATTAGTGTACCTGCTCAGAGCTTTCAAAATGTTGCAATTTCACATGACCTTATTGTCCAATTGCCATCTTTGTCCGTTAAGTTTTAGACTGCATATTTTTGTTATAACGTAAAGCTGTATTGAATTTAACGGTTGAGCTACTTATTTGTAAATGCCGAGTCTTAACAGAGTGAAGCGCACATCAACAAAATATTTTATACATTGATTTGGAGACCATAATGAATGTATCACACTTCACACCACAACACTCACATAAAGTAATGCAGCTTACAATTAGTGAAATAACTTGTAGTATCCGCGAATAGTCCATAGTTGCCACAGAGTCAGTATTGTCAGTAGTTCCATGTTCCTTGTACCAAGACCGCGGTCGCGACATCCACACCTCGTTCGTATCACATTTTAGCTTGAAATGTGGCGCTTTATATGTTATCGCTACCATTACATAGTTCTGCTTAAAATTCAATGAATGATTTCAAACTACACTTTCGTACCCACCTCACTTCTAACCTAACTACATCACTTTATATAGTTTGTAATGGTGTTAACAGTGACACAGTTGCTATAACAGTTTTCGGGAAATGTTCCACAGGTACAAAGTTGACCCAAATGAGATCCCAGTGGAACAACAAGCAGGCTCCACCCTGCCTCTCATGGAGATCCCGGGTCGGGATATCGAGGCAGATGAGGACTATAATCCATTCGAGCATAGGAAGCTGGCGCATCCTACATCGTAAGTATCGTTTTAGCTCTACATTCCACAAACATTTTTATAAAGACAAAAGCAAAAGATGCAAAGTAAATGAATATCTGATTGTATAAGCAAAAGATTATCCGTGTAGTGACGGTTTAAGAATACGGAATGTCACCACCCCATACCATCCCATGCGTGTCGTAAGAGCCGACAGAGGGAGCATATTATACAGAGAACAGCACTGTAAGAGAAGGAAAACTTGATACAAACCCTATACCAACCCGTTTGGCCAGCGTGGTATAGTAGGCCAATTCCTCCTTTCAAAGGAGAGGCCTAGTCCAGCAGTGGACTGTTAAAGGCTGATGATACTAATACGCAAAATATATCTTCAGCGCGATATGTAATCTATCTATAACTATTCTTTCCTATCATAGAGACTTTCTTGAAACAGGACTTTATAGATGCCGCCGTCGCTTTTTTGTATTTAACTAAAGTAAATCTTTTTAGATATACTGCAGTATATCTTTTAAACTATAATCTAGTTAACTTTTCCTATTGTTGAATAGTTATTCATTTACTTGTTACCTACTGTAACTGTTAGATAAAAATTGAATATGTTTGTATTAAACATCTTCTTAAAGTAACTCTTTTAACTTAACACTCATAACTTAAATTACGACGAATACACCTACTTCTAAATAATAACACCTAAATTCAAACATCGTGAAAATGTTAAACTTCACGTTGATTTATTTCATATATATAACACTAAGTAACACTCTCTCTATCTACTCTTTCCAGGGACATGGATACTCTTATACATCTACTGAAAGGTTCCCTGGGCAGTGGCATTCTGGCTATGCCAATGGCGTTTAGCAACGCCGGTTTGTACTTCGGTCTGGTGGCCACTTTTGCCATCGGAGCAATCTGCACGTATTGTGTGCACGTGCTCGTCAAGACTTCCCACGAACTATGCAGAAGGATACAAAAGCCGTCCCTTGGATTCGCCGAGACTGCCGAAGCTGCTTTCTTATCAGGACCACCTTCAGTGCACAAATTTTCACGACTTGCGAAGTAAGCATCTAATCCTTTTAATAAGTGTTTTTGTATTATTACTTCGTATTACTTACTGGTAACTTATTACTAGTAAGTATTACCAGTAAGAAGGCAGTTATAGCCGAGTGGAGATACCAACAGACTGCCATGCAGAGGGTATCGGGTTCGAATCCACGGCGCGCACCACTGACTTTTTGGAGTTATGTGCGTGTTGAATTGTTAATTGACGGCCGGTTGGCGTAGCGGGAGTGTAAGCGACTGCCACGCCGAAGGTCGCGGGTTCGATTCCCGCTCAAGTCAAACATTTGTGTGCATGAACATGGATGTTTGTCTTGGTCTGGGTGTTTCTATGCATAATATGTAAAACGTTAAGCCGTCGGTCCCGGTTGTCATGAAGATCTTTGACAGTCGTTACAGGGCGTCAGTACCTTCTAAATAAACTGACACTAGTCTAAACCATGGAATATCGCTATCCCTTCGGGTTGCGGAGGTCAAACAGGCACTCGCTCTGTGGAAAAGCCAATATTCAGCCAAATCCGGTTAGACTAGTAAGCGGACCCCAGATTGAACCTGGGACAACGCTAAGAGAAAGAACACTTACTGGTAACTTATTAATGTTCTTGTTTCATTGTTTCAGAGCTGTAGTTAACTGGTTTCTGGTGATTGATCTACTGGGATGTTGTTGCGTATATATCGTATTTGTTTCAAAGAACGTGAAACAAGTCGTCGACGTCTATGCCAAAGGCACAAGTTGGGATAACCTAGAGATTCGTATTTATATGGCTGCCCTTCTTCCGTTTCTCATCGCGATGAATTTGATTAGGAACCTCAAGTATCTAGCGCCTCTATCAATGATCGCTAACTTACTGGTGGCTACTGGAATGGGCATTACCTTCTATTTCCTATTCCAAGATATCCCAAGCGTCGACGAGCGTGACAAATACGCTTCACTTGAGCGTCTACCTACCTTCTTCGGCACTGCTATCTTCGCTCTGGAAGGCATCGGTGTTGTAATGCCATTGGAGAACAACATGAAGACTCCCACTCATTTCATCGGATGCCCTGGCGTGCTTAACTTTGGCATGTTCTTCGTGGTATCCCTTTATGCTTTCGTCGGATTCTTTGGCTATCTGAAGTATGGTGATCATACTAGCGGCAGCATCACTTTGAATCTCCCTGAAGACCAAATGTAAGTAAAAAATATTAGCTCTTGTATGATTCGAGTAATCAATAGAGAGTAACAGAAAGTAATTTATGCACCATCTCGTGTAGAAAGTTATATGTATGATATTAATTAAAAACTAATAGGTACAAAACTAAAACAAATTGAATTAAATAACACCCTTTTCAGATGGTTAATTAATTAATTTACATAATTCAAAGCAGATTATATATTCATAGTAGATATAAACATAAATGTTTATATTTACTCTGATAAATAAACAGATAAACAGATCAGTTTTAAAACTGTTCCAATTATTTACTTAGTTACACATAAGAGTGACATAGATCAATTGATAATGTGACCAGGAATAATATTTAAATATTGCCATAATTATTTTAATAGGTACACAACTCCTAAGCCGTTTTGGAAGAATTAAGAGTCATGTCAATAAAATAATATGCATGAAACGGCATCCTTTATTTGGCTATTCCTTACATTTTTATTATCATTCTACTTTAAGTTCAATAGTATTCTAGACCCCCAATTCTAATAATTTTCTTTTATAAAATTACAGATTGGGCCAAAGTGTGAAGCTGATGATTGCGGTTGCTATATTCTTCACCTACAGTCTTCAATTCTACGTACCCATGGAGATCATCTGGAAAAACGTCCGCCATTGGTTCGGAGCCAAGAAAAACATCGCCGAGTACAGCATCAGGGTTGCTATCGTCACACTGACATTGTGCATAGCGGTTGCTATTCCTAATCTGGGCCCCTTCATTTCTTTGGTTGGCGCCGTATGTCTCTCTTTCCTTGGGCTCATCATCCCTGCTGTCATAGAAACCGTCACCTATTGGGACCGACCTAACGGCCTTGGGCGCTTCAACTGGGTTTTGTGCAAAAACGCCTTTCTGGTCTGTTTCGGAATACTTGGCTTCCTCACGGGATCTTATGTAAGCATTTTGGATATCATTGCCGGCGAGGGAGAAAATAAATAAAACTACGCATACCCATTTCATAGAATAAGGCTCAATAGATTTGTTTTTAAGTTAAAGCCGGTTTTTATAAGTCTTTTGGCTTGATTAAGTGACTTTATTCAATTAAAGCTTTTTAATGTACCTACTCGTAAATTTTAACTTATATGAAATATGCAGAAACTGAATCTGCAACCGAATGGCTTATAAAAAATCATCTACGTAGGAAATATCGTGTTATCACTTTATACTATTATATAGTGTTCGTGGTTCCTGCCACTATAATTTGTTATCATTATTCTTATGTGCAGTTCATTTTGTAATGTTCAAAACATATTGCTTGAGATTAGCGTAAGGTTATCTTACATTAAATTTTGTGTTAAATTAATGGATGCTAAGCAGGTTGTGTATTCCTATTACTTACATTTTTATTTTTAGCCCCGAAACTCGTAGCCATTTTAGTTTTAAGGGAAGTGTAGATAAATCTACTTTTATATATGTGAGAATTTGTCTAGTGCATTATCGAAATGTGATACAATTTTAGGTTAACTAAAAAGGCATTATGGTATTGGAAAATATGACTTTAAAAGAATGTTATTCCTTTTGAAAGTAGACAATATAATGTAGTTGTAGGTAAAATTTTGGACCAGGTTACAGCTGGCCATGTTGTCCTAAAAATGGATTACAATTTTGGGGTCTAATAGAGACATTGTTCGTGATAATAATTATGGCATTTCCATTACCAAAAATATATATTTATATAACTGCTTAAGTAGTATAAATAAGTATTCATATCGAGCTTTTTGGTATTTTGTGAACTGAAGCATTTATCTATACGTACCTAAGTTAAGGTGCAAATATAAGATCTATTGTTCAGATCGCGTAATTGTTAGACATAAAAACAAATATAAACTTAGAAAATAAAGTTGGTCAATCTCATTTAGAAAATTTTACCCCTAAAGACTGGAATAATATTGTACCTTTGTCTCAAAATTATTGTTCTTAATCGTCCTTCGCTGTCTCAAAACTCGAGTGTTTGACTTGTTCACTCGTAGAAAGTAAGATATGAAAGAGTTATTACTCGTCAAGTCGTCCGTCATCACCGATGATGACACAACAATAACACATGAAGTAAACTGAGTAACTCTATTGTTCCTCGTACAAGTTTGATTCTGAATATTTATTTAGATACTAATTGCGTGAATGATTGAGCATATACGAATGACTAAACTAAAGTTAAGAAACATATTATATTATAATGAATAAACGTGTGATAGTCATTCTGTATTAGACATATTGGATAAGTGTTTATTCTAAAGTACGAATGTCGCCGCGGCATCAAAAATGATCATTGTTTTATCGTACCTACGTAGTGAATTGTGCATCCCGCGGACCTCGACTCATGCTGTTATGACCTGTGTGTTGTAGACGCCACTGCCTAACTATGTCACCTGTTTTTGACTGGGCAACAGTGTTTTCTACAACATGACATTTATTTAGTTGTTGAACTCGAGGGAAAAGTAATGAGTATTATATTATATACCTAAGTGTAAATCGTTTAGCGTTTTTTTTATAACTAAACAATCCACTGAACTAAACAATGTGATCCTTCCTTGACGTCCTCCATAGCATTTAGTATAAATACATAGTGAAGTCAATTCTCTGTAAGCAAAATCATATTTTTAACATCGTATTATAAATATTTTTATGTACAAATATTTGGTTTTTGACATAAAAACATGAATGACTAAATTGTGTATTGAAAATTTAATCTATTCGAGGGATATCATTCCTATATATTTTGGTATTAAGTACCAGCCTACCTATTTTAGATACTTAGAAGTGGTTGTTTTGTTACAGTATTAAAATAAATAAGATATAAGGATAAATCTGTATTTTATTATATCCTCGGCACTTTCCCCAGCAATGTATTCAGATATGGAGCATCTTTTTTATCGATGATCCCCAATGGTATGTATGCACCATTATTAAGGAACAAAATTAAAATTAATTGTGTTATTTATTATTATTTACTTATTCTGAGTTAATTCCATCATAATCATCGTTTAAATCTGTTTAAATAAAATTCTTGCGTTACTGACTGACTTACAGACAACGGACGACCGAACATGCTCGGCACCCCTACACCCCTGTAAATTCGTGAGAAACAATATTACCTTCTTTACTAAGCTTGCCAATATCGTGGGTATAATGGAAGAACTAAATAACCCAGATTTTGGTCAAATTGACCTTTTGCCATTTTCATGAACCCCAAAATTGCCCTACCTTTGGTCTAACACACATAGCTCCTTACCTATATCTTAACCCAGTCCAAAATAAAACCATTTTTGTTTCAATTGTAGAAATAGATATCTATAAATGAACATTAAATATTAGTAGAAAAATGACTAAGTCTATAAATAAGTGAACAACGTGCTATGTTTTTACTTCTGATCACTAGAGTATGAAATGAATTAGCTAAATTGAGTTATTTAGTTCTTCCGCGCACGAAAATATTTTAATGAAGCAAGTCATCATCATATCAGCCAAACGACGTCCACTGCTGGACATATGCCTCCCCCAAGGTTCTCCACACAGACCGGTCTTGAGCCGCCCGCATCCAACCGCCTCCCGCGATCTTGACGAGATCGTCGATCCACCTTGCGGGAGGCCTACCTCTGCTGCGTCGTCCGGTACGCCCTGCCCCAACGGCCATCGGTTCTTCGAACTATGTGCCCTGCCCACTGCCACTTCAGCTTGGCTATCCGGAGAGCTATGTCGGCGACTTTGGTTCTACTGCGGCTCTCCTCATTTCTGATTCGATCTCGCAGTGAAACTCCAAGCATAGCTGTCTCCATCGCCCTCTGAGTGACCTTGAGCCTTCTGATAAGGCCCATAGTGAGCGACCACGTCTCTGATCCGTAAGTCATCACTGGCAACACACACAAGTCAAGTTGAAAGAAAACTAAACAACTTGAGTTATTTAATTCGGGCATTAATGAGCGTTCATTTTACTTCATTCGTTTTTAAATAAGTATTTTAATTTATTTCTTCTTCGAGAAAATATAAATTTATAAGAGAGATTCCAAATAAATAAATGGCAATAGGTTAAATTATTTAATATTTATATTTATAGTATACGCACGTACCTAAGCAAAGTTATCGTGCAAATCAGTAGTACAAATGAGCGCGAAATAATGTAAAACTATGGTTCAACCATTCTCAAAGTGTGCTCCGCGGAGCGCCAGGGCTCTACGAAGCATCTCTAGAGGCTCCACGACAATTTTGCTCCAATTAAAATAACATTACTTAAATACATATAACTAAATCACTAGGTAGCAGAATACAGCAAAATGATCGATTTAGATTCTAAACTCACTGCAACTTTAAGTAGTAGACTGTAAAGTATTATATTTATCTATGGTAGTAGTATGTGTATGCTATGTTTTACCGGCGATTTATTACAATCGGATAATTATAGTACAAACAGATATACTATTATTAACAATATTATATTACTAAGGTAGGCAGCGATAGCCTAGTGGAGATATCAACAGACTGCCATTCACAGGGCTCGGGTTAGAATTCTAGGCAGTAAATTTTCGAAGTAATGTGTCTAAATTGTTAATTCTGTTTTTACTATGATTATGGCTTGCCTCGTGCCTCAGAGAGCAGCTCTTTAAGACAATGAGATGTCAGAAAAAGTAAGGTGATGTTTGATGTGATTTGATGTCTTCCAGCCACCGGTGCAGGCTAGGGTTCTTAAAGACTTTAGTACCGTGGGCCAAATCCATACAGAGCATACTTTTTCATATGTTATTAAGAAATCCGAAGAGTAAAACCGGCCGCTGTGGCTGGCTTTTGTGGATTACGAAAATGCCTTCAACTCCATTGAAACCGGGCTGTACAGCAATGCACTGCCTACACTACATGTCTCTCAGAGAGCTATGAAAAGGGCAATGCTAGGGATTTCGCTGATGGATAATTGCCGGCACGAGATTATCCGGCAGAAGGCCAAAGTAACTGACATAGTTCAGAGTTATAGCAAATTGAATGGGAGAACTTATGGTCTGTCGATTAAAAAGCAAGTTCTCAAATTAAGGCCACGCCTCAGCAAGTATAGTGTTGGCCGCCAGAATGGGTCTTGTGGCATACCTTGGGGAGGTCCACCTCTAGGAATGATAGGCTGATGAAATGAGTTAAAAGAGAAGAAGTAGTTAATATAATTGTTTGACATTATACGCCCCCTTCCTATTATGAAAGCCTAAAGGTGAAAAAATACCTCGCGAGATAGCGAGCAAGGCGTGACGTAGCAAACCGATACTCCGAAGAGGTAGACAGAAGTTGTAATTATTACACCCACATTAGGTCATGTCATGCATTTTTAGTTTTTGTTTTTTGGTCCTACGTAAAAAGGGTGTCTATTGACGTTGCCGGGCACATTGCCAGACTTCGTTCTACTACGGAGAATTCGGAAAAATCTGTAACCTACAACACTCTTGCCTAACCCGGGAATCGAACCCAAGACCTCTCTATCAACAGACGTGTAGGTTAATTACTGGGCCATGGAGGCAATCAGCGACAAAATATATATAAAATATACGAAGATTTATGTCATTAAAATAGTATTTTCTGCAAATGTGGACATTTTTGCACAACTTCTACCTTCAATTTGTCTAGTAAGCAAGCGTAGCATGCTGTAGTAATTGTTATCCCTTTCGATCTCTCTCCTTGAACATCCCAAAATAAAGTCAGCATCACTTTCCCAGCCGAAAAAACGGCCTTTGTCCTTTGGAGTCAGTTCCTCCTTAGCAGTTTATTTTTTGGAATGTATTATTGATTTAGGTGTATAATGGTGTATCCAGGTTTCATCTACAGTCATTAATTGGACCAAAACATGGATATATTAGGCCTAAACTGCGCAAACAGAGCATTAAAAAATGTTCATTCGAACGCGGTTTTGGTCTTAACGTGAGCAAACGCGGCACCCGTCGCGCTGGGAGCTTCCTCATGCTTAAATCTTGTACATTTGGTGGTCATTTTCATAGACTCTGATATCTCTCTTACTCAAATCAGCGGTCGTCTAGCACCGTTTGGTGAAATTTAGCGAGGTTATCGTCAGTGGTTGCAGTTTTTGGACGTCCCGGACCTTCATCTGTTCCCTAGCTCTTACGACCAGGTTTAAATTCAGCTGCCCAAAATTTCATTGTGGTAAATGATGGAGCAGAGAGGCAGCGATAGCCTCATGCAGAGGGTATCGGGTTCGAATCCACGGCACGCACCAATGAATTTTCAAAGTTAACCGCCCCGTGCCTCGGAGCACGTTAAACCTTCGGTCCTGGCTGTCATGAAGATCATTGACAGTCGTTACGGGAAGTCAGTACCCTCAAATAAACTAATACTCGTCTAAACCATGTAATATCGCTATCCCTTTGGGTTGCGGAGCTCAAACGGCAGTCGCTCTGTGGAAAAGTTAATATTCCGTCATATCTGGTTAGACCAGTAAGCGGACCTCAGGCTCTAAGACGTGTAAGTCTTGGACGCAACCGGGATAACGCTAGGGCGATGATGATAGAGCAGAGAGTAAGAGTCCCCATAAACAGAGTTTTAATCAAATTTAAATGGCGTCGGCGTATTGTCTTTTAAAAACAAGAATTTAATGACAGCTCGATACAAAATTTCCCATTTTCACAAAAAACACTCGACTCTCTGTTTGACAGCCATACGATTGACTCAATCGTATGGCTTCAAACAGCAACTACTGGTATAGGTAAATTCACGAAAGTTGACCACAAATGGCGGCCGTCGCGCATATTATGTACATTCGTGCACCAATGCCGTTGCTCCATTCTTGACGCATTTAGGGAATGCGTCAAGAACGGAGCCACGCCATTGGCACTCGACCCGCGCCTCACCCCGCACGTCCACGGGGACCTAAAAAATGATTTCTGCGCAGTGGTCATCTTTCGTGAACCGACCTATACCAAGGAGCAAGTATATACAAAATAGCTGAAATGTTGGTGGGTAACTGCCACAAGAAGTACAATTACATCCACAACACTTTTTTTGACAAGTGCTGCTTCCTTTAGGTTGAGGTCGGAAGGTTTTCAGATCACCCTAGTATGTTTTACTGCAAAGGAAAGTTATTTTTGTTTTAGTTGATTTTAGAAGATTTATTATAAGTAATTTATTTGATTTTATTACATAATTATAATATTTTGTTACATACATACATATGCTCACGCCTTTTTCCCGCCGGGGCAGGCAGAGACAACAGATCGCCACTTGCTTCTATCCTTGCAAACCTCACGCGCTTCCTCTACATTCATTACTATTTTCATACTTGCTCGCCGGTTGCGGGTGCTTCGAACTTTTCCGTTTTTCAAGACGTCCCCAATTTGGTCGACGAACGTCTTACGAGGTCTGCCGCTACCAGCTTGCCCATACACCTCTGTCATAAAAGCATGTTCGAACCTAGACCCGGAACACAATCGCTTGGTGATTGTTCTAGTATGGTACATTTGACACATAGTACGGACAAAACTTCCAGCAGGAGTGAAGAGAATAGCTGGTCACACGTCACAAACAGGAAAAGACAAATCGGAAGCCCTGAAAGTTCTGGTACCCAAAAACAAACAAAACTCGATACTTACTGGCTATCCCAGACTAAACCAATCCCAACATCAAATAGCTTTGCCCAATTAGATGTTGATGAATCTCCAACAGGCCAAACATCTGCAACAGAAAAACCAGTCAAGCCTCCACCAATATATGTAGATAAAGTAGGCAACATTCAACCACTTTTGAAGCTCCTTGATGAACATGCCAAAGACATGTATGTAATTAAAGTTCTCCACAATGATCAGGTTAAAATCCAGCCAAAATCGCCTGAGACCTACCGCACTGTAGTAAAGCTACTTGAACAAAAAGAGACAGAATTCTTTACGTACAAACCTAAGCAAGAAAGACCGTTTAGAGTAGTGCTAAAGAACATACATCCTTCAACAGATCCAGAGGAAATCAAACAAGCTCTTAAAGACATAGGCCATACTTGTACTAATGTCTGGAACATCAAGCAAAGAACCACAAAAAAACCATTACCGATGTTTATAGTAGAGTTAGTTCCGCATGACAACAACAAGAGCATTTATGATGTCAAAAGCCTTATGCAATGTATTATATCGTTTGAGCCCCCACGGCCGAAACGAGAGCTACCCCAGTGCGCTAAATGCCAACAGTACGGCCACACCAAAACATACTGCCATCGAAGCCCGAAATGTGTGAAATGTGCAGGTGATCACCTCACATTTGACTGCTCCAGGAAAACCAGATCGGACGAAGTAAAATGTGTTCTATGTGATGGAAAACATCCTGCGAACTATAAAGGTTGTAAAGTCTACCGCGAACTCCAGAACCTAAAATACCCAAAGCCATTAGAACGCAGAAATATACCTAAAGACCACATAGTACGGACATCAGAACGAAACAAAACTGCCACTAACGACCAACAACCGCAAAACCAACGAACATACAGGGATGTCTTAGCAAGTGGACCAGAAATCACAGACTACTCTAACAATACGAAGTTAAATGACACAAATGACATAATGAGTCTGATGAAACAGATGATGCAGCAACTAACAACACTGACAAACCTGATAATAGCACTCACGACAAAGCTTTCAAATTCGATCGCTTAAATATAGCATTATGGAACGCCAATGGGCTGTCACAACACACTCTCGAGGTAAAATCATATCTAGAGACACAAAAAATCGATATCTTGCTAGTTACTGAAACACACTTCACAAAGAAGAGTCACTTCCATATCCAAAACTACAAGATATACAACACATTGCACCCTGATGGAACTGCTCACGCGGGAAGCGCAGTAATTATAAGAACAAACATCAAACACTATGAATCAATACACTATCGTACGGAAGAAATACAAGCAACAAATGTAGTAATTGAGGATTGGATCGGACCATTCACTGTATCTGCAGTCTACAGTCCTCCCAAACATAATATCAAGCTGAGTGATTATGAAAAGTTCTTCTCTACCTTGGGACATAGGTTTATTGCAGGAGGAGACTTCAATGCAAAGCATCATTTCTGGGGCTCACGAATCATAACGACAAAAGGCCGACAGCTGCTGCTGACCATAGAGAAGCTCAAACTAAATGTCGTATCTCCGGGACAACCCACTTATTGGCCATCAGATAAGAAGAAAATACCAGACGTTCTTGATTTCTATATCACCAAGGGTTTCCCAAACAACTTTATAACCAGCAAAACAAGTCTTGATCTGTCCTCTGACCACTCACCAGTAGAAATCATCCTGAAAAAGAATATTACAGTAGCAACAGAACCGTGCAAACTGAATACACGCAAAACTGACTGGGAACTTTTTAGAAAATTACTGACGCAAAATCTCGATCTCCGTGTTTCTTTAAAATCTGACCATGACGTCGAAACAGCTGTTGAACATTTTAATCACTGTATTCAACAATCGGCTTGGCACGCCACACCACCTGCCAAGGTGCTGAAAAACAAAGTACAGTGTCATTATTCTGTGAGAGAACTCCTAGCTGAAAAACGTAGAGCAAGAAAAAAATGGCAAGAAACACGACACACTGATCACAGAAAGCATTTAAATTATCTACAGTCAAAACTAAAAACATTACTCAGTGAGCATAAAAACCAGGTTATTCAAACGTTCTTGAAAAATCTTGATGCTATAGCGGCCACAGACTACTCTAAACCAACCACCCATTCTCAAGATAAATAATGAGTGGGCAGTTAGTGACTCTGATAAAGCCATCACATTTGCCGAACATCTTAAGCATGTTTTCACGCCAAACCCAGATTGTGGCTCCTCTAGATTCCAGGAAGTGTCCGAGCTATTGACCCAAATTCATCAATTAGATACGCCTATCACCAAGTTCTCTAAAGAAGAGGTAAAAAGTGCAATAAAATCACTTAACACGAATAAAGCCCCAGGCTATGACTTGATTACTGCGAAAATCTTAAAAGAGCTACCAAAAGAAGGTATACAATTTCTTACCGCCTTATATAAGGCAATAATACACAGATGTTTTGTCCCTGCCCAGTGGAAAGTAGCCCAAATAAGAATGATCCTGAAACCGAGTAAGAACCCAATAGAGGCAAAATCATACAGACCGATCAGCCTATTGTCAATCCCATCAAAGGTCATGGAAATATTAATATTAAGAAGATTGATGCCAATCATCATAGAGAAAAACCTTGTACCGGATCACCAGTTCGGATTTCGACAGAAACACAGCACCATAGAACAAGTACATAGGCTGGTAGATAACATCCATAAATCATTTGAGTTAAGGCGAGGATTTCCCAAAATACAGTGTTATCTAGCGTGGTCAAACGCGTTTTATTTGTAAATGACAGAGATTTAAATTCGGAAAAAAATATATGTTATTCTACAGCATTAGACCTTTATTTTTCGGCCATTCGAAACACGATTACTGTCATTTGATACGATAGAAAATAATCGCGAATATAGGTCTGTTTAAACAACTTTTCCCGTTTCATTTGAGTTGTATTGGGGTTAGAATTTTCAAAAGTATACCAAAAGAAAGGTCATGTAAAAGTGGCTGGTTCTCGGCAATCACATTATGAATTTTAATAAATACAAAAATATAATACCGAAAATACGTAATTTCCTACTGCCGACGCGCTCTCTCCGGCGTCGTTCAGTCCCGAGCGGGATGTAATGGAGACAGGACGTATCGCTCGTTTGCAGAGCGCACCGCAGGATTACGAATTATTTTATCGTCAGTTACGAATGTCATCATCACTTATTGATAAATAATTAAATATATTACATCTAGGCTTAGTTTGTAAATAGGTATTGTAAATTTTAGTAAGTAATAATAGTGTATATAAGTAAGAAGTATAGTTTTAAAAATATCGTTTTGATTATTGGACAAGATAACGACTTGATAACAACAGCATAGTTAGGTAACAGTACTTTAGAAAAATATTGATTTGTTGTATATTGTGGATGAATTATAGTATTATTGTTGTATTGGGTACCTACCTAATACAATAATTCACACTTTTATTCTGTGTACCTATATACGGAAATAAAATGTGAAATGTGCCTAAAAGCTATACAAGCGAATTTTATAGGTACCTACCTACCTAATAAATACAAATATCCGCAGTTACCTAGGTACTTAGTGGTATTTATGGTTACTGTCCCACCCTCGTGGGTAGTAGCTTGATGTTATTTGGTATAACCTTCCTCAACAAATGGGCTAGAGAAGCAAATAAATCTTAGAAAATGGCCTGCTAGTTCCTAAGACTAGCGCGATCAAAAACAAAAAAAAAATGAATTTCCGTGTATTCAATAATTCTATTGACTATTTCCACCAATAATATCATTGATATCATGAAAGGTAGGTAAGGTGTTCGGTAGGTAAGTACCTATATCAATTTGATCGACAAATAATAACGAAAACTAGAGTTTATTATTGGTTGGCGGAAAATAAGCGTTGTGGGTGTAGGAGTATCAATTCGTACGTATGTATGTATGTAAAATTTTAACTTTTTTTCACTACTGCTTGCCGATGGCAGCGCCTAAAGGAGATCACCCAAATTGGGCTAATTTTTATTTTGCCGGCCAATCAATAAATTGTGTTATTTTAGTAGAACTCACTGTTGTAAACATTTTAACTATTACACCAAACTTCTAAGTCAATAGGCATAGTGTCCACTAAGAAAAAAATCGGTTTGATTGTAGTATCTACCTATAGATCCATTATGATTTTAAGATGTCAATAAAGTTTATTATTTATTATAAAATGGTAAGATTAATGTAATTTTTAGGCTTCTAAAACTAAAAAATAATGTTTTTATTCTTGTGACAGTGAACACCAATCAGAGAGCATTACGTCAAACAGTACGTCCACCATTCATGTTGTTGACATTTTAGTAGTAAATACAACTAAAAAGTAAAAGTTTCTACCTGTCAAATCGAATATAACAAAATAAAAGTGGGTGCATCAGACCAGACTTCATACACGGATTGTTTTGTTTTGTACTTTGTGATATCACTCAACCGCTATGATGGTTTACAGCGTTTTCGTGTCAAATTCAAAAAGGTTTTTAAAAAGCCGTAATTAGTAATATTGCTGACTGTTTTTGAAGAAAAATCAGGTATTTCAGTTTAACATCTAATAAAGGAACGAATCAATCGCTAATTACATTTTAGGATACAAGCGTATTCTCTGAGACAATATTTAGGTTTGAATGTATGTCTAAAAGTACCGTAGAGCAGTTTTGTTTTGACAAAAGTGATAAATCAAAGAGGTGTAACGGCAGTCAACTATACGTTTTCAGCCTTACGTGAAATACGTGAGCCTTAAAATGCAGTGGACTTATTAAAAAAAATAAAAAACATTATGTTTAAATACTCCTGACCAAATATAAAAATATCGTCTAAACCTTTAGTAGGAATGTCTATGAGCGGTCAGGTACAGATGTCTTGCATGATGTACAGGCATGGCACCATGTGGTTGAAGAGATGTTGCGTCGCGACGTTCTCATTTTCCAATGTTTCGGCCGGTTCTTGTAGAGAAAAGGCCAGTCGGAAACGCCTGGATATCACTATAGTGACAGCAGCCGCAACCCTGTCCAAGAAACGGTGCTACAAATGTTGGCGGAATGCCCCGCTTATGCGTCTCAGCGCCGTGAACATCACCCTCTACAACAAATTCCTTTCCGTTCTGTTTTGGGCAGTCTTCAACCAATTACTGCCTGCTATCTTTATGATGTCTTTTTTCCCTCTCATTTACCGTTCCAGCTAGTAATTTACAATCCCATGGTTGCCATTTTAATATTTGCTTGCACCATGTTTCGGGATTTCTGGCTACATGTCCGGCCGCTACTCTTTTGGCAACATCTGGTACTAGACTTTCTTTTCAGAGCTATTTATTCTTCTTTCTGTCTTTGAGTGTCACTCCTGCCAGTTATCTCTCCATTGCCCTTTGAACAACTTCAAGTTTCTGTAGCGCTGCCTCTGTAATAACCCAAGTTTCGGCTCCGTAGGTGAGCACTGGCAGGACGCACTAGTTGAATATTCTTGCTTTTTGTTGCTTCGTAAAAGCAAATGCCAGTTTATCGAAAGCAGCCCAACCATTGATTTGATTGATACACGTATCCATTTGGGATACGTGTATCAATCCTGTTCACTTGGTTTGCTTTGCCCATCTTTCAAAAGTCAAAAAAAGTCAAAAAACATTTATTCATCTGGGTCACAAAGTGACGCTTATGAACGTCAAATTTTTATGTACTACATTACTTAATGCTTCTACATTTACATTTACTGCCCACTACTTTATTTTACTTTATTTCTTGCCCTAGTTATAATATACTATTTATAGAAGAATTCTAATCGGGTACATCCTATTGCAATTGTTATTCCGCTGGAGTTTTCACTGGTCATGTTGCGAATTGGCCGTAAACTGATCGCGGCAATTGTTACATAGACTGATTTTCAGTGAGAATTTGATTTTCTGACAATTTCCAAAAAATTACCGACTTTGTAGTGCACCATTTTTTTACGGCACTGCGCGCTTTCTTAAAATTTATCATGGATCTATCGAAGGTCATAATGCCGTACAAAAATATATGACCGAAATGCGTACTCACTCTAGCTGCACTTTTGAATTCTCATCAGCACTCAGTTAGACAGCTTACAAGTGACGGCATAGTGCTGAATCTTATTATTTTATGCTCTTATATCGTCCTATATACGTCACCTGGTGGTTCGTATGACCCATCCATTTTGGACATGGGCCTGTAGTCTAACAGTTGTACCCTCGCTACCTGCCCTGCCCATAGTCTGGTGCGTGATGGCTTAGAACGTCACCGTCTCTTTCTGTGTGGCAGTAATGCTTATCAATCAGATATTTCGCTCTTGGCTTACTACCTGTCATTACCTGATGCCATTTAAATTGCAACATGCACGTTATTTTAGGCAAAAAAATACCAGTAATTACGTAGGATTTATTTTAGGAACAGAATAGATTCTTTGAGCTGGAATATGATCTCACAGACTGCACTTAGAACCTTAGTGTAGTAATAAAAAGTGTTTATTTCGTAATATTCTATAAGTTTATTTTAGTTGGCCGGCACCATTGACATATATTTAGTACATATATATCAATGGCCGGCACTTTTAG
Source organism: Euclidia mi (assembly GCA_944739405.2). Taxonomy (NCBI): domain Eukaryota; kingdom Metazoa; phylum Arthropoda; class Insecta; order Lepidoptera; family Erebidae; genus Euclidia; species Euclidia mi. Next base: position 29,301,049 of record OX123199.2, on the reverse strand, counting down.
AATAGCCTAAATTTGTATGGAGCTGGGTGATCTTCTTTATTATGCATGCACGTGTGTTTGCATGAGTATATATTGCTATAACTATTGCCCTGTAATAAAAATCTTGTGTATTATTGATCTTTTTCCGTTACTTTTTTGACAGAGTAGTATCTTAGAGATTGCATAGTTAAAATAAATATAACAAAATGTAATCATTGGTGATTAAAAGTAGCTATGAGTATCTTACCCTTTATGTGTATTATTGGTTCTATGCCGTTGTTTTGCTGACAGTAGCAACGAATTAATTAATTTATATTAATATAATCCTTTTCCCTAAGATTGATATCGAACAAGCGATACTTTCGCATTGCGAGCGATCATAAGTTTTTTTATAATTAACAACAAACATAATGTTCATAAAATTATCTACTGACTAGAGGACGCCAGGAACTACGCCTGCATTTTTTTTTAAATTTACCCGTTTTGGCCGATCCCGTGGGAATTTCGGGAAATCCCTTCTTAGTGCACCTCTACGGTTCACAAGGAACATACATGCCAAATTTCAGCTTCCTGCGCCCAATAGTTTCGGCTGTAGCGTGTCTGTTTAGTCAGTCAATAACGCAAGGATTTTATATATTAAGATTACTATTGTCACTATAAACAAAAGCAATTTTGGAAAACTACTTTCGAATTTCATAAAGGTTTACCTATTCAAAACAGAAACGTTGCAAATTATTTATACTCGATAAGTAAGTTTATATTTCAATTGATATACTGCTTCAATTTTCTATACTGTGGCGCAAAAGTGTTATACCTACATATGGCGGCAGTGGCGTCGCGTCTCGCGTCGCGATTGATCGTAATTATACTCGCGAACTGGGGAAGAGGGGAGCCTCAAAAGCTTTGAGCGCTCGGAAATCCTCGCCTTAAAACTATATAGTACTGCTGCGTTCCTAGACATATCACAAGCATTTTACCGGGTCTGGCATGAAGGTTTATTGTTTAAAATTAAAAAGGAACTTCCAATAAATTTCTACAACCTCATTTACTCATATTTAAATGATAGACACTTCTTTGTTAAACAAGGCAACGAGTTCACAACAGATGGAGTCGTTACAGGCACCTTTGCTGATGATACAGCAATAGTTTCCGCAGAATCTTCACCTCAGCTCGCAACACAAAAACTTCAAAATAGCCTCGACCAAATCTCTCAATGGCTCCGAGACTGGAGAATAAAGGCAAATGAAACAAAATCAGTCCAAGTAACTTTCACTACTAGAAGAGAAACATGCCCACCTGTGACATTAAACGGAGTCCAACTACCTCAAGCCGAAAGTACTAAATACTTAGGGATCCACCTTGATAGACGCTTAACTTGGACTAAGCATATTCTATCAAAGCGCTGTGCTATGAGTCAGAAATTGCGGAGTATGTACTGGCTACTCAATAAAGAATCACAACTCTCTCTCCAGAACAAGCTGCTACTTTATAAATGTATTATAAAACCCATATGGACTTATGGATTACAGCTGTGGGGGACAGCTGCAAAGTCAAATATTGCAATACTGCAACGATTTCAGTCGAAGATACTAAGAATTATCACGAATGCACCTTGGTACATAACAAATGACAGGCTTCACAATGACCTGCGTATGAACACCGTAAAAGAGGAAATAATAGCTGGAACAAAATCATACAGGGAACGATTAACAAATCACCCAAACGCACTGGCAATCAATCTAATGAATCCAAATACAGCCATTAGAAGACTAAAGAAAAGAATTCCTCAAGACCTCATCCAGTAAAATGATAGAGTAGAAATTGTCGGCATCATCAATGGATGATGCCCGTTCACGCCATATTTTCACATACAGACCAATTGCTGAATATCCCAGATGATAGATTGCAAGAAAAGAGAGGAAAATAAAAAAATATATATATTTGATTCGTCAATCTTTCTTCACTCATTCGCTCCACATGTCCAAACCATTTCAGCATTCCTTTCTCAATCCTTGTCACCACATCTTCTTTCAGGCCACATCGCTCTCGTATTACTATCAATCAGTCTCATCCCACACATACTACGCAGTGATCGCATCTCAACTGCGTTGATTCTGCTTTCATGCTTTTTCTGCCACACCCAACACTCACTTCCATACATCAAGGTGGGCACCAGCACTCCATTATGAACCGCCAGTTGCGCCTTTTTAGGCACGGTTTGGCCGTTCATAAAGGCATGCAGCGCTCCATTCACACTGTTCCCCACAGTCACTCTCCTTTCAATATCACCTTCACATCTTACATCTCTTGTAAACATGCTTCCCAAATATACAAATCTTTCAACTTGTTCCAAATTTTCATCTTCAATCTTAATATTACACTCAGTCAAACTTTCATCTTTCTCAAACACCATCACTTTCCTTTCTTGCATTAACTTTCATACCTTTCGCTTAAAACTCTCGTTCATGCAGTCCACCATTTGTTGCAACTCATTCACCGATGATGCAAGAATGACTATATAATAATATTTTGTTGCCATACCTAATTCTGTTAATTTTGATATTGTAATTTTACGTTTATTTTTTTATATATACAATGTTACTATTTCCAATCCAAGTTTTTTATTTCATGTAAGATCAATAATCAGTGATAAAATTTCACAAATATACTTCACTAAGAATGCCTAACTTTCGTGTTTGTATATTTTTTTAGGTTTAAAACTCAATAAGTGTACTTACTCGACCCAAATTCATGTATTCACATTCATCTAATGTGTGGAAAACTGAATAACTACAATATAGAATTAGCTAACTACGTTATGTTTGCAATATCTTGGTGTGGCAAAATTGGATAACTTGGTTTTTTATAATTTTTTTGGTTCATGATAAAAGTAAGTTTTATCAAGCATAGAATCGACAGCAAACATGCTTAAAGCATATAAAATCGCCGACTGTAAAATTGTTCTCCATTTCTTATAGATGTAAAAAAAGTGTCAAAAAACAGTAGATAGTGTTGTAATACAGTTAGAAAACCAGTTTCTGAAAAATTATAATTTGAATAATTGGTTACCTATTCATTATGATTTTTTATAGATTTCCAAAGAATGAAGATTTGAAACGAAATTGGGTCCGAAATATGAGAAAGGGAGAATGGTCAAATTCTTCTAAACTTTGTTCGCTTCATTTTGTGTCTGCTTGTTATCAAGAAGGATTTCAAAGAAAAGTTTTGCATTCTTATCCTGGGTCTACTATTTTTACTAACCAGATGTCTAATACTGAGGTTTATACTTCTACTTTATTATTATTAACTTATATTTTTGTCAATCAATATAAGTATACCGAAATTGCAATTGTTAAAATATGCTATAGTTATCATATATACATATATGTATATCATAAACAGATTTGTGTTGTAATTTTCAGAAGTGTCTGAAATAACGAAAACATTTTTTAGAAGTGATAATAAAGCTTCAAGAGAGAACATGGCATTGCACTTCTGGAACTCAGGATGGAAATTGGTCCGTAAATGTTAACTGTTTCCGCCCATGTACATCCCATTTTGGTAATACATATTGTATCACACTTGCCGGGCAGTTATCGTGTGCGTCACTTTGTGGAATAAATAAATGATAGCTTATTATTTTGCAAGTGACTAATAACTTAAAAGATGACTAAATGTTTGCAACTAATAAAGTAACATGCTAGCGATTAAATATTTTCGCGACTATTATCTTAATATATAAAATCCTTGCGTTACTGACTGACTGACAGACACACTACAGCCGAAACTATTGGGCGCAGGAAGCTGAAATTTGGCATGTATGTTTCTTGGGGACCGTAGGGGTGCACTAAGAAGGGATTTCCCGAAATTCCCACGGGATCGGCCAAAACGGGTAAATTTTAAAAAATGCAGGCGTAGCTGCTGGCGTCCTCTAGAATTAAATAAGATTCAAAACTAAGGGTGTTATAAAAACTAAAAACTAGCAGCTGCGTTTAGGTAGCAAATAAACTATACAAGTCAACTGAAATATTAGCCGGGGAGCTATAAATAATGACTTGGCGACTAATAATTGTAACGGGTTCTGGTAGTAAAACGCAGAAAAGGTTCTACGCGGTTTATTTGCCGAGTATTGTCTCACTTCCCTTGCCACGAGTATGACCGACCAACAACACGACACTGGCCTGAACACTAAGGGCTGCAGTCTCCCACGCTGTTCCTTCCGGTAGTGTGCAGGGCAGGTTGCTCGTAGGGCTGCGCGTAGCGGGCAGATCCTCGCAGGCCGTTAGTTCAGCTGGCAGACGCCGGCGGTGCGAGTACGATGAGCAGGGCAGGCCAGACTCTTCGGCAGAGGTGACGCCGAAGGCGATGCAGGAAAGTGTAGCGGTCTAGGAGCGTAGCCGGAGTCTTAACGTGAACCTGGAACCTGAAGGAAAGCAGCATTAGGAGAGCCACAACCAATAGAGTCAGGCAGGCGGCGTCAGCCGGCCTCAGCTAGCAGGTAGAGAGATGGGCAGTACGCTAACGCAGTAAATGTAGTGCTTACCCGTAGCTGGGACCAGGATACACGTAGATACGACGTAGGGTCAGTAGGTACGCTTAGTTATAGTAGGTAGGTAGTAGAAGCGACGTTAGAGTAGCGGTGCCGGCTTCTCTGTCGGCCCCTTTATATACCGGGCCCTCCATCAGGGTGAGAGTCAGTTTATGACCATATTTGGTCAGGCTTTGCGAGCGCGGACGATGGCCTTCTCTGATTGATTGGCCGAGCGTATGGGCGGTACTGTGACGCAACGCGGTAAGTACCGGACATACGTTACATAATGTTAGTAGTAGGTTATGTTAGGTTTTCTTGTGACCCTGTACCCAAATATAGGAGCCCTGCGAAGCAGGGCTCCGTCAACTTGGCTTAAAAACACTTCATTTAAGATAAAATGCGGCTCAGTATTAATAAATCATTTGCCAAATATTGAAATTTGTATTATTTATGAATGCCCATTTTCTATTTTTTATTCATCATGAAGTTTCCGCTTAGATACTAATTCAGTTCCCAAAAAAAATGACTGCTCGTTTAAATTAAAACGAAGCATAAAACTGACATATTAATATGCAACTTTTTACTTATTACGATACTCCTTATTAGCTGCCAACCCATTATATATGGTACGCACTCTAATTATTTTTGAAACTTGTATTCGTATTACTTAGATGCTGCCTTAAATACAAGCCATAAATTATTTTGAGTATTTTGACTTTTTTCAATTATTTTCCAATACCAATGTCACAAGGAATGAGAACATAAAATAACTGGCTGATTGCCAATGCACTGATCAGTGTGAGACATAATAGATTTTTAATTGTGTCTAACTGTCTAGTCGGTATTGCAACATTCAACTGGTTAAATATAATAGCGCAGTATTTCACTCCTTCAAAAATTTTATTTATGTTTAAGTATTGTCAATTTAACAGGAATTAATGGTAATTATTTTATGTCGGATTATAAGAATATTGTCAAATTGTGATACCGAGCAATGCTAAACTGTGCTCCTCAAGATAGTAATCATATCTTAGGTATTATTACATCTCTTTTTACAGTATTTGTTTCTTTGTAGGCACCTAAGTATACTCAAACTCGTAAAATAATATACTATTGGTATATTATTTAATCAAATGCTTATCTTGTCTCTAAATACCGAATTATATACCAATACCAATCAAAGATTACATGAGTACATCACTATTGACAGTCATTTCTTCCTTAAAAAAATTGCGACGATGAGTATTTCAAGAGGTTATAAATACAATACATCTTTCTCGGTTAAACATATTATGACATTTTAAACAAGTCGACATCATCGACCCTGTATATAATTTGTCCCACTGCTGGGCACGGGCCTCTTCTCTCTATGAGAAGGGTAAGGCCATAGTCCTCCACGCTGGCCAAGTGCGGGTTGGCAGACTTCACATGTATTTCGAGAACATTATGGAGAAGTCTCAGACATGCAGGTTTCCTTACGATGTTTTCCTTCACCGTTTAGCATGCGATAATTAACAATTTAATACGCACAGAACTTCGAAAAGTCATTGGTGCGTGCCGTGGATTCGGACCCGAGACCATCTGCGTAGCAGTCCGTCGGTCTCTCCACTAGGCTATCGCTGCTTTATATATTATACAAGTAAAAAGAAATAACGATAGGTTTTTTGTTTATGCTTAAAGCTATCTCTCCATATAATAATTGCTCTTTGCTCAAAATGTTATCCGGTATCAGTGACGTTTCGCTAGAGTGGCCAATATGGCGACTGCGATTTATCTGTCAGAACAATTAAAATTTAACAAAATACTCAACAATCCGAATTTTGAACCTCTATAAATTACTTTGATGAGAAAATATGCCAGGGCCTGCTAGAGCATACTACAAAGGCGCGGCGCGCGGCGGGGCGAACCCTATCGCGATAAAACATGCCAACCCCGATTCACGTGGCCGCGCCAACCCGCCATCAAGATACCTGGAGGACACCGTGGTGGTTTTAGTGAGTAGGCTCCGGACAACATCAGTGGTCTCACACACCTATTCCGCTAGTCCTTAACTTGGTCTTTCATACTCATACCAGCCGAGTGGCGAGATGGCTAGTAGGTACATTTAGTTCCCACCATGTCAAAAAAGGGCTAGAAAAGAAACCCTAAAATATCCGTTACTTAATAGTTTGATAATACAAGTGAGAAATAAATTCATACGAAAACAAAATTATGGTCAAAATACCTGTATAATATACATTATCCAAAGCATTATAAGGTAGGTACTCACTTAGTAGTTCTTTTTTAGGTAATAAAGCCATCTCATTGACTGAGTTAACTTAAATACTTATAAAAATATATATTTCTCATAATTCTATTAGGTATTAGCAGTGGCGGCGCTAGACCACATGTGGACGTCGGCGACATCAAGTTCGCGAGGCCCTTTTAATCGATGGCGAGGCCCTGTTTACTTCGTAGTAAAAAAAACTTTAAATAAAGTGAGCCAAATTATAAAATAATCTATGAATAAATAAATGAAGATTTAAAATTTTTCACCCAGCACAAATCTTGTCACGCACGTGTTCAAAAATAATAAAAGTCATTATCATCTGCTTAGCTTTTTCCCGAATTGTTCGGTGTCGGCTACCTAAGCCAGGATGATTGGCGAAAAGAAATTAAGTAGGTACCTATGCATCATGTAAAACTTTTATGCGAGGTCGCCTCAGGCGCGAGGCCGTCGGCGGTCGCCGACGACGTCGCCGACGCCTAGCGCCGCCACTGGGTATTAGCCGTTACCGGAATTTTCATAATGCTTGCTTCAAAACAGCGAATTTTAAACAAACTTTTAATCTATTAAATCGCCCAGAGATGGAATATTAAAAAGTCCTTCTTTAGTGTGTCTGAGCTCTGGGAGGCCACTCCTAACGGCCCTGTCACGACCTTGCCGCTCTGAGCGGCGGCTTAGCGCGGGGCGGCTAGCGGCAAGATCAAATGTATGAAGACGTTCGAAGCACGCCACGAGCCGCCGCGCACAGCGATAACGCGCGCGTTTTTTTTGGCGCGATTGGCTGCGCGGCGAGCGGCGCGGCGTGCGGTGCGGCGAGCGGCGGGAACAAATGTACTGCGACCGAGTCCGACGCCACGACTCCGAGCGGCACAGACAGCGTTACGCGAGGGACGAACTAGGCGGTTAAACTATTTGTTAAATATTTTGTGGCGGTAATGAATACGGAGACATTTAAAGTCGAAATTTTTAAACGGTCGCGTGTGTGGATAGCAACACATCCGCTGTATAAATACAAAAATGTTAATAAAACGTTGCGAGATGTAATGAAGCAATGTTTTACATAATGTAATGGTAGGTTTTAATATAAGTAAATCGCAAACATTAAAACATTGAGTAATGTACATATGTACCTATTTAGGTACAGACACAGCTACTATGAAAGTTAAAAGGTGATTTACCTACCTACTTAACGTAATCTACGTTGTGTAGGTACCTATTCAACGCCTCATTAATTGCGAATATGTATTATTCCTTTGATATAAAATATTTGTAAGAAATGAAGATCCAATGTCGACAATTTTGTAGGTATACCGTATAGTTACACAAATATATTTTGGTTATCGCCATATTTATGGGTAACTCCGTCGGCCCAAATACGTCCACATTTGCCGCTGCGTTTACCGCTGCTGTAGGGTCGTGGCGTGCACGACGCTCTGCCGCGCCGCCCGCCGCGACGCGCGCCGCTTAGACCGATCTCGTGAACAGGCCCTAACGCAATAAGGGCCTGTTCACGAGATCGGTCTAAGCGGCGAGCGTCGCGGCAGCCATTCGCGCCAAAAAAAACGCGCGCGTTATCGCTGTGCGCGGCGGCTCGTGGCGTGCTTCGAACGTTTTCATACATTTGATCTTACCGCTCGCCGCCCCGCGCTAAGCCGCCGCTCAGAGCGGCAAGGTCGTGACAGGGCCGTAAGAGTGGCCGAATATTAGGTATGCAAGTCTCATATAGCTCAAACCATAGACACGAAGAAGAAGAAGTGGGCGCAAACAGATAAAGAGTGCGCTGTCCAACTCTCATATTTCTAGATATGGTAGGCTCTTCAATAATACCTATGTCAATGATGATGAGTATTTTATATCATACTTACTAAAGAATGCCCGCAGCTACAAAAGGTAGTTTATTGCCGATCCCGTGGGCATTTCGGGCAATCCATTCTTAGTGCACCCCTATGGTCCTCAGGTAACCATACATGGCAAATTTCAGCTTCTTGCGACCCGTACTCAATACTCAATATTTTATTGCACTCCATAAGTTACATAAGGTGTTACAATGTGACACTATAAGATACACACATCAACAAAGTCTAGGGATATTTTATATTTCATCAAATATCTAAAAATCTATGAAGAATTTTCTGATACAGTAAATAGAAGAATCATAGATTATTTTAAGGTCTTTAATAAAAATAAAAAACATTTCGTGTTTTTTTTTGTTTTAAATAAAAAAAATAATTTTTTTAATCATCATGGAAAATTAGTATGATAACAACAAACATTTCTTCTTAAAAAACTATTAATTTTAATAAAATTGGAAAAAATCTTGTAAAATCGAATCATTAATAATCAGTGTTGCCACCTCTTACATTGATTACACATCGACATCGATTGTTAATACTTAAAATTAAATTGTCAATGTCTTGCTGCGGTATGAGGTCCCATGTCCTTTGCAAGTGTTCGTAAAGTTGTTGTTCAGTCGTCAAATTTAGTGGAAAATCTCTCAAAGCTTTTCGTTATAACATGTCCCAGGCATGCTCGATAGGATTTAAGTCGGGCGACTGTGCAGGCCAATCCAAAACTTGAATATCGTGCTCTCGGAGAGCGGTCGATACCAGCCGCGCCGTATGGCAAGGAGCATTATCGTGCATGAGTAGAAATTCATGGCCTATTTGAGTTCTGTGTGGGACAATAACGGGCTCTACTACCTCCTCGTGGTATTTTTGTGCAGTCATGCTGCCTTGGATCCAAACGAGTTGGGTTCGTCCGCCATGACGAATTCCTGCCCACACCATGATTGTCCCGCCTTGGTATGGGTGGACCTCCTGAGGGTGCCGTAGACGGCTAACTCTCCCTGGAGCTCTCCAAACGCGTGTTCTTCGTGAATCCGGGTGAAACCCAAACCGGGACTCATCGGTGAACAGCACCAAAGACCATTGTTCGTCACTCCATGGTAAATGCTCCCGAGCCCACGAAAGCCGCCGACCGCGATTGCCACGTCGCAATGCTGGAACACGCAATGGTCTTCGAGCATGAAGATCAACTTCATTTAACCTTCTTCGCACGGTTTGGTCGCTTACCAGCAGCTGGTGGTCCTCCTGGAGCCTTTGCACTAGTTGCAGCGCTGTGATATTGGGTTGTCTTCTGGCGGTCATTTGGAGAAATCGATCCTGTCTCTGCGTAGTAACACGATATCTACCTGTGTGCTGTTCGGCCACATCTCCAGTACTGCGATAACGTGACCACAACCTTGATATCACATTTTGACTGGTATGTAGGGCCTCAGCAACGACGCGTTGAATTGCACCATTTTCTAACATGCCCACGGCTCGTAACATTTCATCTCGACTCAAATGACGACGTGACATGACTTTTAAAGTTCGTACGTCACGTTAAATTAAAAAAGAAAAACAATTAAAAACCCTTTTCATTAATAATTATAATAAAACAGTTTTAACTTTCTTTAATGTAACGAATTACTAGCAAATTTGCCGCCATATTTTGTTTATTATTTTGTTTTTTTTCTTTCCATGTTCAAATTTTGAAAATAGAATAAAAGAGGTTTTAATCTGTATATAAACTTTTTGTGGAAACTAACAAGGTTCTAAACTATAAACTCGTAAATAATTTAGGATTAAGATATCCCTAGACTTTGTTGATGTGTGTACATTATGGACCCTGTAGGACAAGGCAATGTAAAAGAGAGGAGGATGCTATTTTTTACTTTCTAATAAATAATATTTAATTATAATGTAATATTGCACTGTTTTATCCATTACTTTTAGAATATTAATTCTATTTATTCACTATCATATATGCCGCGGAAATATAATACTCGGGACTCAAGGACTCGAAGCTAAACCATAAACCAATCGATTATATACAAAAAACACCTTGTGGGTATTTATAACAGTGTATTTTTTGGAATCGTCTAGAACAAATTGTGCATAGGCCTGGGAGAGGTCAACTTTACTAAATCGCTGTCCTCCATGCAACCGCGCCTAATAAATATTCTACTCGAGGCAGTGGGTAACAGTAAATTTCTAACACCTTGTTCAGAGTTAACTTATAATCAGCGCAAATTCTAATGTTACCATTCTTTTTGATGACTGGCACGATGGGCGTAGCCCAATCTGATCGCTCGACGGGAGTGAGGATGCCGTCCCGCACGTGCTGCTCCACCAGCTCGCGCAGCGCGTACGCCAGCAGGCGCGGGCGCGTGAACACGCGCCAGAACTATGTGAAGGACAAAGTAGGAGAAGATTATTGGAGGAACGAAGATTTAGATCGTGGTTGGAACTCAAGTATTGGAAATAAGAATTAAGGTATTGTGGGGTATTGGGAGACATAAGGATAGAGTAGAGAGTCGTGTGGGCACGCATATTGCGTTTTTGACGAACAGGAAGCCACTTCAATTGAGAACGATAAGTAGATACACGATCATACTTGCGAAGATTAAAAATAAATCGAATGCAGTTATTAAGAAGACGATCCAGTTTGTTGAGAAGTTGTCATCATAGTCATAGTAGCATACATCACCATAGTCGATCAACGGGAAAACCAAAGCTTGCACAAACATAGTCTTGGTCTTGGGTGGGAGGAAGTTTCTTAAGCGATTTAGAGCACGTAGGGTACTGGTAATTTTCTGGCTGACTTCAGTTACTTGGTTACGCCAACTCAAGGTACAATCTATATGCAGGCCTACATATACTGGACAGAAATCTACATATAGTGGTCCCATCGTAGACTAGCTTTGGCAGAGTTGTTAAATCTAATCTTTTTATTGACCATTGGCTGCCAATGATAATGGCTTGGCATTTACTGGGATTTACAGACAAGCCAAACTTGTCTGACCAACTTGTTATGGCAAGTAAATCCTTGTTAACTCTTTTTTTTGACTCATGATGGAAACCAGCTAGTTTCCAGGGTCAAGATTATAAAAATAATATTGGACACGTATTTTTTCTTTTTTCGATTAAATAAAAAATAACAAAGATATAGCCCATTAAAGTTACGTGTGACGTCATCTAGTGCGAAAAAATGCAGCACGGCGTGACGTTATACGTAACTTTAATGAGCTATATCTTGGTCATTTTTGGTTTAATTTACAAATAAAAAAAATACGTTTCGCTTATTTTTGAATAATCTAAAGGACGGACGTATAATTTTTTTTGTCAACTAGCCTATTCACGGGCTAGGCCTAGGGAGAGTGTGGTGATGGTGACTCCCCGACGAGAAGCGCCGGGACTACCCACTTAAACCACCATGGTGTTCCTCTACCGACCCCATTGAATGGCGGGGTCACGGGATCTACGTTAGCATTACTACCGCGACCCCGCCTGCTAATGAAATATCTTCAACTGTTGCCTGAGAGTAAATCTGCAAGTCATCGCCATATAAGTGATAAGCGCATTGAAGATTTTGAGTTAAGAGATTAATAAATATAGAAAATAACAAAGGAGAAATAATACCGCCTTGAGGAACGCCAGATTTGCTGTCGCACCAGTTCGATGATGGCTCATCGAGGCGGACAGACTGCTGACGACCCCGAAGATAACTTGAGAACCAATCCAGAGCTTCGGATGAGACTTAAAGATGGGAGAGGAGGGATAAACGGATATCGTGACTGACGGTATTAAAGGCATTTGAAAAATTAACCAAAGTCGACACTGTGCACTGTTACCGTGGAGTTTTGCACGCCCTCCCTAATATCGCCAGTCACTTTAAGGAGTGCAGTAGAAGTGCTATGTCCAGGCCTGAAACCAGACTGGAGAGGACTTAATAAGTTGTTGATGTAAACAAACCTGGACAGTTGCTGTTGTACACAGGATTTATCACATAACTTCACGTCTGTGTTTCTCCAAAGGCTAGACAGAGGTGTATTGTATACTATTTTCAAAATCTATTAACATTATAAATGAATTAATATGCCTATACCTCTGGTGAAATAAGGGTGAAATAACAACTTAATCATAGGTACCAAAGTATTCAGCTGCTTCATCGTTTAGCTTTGCATCTGGTCTGATTTGATCATTTATTGATACGATCTGGTGATCAGTATGGGAAAGTGTTGGAGTAAATGAACCTCCACAAGCTTTTTTTAGTTTTCCGGTTTCTCTGCTTTGTGTAATTGGAAGATCTCTTCTTCACCTTTTCCATTATAAATATAAATTGTTTTGTTTGTTTTTCGTGTGAGTGTGTGGCCAACTCTGGTGTCAGAGTTTTCAGACCGCCCAAAGGCCTCCGACATGGCCTAACGATCCTTATCCTGAGACAAGAACCGGGACCGACAGCTTTACGTGCCCTCCGAAGCACGGTAGAGCTCAGATGTAAATGCCACACACGGTCACCCATCCAAGTGGCGACCTGTGTAAGCGTTGCTTAACTTTGCCGATCTGTTACGAACGGCAAGCCAAGTCTCGCTATGAGCGCTACATAAATATAAATGAAATATATTTTTTTTAATATTTTTTTATAAATATAAATAAGAGATTACCGTTTTAAATCAATCCAAATAATTTCGCTGTGGCCGCCATGGAGGTATAATTCTATATACCTCCATGCTGGCCGCAAATATTTTGTACTTGCTTTTTCCCGCGGTTTCACCCGCGGCTTGAGGGAACTACTTCGCGTACCCGGTTAATTTATAGCCTAAGTTACTTCTTGGTACATCAGCTATCCGCCAGTGAAAGTCCGTCAAAATCGGTCCAGCCATTCCAGAGAGTAGCGAGAACAAACAGGCAGACAGACAGACAGACAAAAATTGTAAAAAATGTCATTTCGGTATATGTACCATTTATACATCCATATGCATTTAGTAAAAAGCGGTTATTTTAAAATTACAAACAGACACTCCAATTTTATTTATGTGTATAGTGTGTCTTTAAGTAGTGTGTAAAAATAAACTGGAGGCTCACAGGCCTTGTGACCAACCAGCATTATTTTAGCGCAGTGGAAATTAAGTTATAATTAAAGTTACTAAAATGTTGATATACCTATACCTTTAACAACGAGTTCAATTAATCCATAAATATCTTAATTGAGTAGGTACCTACCTATATACAATTAGCCCAAGTGATTTGTTGTATAAAAGCTTAATAGGCCATAATAAAATACAATGCACTTCATAGATATGAGAATTAGTCAGATAGAGCGCATTCGTCCAACTAAGCGTGGCACGTTGACAGCTATGTGTGCGTGACCTTTGGCGACTGGCACTGTACGGACACGCGCGTCTATGTGTGTGAAAAGTTGCCAGATTATGAATAATCTCCCAGTATTTTGCATATAGTTATGTAATATTCTTATATTCATTTGCGGTTTTGAAGAATTTACCATGGATTTAATTAATGCTTTTATAAATACATTTCTTAAATGTAGGTACCGAATTAAGTTTTAACTACTTCGTAAATCTGTATATATAAAATCCTTGCGTTACTGACTGACTGACAGACAAGCTACAGCCGAAACTACTCGGCGCATGAAGCTGAAATTTAGCATGTATGTTTCTTGGGAACCGTAGGGGTGCACCAAGACGGGATTTCTCGAAATTCCCACGGGATCGGGCAAAACGAGAAATAAGAAAATATGTGCGTGCGAAGCCGCTGGCGTCGATTAGTTGAGAAATAAATAGTATGTATGTACACACGGCACCAAGTCAAGCTAAACAGTTGCTGTACGATTTTGATACTTATTCCCTACGCCATAAGTATGTATGTACACACGGCACCAAGTCAAGCTAAACAGTTGCTGTACGATTTTGATACTTATTCCCTACGCCATAAGTATGTATGTACACACGGCACCAAGTCAAGCTAAACAGTTGCTGTACGATTTTGATACTTATTCCCTACGCCATAAGTATGTATGGACACACGGCGCCAAGTCAAGCTAAACAGTTGCTGTACGATTTTGATACTTATTCCCTACGCCATAAGTATGTATGTACACACGGCACCAAGTCAAGCTAAACAGTTGCTGTACGATTTTGATACTGATTCCTTACGCCATAAGTATGTATGTACACACGGCGCCAAGTTAAGCTAAACAGTTGCTGTACGATTTTGATACTTATTCCCTACGCCATAAGTATGTATGTACACACGGCGCCAAGTCAAGCTAAACAGTTGCTGTACGATTTTGATACTTATTCTTTACGCCATAAGAACGGTGCAAAGGACAAAGTGTATAAGCTTGACGAGTAGCAGGGTGTACACGAATATTAAGATATCGTTTGGGGATCGAACTCAAAACAATATAATGTAAGGTATATACTAATGGAAATTGAAATTCTATTACTATATTTATGAGAAAGAAGATATATCTACAATATACTTTTATAATACTGTAATGTATTTTTCATTAACATGACAATCATTATCACATAATCAATTGACAAGTGCATTTTCCCTAATTCAGGCAGAACGGCGTCGACAAAAACTGGCAACACTTACATATTTCTAGCACAAATACGAATTTTATCGAAATTAAATTAGGAAACAGTCAAATTATCAATAGTTACCTGTGAAAAGATATTCCATTTTCCTGTTTTTGTTTTTAGGAACAACTTTTACAGTGTTTAAAAACACATGACGGCATTTTGAGAATTTAAAAGTTGAAGTGATCGTGACGCGTGAACTGTACGATGCTTCGTAGCGCACTGAGACGAGTTTGTATTCGCTTTTCAATTTTGTATTTGCTTTAGTGGCCGCACGCAACTGTGCCGCGCGTTCCATCTGACTAATTCTCATATCTGTGATGCACTTATTCCGAGGAGCGTGACTGTCACTTCCATCGGGCTGCATATGCAATCATGTCATCTAGTCTCTCGACGTGTGACCGTCTCAATTGTATAGCCATCACTTTATATTTAACGTGGTTGGTACACAGTTGCTATAACCACACGTAATTGTCGACTTCCTGGAGTTTCCACTATGCAGGATATCAAGTATGTGATATGATCTTCAAGACGATTTCTTGATATATAAAATCCTTGCGTTACTTACTGACTGACAGACACGCTACAGCCGAAACTATTGGGCGCAGGAAGCTGAAATTTGGCATGTATGTTCCTTGGGGGCCGTAGGGGTGCACTAAGAAGTGATTTCCCGAAATTCCTACGGGATCGGCCAAAACGGGTAAATTAAAAAAAAAATGCAGGCGTAGCTGCTGGCGTCCTCTAGTTTAAAATAAGTTACTGGAAGCTTAATACAAGACATGTACAATGCATGAATCTCGAAGAAGATCTTTGCATTTATTTCATTGCTAGGAGAGCAAAAATCGCGGCGGCGGGCGGCGCCGTGTTGTATGAACAATGGCCATAGTGTCTCTCGGCCTGCAAGGCGAAAGCTTAGGATGCAATTGGAATAACGCAAACATGATAATGAGGATTATCCTTTGGCGTCTATGATAGTACCTACCTATAAACGCGGCAGGTCTGCTAAGTAGGTACCATCGTTGACCGTGCCCACAAAGTTTTAGGATGAGATCATAGTTATAGATAATTGTTATCTTTATAAGATTTTCATTCGACCAACCGTTTTCATACATACATACATACGTAGACTCACGCCTGTTTCCCGGAGGGGTAGGCAGAGACTACGGAACACCATTTGCAACGATCCTGACAAACCTCTCTTGCTTCATTTACTCCCATCAAGTTTCTCATGCATGCTCTTCTGTTTAGGGTACTTCTGACCTGTCCTTTTTTTAGGATGTCTCCAATCTGGTCAGAGAACGTCCGCCTAGGTCTTCCCCTTCGTCCTGTCCCATTCACACTTGCCTTATATATTATATCTTCTTTGTCAGTCTTTCGTCATCGTTTTCATATTCTGAGTTGATATCACTGTATAATAGTGCACTGTCGACAGTAAAATTCAGGTATTGAATTTTAATACTCTAAAAGCGCCACTGGCGGACAGCATTGCTGCTACTAACCTCCGGCCTCCGGGGCGCTCTGTTAGGATATGTGTGGTAAAATGTATCCATCGGCGAAGAACTCGAATGCAATAAATTAGTGCCAACCATTCTGCTTATTCCTTTGTTACGTCAAGATAGTCCACCACCTAGATCTCTTTCCATGGAGCACCAGTCTACTGCTTTAGAAAAAAAAATTAAGTGTGTTGTATACAAGCTACCTACGTTAACTTCGTAATGTACCTACTCATATCGTACCCTTCCTGGAAGAGTCGTGTAACTCAACTTGCGTCATATTTTTTTATATTTGAAAAAATCGAACGTACTCTAATACACCTTCTCACAAATTTTCATGAAGCTAACGCCAAAAATAAGGGGACTATCACAAAAAATATGTATTATTGCGACAAAAAATAAAATAGGTGTCCATACAAGTTATATAGATGTAAAAATACATTTATTTATTTTAGAAATGTCCCTGGGTATAAAGCCATAAACACACATACCCATAACTAACACGAAGAATTAAAATAACTTTATAAAAGTAAATAAACATAGGCATTTATTCTTGGATACTATTGCGAAGGCGTGTCTTGCAAGTCCACTTAGGTACCTACTTACTTATTGCACGAAACTTGTTGCGGGACTGTTTTGCGTTAAAGTATGTATTTCTGTTTACTTAAATGAATTTTTCGTGTAAAAACTACGTAATCGATACTTACACTTTCAGACTAGCCTAAAATTGGAGCATAAATAATGGAATAACTACACTTAACGCAGCCAATGAGGTACACCAAAGATCATAACAAAGCAATATCCATTTTTACACCGGCATCTTTTTTAACAGTTTAGGGGATTATTAAGGTAACCGTATAATTCAATCTTATCTCACAGTACACATAACACAATGAAAAATCGGAAACTCTATCATTTCGCCGCTGCTAAATGCCATCTTTTGTTCTTTATAAGGTTCTCCTGGGTTTTTTTTTAACAATGTTGGACACTATTTTTTAAGCTTTTGAAAAGTTGTGTGAATTTGCTTACCAGTTTCTTACAGGAAGGGTGCGATATATCATGCTGTGCGAAAATTACAAAAGTATGAGAGTACTAAGCAATAATATAAGATTAATGACGACCGGTTGGCGTAGCGGTAGTGTAAGCGACTGCCACGCCGAAGGTCGCGGGTTCGATTCCTGCTCAAGTCAAACATTTGTGTGCATGAACATGGATGTTTGTCTTGGTCTGGGTGTTTCTATGTATAATATGTATGTATTTACAAAAAAAATTGTATATAATATGTAAGTATGTTTATCCATTGTCTAGTACCCATAGTACAAGCTCTGCTTAGTTTGGGACTAGATGGTGTTGTGTGAATGTGGTAGAATATTATATTATTATTATTATTAAGTACGTAAATTACAACAAAATTTGCGTCCGTCACTGCCGCCTATTATTATCTTATTTATACGTATATTTGTAATTAATAGGCTAGCTAGTGCCTGATATAATATATAGACTGATAACGTGCAGTCGAGTGTTATACTTTATACTCCTTCGTAGCTGCAGTTTGATGAAATGTGTTTGTGAACTCTGCTTTCGGTACGACAGTGATTCGTTTGTGTTTTGTGAACCGGGAGAATATCTTAAAGAAGTCTAGTTGATAACTTAAAATTGTAACAGTCGCCCATAAGGAGAAGATATTCATGAAATGAATACTGTTCGCCTCACGAATTGTTCACAATTTTTTTCATGCCCATGTAAAGGCAGAATACTACGCAGTACGAGTTTTCGAGGACGTTGAAAGCATATTAGATAAGAAAGAAAGAATATAATAAATAAATAAACGTCCTCGCTTATCGGTGAAAGAAAACATCGTGAAGAAATCATAGGTGGAAATCATAGAAACCCATGAGTGGCTTGGTTAGATGAGTGATTGACATAGATTATTTCTAGGTGGTTGACCTTCAAGGGAAACACAAAAAAAGATCATTCACATGAGACTATTCAGATTCGACTGCACTCGTGGCGTTGTGATAAGAGATGTCGCCTTTCGCCGTTTACAACTGCCCCGGATGTTCATACGAGACAACACTTTTTATCACCCACAGATTGTTTCTCTGTCTATGTTTCATTTGTGTCAGTTGATTGAATGTTTGTAGTTCCCAGCGACACTGGTAACCCAGTGCTCTATTTGGAAAATCAAGAAGTTTCTTTTGAAATTGCTTGATTAGGTTGCTTAGCCTTTCCTCCGTGTCCGTCCCGGAAGAAACGTCGAATTAAATTTTTCAAATTCAAATGTAGAGTATAGAAAACTCCAATTTGATTTCAATACAATGTGCATACTCAACCGAGATGGATAGTCCCTAGAAATATGAGTAACCGCGTGTAGCTTTAAGTACCTAGGTACATTAGAGCGCTACTGTGCTTCTGAGGGCACGTAAACTGTCGGTCCCGGTTTTTATATCAGACCCCAAAGCTGGGCACACACTCACACGAAAAGTGGAGAAAGTACATTTCGTTCGATAGGTTATGGTGATAACATCCGTGGACTAATTACCTTTCCCTCTTATGCTCCTTTTACACTTGCGTCTTAACGCGTTAATAAGCGTGTTAATTTAGGCGCTACGGAGATGTGGCTAAAGTTTTAACGCGTTAAATGCTAATTTCCAATGCACATTTTTAACACGTTAATTAACGCGTAGTTGGCCATTGCCATTAACGCTCTAACGCAGGTTTAGCAGTAGTATTATGCGTAAATTATACAGAAGCGGCAAAGGCAGCCAGGCGTGGAACAGACGAGATCCTAATTATGTAGAAGGATACGATTGACGAAAAGGAAGCGATGCGATGAGTCAATAAACAAGCTGCTCTTGTGATTGTGTTACTTTTCTGCAACTCAGTAATGTACAGAGAGGCATACACATAGAGCAACACACATAGGTAGGGTTGCCAGTTCTTCGGGATTTCCGGGATTGTCCTGGAATCAGGCGTGTTGTCCCGTGTCCAGTAATTTTACGTTGCCGTCCCGGAATTCGAAAATATTAGTTTTTTCACAAAGTTACGATACTCCGGTTGCAAAAGTCAAACCAATCATTTCCAAGTTTTAAAAAATCCCGAAAGTCCCGAACCGCGTTATTAGGTATCTATGTATAAAAGATCTATTTCTAAGTTACCTACTTTTTAAAACACTAGCCAATGCAGGGGGGAGGGGTGTAATTGTCCCGGAAATGAGACGGCCGTATCTGGCAACCCTACACATAGGGCTGATTGGGTCTGTCGGTGGCCTGTGTTGCTCTATGGCCATAAAGTACTGTTTATCTACTTACCTATATTGGCCCCCCGTACCAAAATTGTCTTTTACTAAATAATTTTGTAGTTTAGTTTTACTGTGGTTTTACCTTTTATTTTGATCTGTAATCCTAAATCTAAATAAAAAAATTGGGCAAGTGCGAGTCGGACTCGCGCACAAAGGGTTCCGTACCATCATCTCTAAAAGAAAATCACGTTCGTTGTATGTATACTTAAATACTTTATAAGTTTCTACCTGTTTATTAAGATCGAGTAACAAATTGCTTAAAAATTACGTTTGTTGTATGGGAGCCCACCTTTATTATTTACTTTTTTTAAATTTAATTATTTATTTTGAAAGGTAATATACAACTACATATTCTGTGAAAATTTAAAGCGTCTACCTGTTACAGTTAGTAATTTTGATGCAAAATATACGAAAAATAACACGTTTTTTGTATGGGACCCCGCTTAATATTTTCATTTTTTTTAGTATTTGTTGTTATAGCGGCAACCGAAATACATAATTTGTGAAAATTTCAGCTTTCTAGCTATCATGGTTTATGAGATACAGCCTGGTGACAGACAGACGGACAGACAGACAGACAGCGGAGGCTTAGTAATAGGGTTCCGTGTTTTACCTTTTAGGTACGGAACCCTAAAAAAATGAGCAGAAAAGGTAAGGTAAGGTGTTGTCATTTTTGTTGTTAATTAATTAATAAAGACAAGTTCTAAGTATACCTTGTAGACGACCGGTTGGGGAGTGGAAGCGACAGCTACGCCGAAGGTCGTGGGTTCGATTCCCGCTCAAGTCAAACATTTATGAGCAAGAACATGGATGTTTATCTTGGTCTGGATGTTTCTATGTATAATATGTATGTATTTACAAAAACAAAGTATTTAAGTTTTATCCATTGTCTAGTACAGTCAACAGCAAAAGTAGATGATCAATATCAGAAACTCAATACTAATGAACGGAGTTCGCGTCAGAACTATGTGACGTCGAAGTAGGTAATTCAAAAGTATGTGATTGTAAATTATACCAATCATTTACTACTAGTACAGCTGCCATTTATTCATGATCGGAAAAATTCATCAATATTGTATTCTAAATTCAAATTTATATATTGTACGTGACAGCCGAATTTCATATTGACATGAAAGAGTTTCGATACTTGGATATTTGCACTATTCCAACTCTTGAAGAACTCTTGCTAACAGTGAGATAAAAGCGCGAAGTCAATATAAATAATGCCCTAAAGATAAAATTATCAATCTACATTCCGGTTTTTATACATATAGAAAAACTATTTCGCCGTCCCCGAAAAATAAAATGATAACTGCCATTATCTTAGTTTTAGTGTTATGTCATTTTTGGGATCTGTGGGTGCTAATACATCTGCTCAATTTTTTTCCTAATTTTTATACAGTTATTTACGAAGTTACAAAATATTACAATAGTATTCATAGATTTAAAACAAGTTTTAAATTACGAGAATAAAGTGTTAATAAAGTATTATCAAAATTTATTCCCACTTGTTAGTATGATAAACAGTCATAGAATTATGTTCTCATGAAAAAAATATGCGACTAGATAATGATAAATGCATTTATTATTTTATTCTCGTTCAAAACCATCCAGTCGCTCTGTATAAGACGTGTTTGTAATATGACTGTTGTGGATTTGAATAATGATAAGTGAAGAGTACAATAGTTGGTTCTGGTCAGGCTGTACGGAGAATAAAATGATAGTCGCCGTTAAACAACTTAGATGAGGGCTAATTTTGACTAACCTTTTATTTTTGAAATAATATCTCTGTTTTGATACTAAGGCGTATTTCACTAAAACATTTAGAATAAATAAAAAATAATCTTTAAAAGCTTACAATCATCTGTCTACGTCCAGTGTTTAAGGAGCAATCGACGAAAACATGTTTTATATTTTTCCTGTAAAGTTGCATTTTTGTAGTTATCATTTAATTCTCCGGGGACGGCGATTTATGTGTCACAGACACAGAAAAAGTACAACCAGTGGCGTAGGAAGGGGGGGGCGGTGGGGGCGGACCGCCCCGGGTGCCACCCTTTTTGGGGTGCCACCCATCCAAAAAAAGGGGTGACACCCAAAACTCAACTAAGAACAATGTACAAAAACATAGGCACTAGCTCAGCACTACGAGAGTTAGCACGGAATTTTTAGGTGTACGGTAACGCAAGGCATAGCATTAGTCTGTGACAGATAGGTACACTGTGTACTGTGATAGATATATTGTAGCCGACTAGGATAAAGCAATAATTGAGTTATAATTTTGTATCGCATCAGCTACTTTTGAACATTGACATAAATGCACAAACATGCAAAGATAATAATATTTATTGAATTATCATTTTGTATCACATCAGTTACTTTTAAACATTTGACAGAAGTTACAAAAAAACAAAATACATGAGAGATGAAATTTGGCATAATTATATTAAATATACAAAGACTGCCTCTGTGGTCCAGTGACTACCTCCGTGGTCCAGTGACTACCTCCGTGGTCCAGTGGATAGCGTATGCGTCTGCTGATTGGAAGTTTCCGGTTCGATTCCCGGGTCGGGCAAATGTGTTACGGCGTTTTTCCAAATTCTCAGTAGCAGCACGGAGTCTGGTGATGTGCCCGGTAGCGGTAATAGGCTCGCCCCCTATTACGTAGGACCTAAAAAATCATGTTGGAAAGTGAGTGTAATATTACACCTCTGCCTAACCCTTCGAGGATAAAGGCGTGAGTCTATAAAATAAATATATTAAATATGCATTTTTTATCCAATTCAGCTGTTTTTCCGTAAAACATAACAAATTAAATTACTGGGGTAATTAAAAAATAAGTATGGACAAATTATTTGCCTCATGATGACGTGGCCTCAGTTTCATCATTTATATTTTATTTTCTGTTCACTAGTTTTAAACATTTTTTTCACTTCTTAGTTCTGATGTGAATTGAGTTTTTAGCTTTTGGAGTCAAAACTGATCACAAATATGTGGCAGCTGTACGAGTAGTAAATTATTGATATAATTTACAATCACTTACTTTTGAATCACTTCGACGCCACACAGTTCTGACGTGAAATCCGTTCATTAGTATTGAATTTCTGATTTTCATCATCTACTTTTGCTGTTGACTGTACCTATAACCTACCCCTGCTCTGCTTAGTTTACGCCATATTTTTTCCAGTCTTTTCATTTTTTATTTTTCATGCATTCCTTCTTCTGACAATAACGAACACATGAAAGAAAGATTTATACAATTTGGTGAAGTTGTTTGCAAGTTATGCGCGTACAAACATTACGGTGATTCTTTTTTAGGGTAGACCGTGGCGAATTGGATCACTTATTATTTGAGGACATAAAAATCATACTAAAGTGTAATATATGTAACTTTAATTGCTAAAACGGTAATCAGTAATTATTTGGCTACGCATTAAACATTTCGAAACTCATATTTCTCATAAATTGTGCAAAATATTAATCAAAAGGTAGAAAGAGAGAAATATCCGAATCGCCTCAATTATCGGGGCGTATAGGATCATACATAAAATTAAGGATTTTTCAGCATTATAGGCTTTTGTATCAAAAGCAATATTAAAATAATTAATAATCAGAACAATAATTTTATTAACTAAAACATAAATCACATAGATAGGAGCCTTCTTTCCCACCCAGATCAGCACTTTTTTCATGGCACCATTCTTCACATGATGGTGGATGAATGATTTTTTTTATCAGTAAATACAAAGCCAATCTTTGTGCTTCGCACGTGAATCTTTGATTTTTATTCAAGGTGTTCTTTTATTATTATTCTTCTTCATATTTTCTTTGGTATTCAGTCAAGTTTCTCTTATTTTCACGGCTTTTTCGGCAGTTTTTAGTTTCTTCTTAGCATCTCTTTCTTAAAGATTAATCTTACACTGGGGAAGAGTCAAATGCAATATTGGTTTTATTGTCTACCACGTATCTTAATGACATCACTGGAGAGAGAAACTATTCTTTGTAAATTCGTGTATGGTAATTTTTAAACCTCAGCAGCCAGACCTAAGATTAATTATTGGGCTAGTACTTTTTAGTAGTGCTCGTACGTTTGGGGCTATAATTAGGGTTCCGTACCTAAAATGTAAAAAACGGAACCCTATTACTAAGCCTCCGCTGTCTGTCTGTCTGTCTGTCTGTCTGTCTGTCACCAGGCTGTATTTCATAAACCATGATAGCTAGAAAGCTGAAATTTTCACAAATTATGTATTTTGGTTGCCGCTATAACAACAAATACTAAAAATAAAAAAAATAAAAATATTAAGGGGGGGTCCCATACAAAAAACGTGTTTTGTTTCGTATTTTTTGCTCAAAATTACTAACTGTAACAGGTAGACGCTTTAAATTTTCACAGAATATGTAGTTGTATATTACCTTTCAAAATAAATAATTAAATTAAAAAAAGTAAATAATAAAGGGGGGCTCCCATACAACAAACGTAATTTTTAAGCAATTTGTTACTCGATCTTAATAAACAGGTAGAAACTTATAAAGTATTTAAGTATACATACAACGAACGTGATTTTCTTTTATAGATGACGGTACGGAACCCTTTGTGCGCGAGTCCGACTCGCACTTGCCCAATTTTTTTTATTTGGGGACCATTCTTCTGCTTTTTCTCTTTATTGTTTGTCTTTTATATGTGTGAACCATCTATAATTGAATAAAAATACGTAACTATTCTCTAATGTACAATAAATCATTTTAAATAAGTTATCCATTTCGCCCTCAATGACGCGATCCGAATCACCCCATATTAAAGACTTTTGAAATTAATATTTCACATATTAACCTATAATACTGTGCTGAAAGACTAAAATGTTTTTCTAAAATAGACCTATTCCCAAGCCATTTAAGCTATAAAATTCAAATATTTAACAGAAGTTCTTAGATTTAACCCAAGAAATAGTAAGCATATATTTTAGATGAGCGCGAAAATTTTAACGGACACAAAAAGCGACTCACTGGCGAGCGGCGCTGACGCTGATGTACTAGTCGTATCGAAACGAAACCGATGGCAGGAGGAGCAGGGTAGAAGTGGCTAGTGAGCTGCCAACAGCTTTCGTTACGTATCAACGCTTTAATAAAATTATTCACAAATTTCTTATTCTGATCCGATTCACCCACTGATCCGATTCACCTCGGTCTACCCTATTTAGGTACTCTAAAGGTAGAAAGATTATGGATTAATAAAATTGATAATTATGGTGCGTTTCCATGCTTGCCAAGCCTCGACAAGCATCCACAAGCACAAGCATTTGGCTTGCGTGAGCTTGTGGTCCACGTTTGAACAGGATCCGGTCTCTAGTGTCGGTTTTTGGACACAGATCAAAGGGCGCTTGCGGCAAGCGCTTGCAACGCGTTCACACGTTGGCACGCGCTTAGTAGCCGCTGTTTGCCGCTGTGATCTTGCAACGAACGCACGTCTAGTTCTGTCGCAAAATGAGTTGCTGGTTGAACTTCTTCTGCTTGTTTGTTCCTTGTTTTTGCTTTACTTTACTTTTTTTTATCTATATTTTTTTGGTGTTGTTATACGTGCGAATACGCAAACCCCATCGTATCTAATCCTAATCATACATCAATTAATTACTTATTAAAATTACTTAAACCTTTAAAGTATAGAGTTGAGGTGTCATTAACATGAATTAATGCATGTGACTAAATTACACAATTTCTTCGCGATCTCGGACCTAGGCTCCGCCAAAATCGCATGAACCAGTCCGACACTGAGTACATTCAGTCGGAAGCCGCTGATGAATGCTTCTCGCTCTTTTTTGTTCTTGACACAATCCATCAGCAAATGATGTACCTCTTCTAACTTATTACACGCTGTACAATTAGGTGAATTTGTCTTTTTCATTAGGAACGCGAACTTTGCTGATGGATAGTGCCCCGAACGCAATCTTACAGCTAATTTAATATAATGTCGACTTAAACATCCTCCCTCAAACCATGACAAACGCGGCAGCTCACCTTGAATAGCTTTGTACCATATTCCTTTTGTTTTTGACAACTCATTCAAATAATCTTTCCAAATCATAAAATATACCAACATACATACATACATAGACCCACGCCTGTTTCCCCGAAGGGGTAGGCAGAGGCATATGAAACGCCCACTTTTCGCCAGTGTTTTGATCCCACGTAATAGGTGGCGAGCCAATTGCCGCTTATCGGGATATTTTGTTTGCCAGAGCCGTTGATCGGCAGGTGCACCACTTGCAGGTGAGGTTGGCTTGGGACCCTAAGTTTTTGGTGGGAACCCTATGCACCCATAGAAATCATAAAACATTTAAATTAAATTTCGGTATTCGGTATGTATTCAGAAAAGTCTGGTATAACGTTTAATACAACACCATCAACTGCCAGAAGTTTAAATAGACTGGCCGAAGACCCAGACTTACTAGTCGACCAAGCCAACTAGACGAATGTCAACGTGACAAAATTCAACATAATTCAATAATTATAATCCAGAAATTCCTAATACCGATTGCAGGCGCATTGTACGTTCACACGCCGCGTTCGCACGTTACGATATATAATTTCTGGATTATAATTGTTGAATTATGTTGAATTTTGTCACGTTGACATTCGTCTAGTTGGCTTGGTCGACTAGTAGACTTCGACCTATTCAAAACTAGTTCACGTGGTCTTAAACGTATTATATACAACAAATGGTTCAATATGAGCCATTGCTAACTGTGGTTCTCTTTCTGTGTGTTTTGTCTTGCTTTACTTAGGTTTGTTTATTGTTTGGGTTAAATAAGCATAGTCATATATATGTGAAAACATGTAAATGGTTCTAAGGTGTTATTTCCGATATTTTATAGCATTGTAACTGTTTGTTTTCCGAATAAAATAAAATAAAATAAACTGCTGTTAGCTGAGAGACAAGGTCAGCTTCCTCATTTCCACGCAAACGCTGGAAGCCACTGCAATCTCACTTCTAGGCCGGCGCGCACTGACGCGACGTCGCGGCATGGCACGGCATGGCAAACGATATTACTATTGATCAAGTAATTTTTATTCTTATTTCAATGAGTTTGGAATTCATATTACTTTATTTCGATACAATCGTACCGCGGCATACTGCGAGACGCCGTGGCACGTCGTGGCATACCGCGGGACGTCGCGGCATAGGTACTTCGGGACGCCGCGGCATGCCACAGCTTCCTGCAGTGTGTGCCACGACGTAATCAGTAGGTAAATAAGTTCCTGAATTCACCGTTATGGGTGTAGTACCTATTATACCTCTGCCTACCCCTTCGGGGATACAGGCCTGAGTCTATAAAAAAAAACCATACGTAATAGCCGATACAAGTTCGGTGTCCGAATTGCTTTGATGTACACTGGCGCATTCACAAGCGTGTAAACGACTTCCAAATGCCAAGCGAGATTTGTGGACGCTTGGGGCTTGTAGATTCTTGTCGAGCCTCGGCAAGCGTGGAAACGCGGCATCAGAGGGTCTAGTACGAGTTTTCCAACGACTTATCCGTTGTAGAGAATGGACAGCTCGATGTGCTTCACTCCATTTCGAGTGATCCGCAGTACGAGCTCTCGAAATGGCACGGCGGGCAGGCCATTTCCGATCATCTGCACACATACGCACATAGGCCACGCCCTCTATTTCTCTCTCTTTTTAACTACTCGGAAAGAAAGAGATGAAGTATACGCATTCATTTTGACATTTTTGACACGACGGAGATGGCAAACCAGAATACCAGATTTAAAATACATGAGTGTTGACAATTTTTATATATTTTTTTGTAATATAATTAGTCATGAATTATTTTGATTATTTATTTAATTGTTTTATTTGCAACGTGAAATTAATCTTGCAATAAAATTAACAAAATCTTCTTATTATTAAATGTAATGTAATTTATATGGAATTTTGTTTTACGACCATAGAGATATTAGAATAGAGTGGCAGAACAGTACCTAACTCAATACTGTGTCGTGTCCGTCGGTGCGAGGGAGAACACAACATTAAAGGCCCCCTGCATCTCTCTCTAACAATACATGCACAACATCAACATTACGCAGTGGCTTGCTACCTGTAACTATTATTTATATCAGTTTATCAGTAATCAATAGTTTAAAAATATATAAACATTTTTGTCACTTCAAACTATCTTTGTGTATCAATAAAAACAACTTTTAAACTATTGATTACTAATAAACTGATTTAAATAATAGTTACAGGTAGCACGCCACTGCGTAATGTTGATGTTGTGCATGTATTGTTAGAGAAAGATGCAGAGGGCCTTTAATATTGCGTTTTCTCTCCCACCGGCGGACACGAATAGGCCCCACTCTGCCACTCTATTCTTAATATCTCTATGTTTACGACCATACACGACTAACAATTTATCTTATGTAACAACACTGTAAAATCAGAAGTCTTAATTAATGTTGCCAAAGGCAATTATTTTTGGGAATTTAACTTTTAATTAGGTACATCTTTATCTTTATTAAATTATTTTATTTATTATTATATATATTATACATATTTCTTGTGTTCGTGTGTATGTCACTGAACTCCCTCTAAACGACTGGACCGATTATGATGAAATTTTTTGTGTGTGTTCAAGAGGACTTGAGAATGGTTTTGATTCACAATTTAATGCAAATAATGTGTACCACATGGATGGTAGAACCAATATGCTTTGAGATATACATGACTATATCTGAAATGAACTCCAAGTCACTACTCCGCGTCACATATTGTAAAAATTAACGTCTTATTATAAATTATATATTATAAATATAATATTATGAACTAGCTGTCACACGTGGCTCCGCCCGAGTGGATGTATGAGACGAATAATTTCACTCGGATATACTGATGCAATGGCCATGAAGTCGTGTTCATAATATAAGAACAGAATTAGTGAAATAGTAGAACCAACGTATTCGTAGCCTCATGTGAAATTGTTAATAGGCTAATTGCGAATCTATTACTGTGTTAATATTGTATATTCTGGTAATAGATTAGTAACTTAAGCCGTTTGTGTTATTCATTGGACTAAACAACAAAACTCTTCATTATTTGCTATCATTGAACAATAGAATCATCTGATTGAAGAATAGAAAAGTTGAGTATTAAAGTTACTTATTCTAGTTATCCCGATTGTATATACGACTCGATTAAGTACCTATTTCATATGTCATCTGACCTCCGCAACTTAAAATGATAATATGGTTTTGACAAGAATCAGGATATTTCAAGCTACTGCCGCTACTTACTCCTTACAACGACGGTCAAAGATCTTTATGACAGCAGGAACCAACGGATTAACGTACTCACATTGCAGCACACAATAACCACAAAATAAAAAAAAACGCTATGGTTTCGAACTCAAGTCTCTCTAATATAAGTTTCTGTCTCTCTTATATTATGTATACAATATATCCATGTATTTGGAGATTAGAGAGGCATATTTGACAAAAGATCCATACAAAATACATATGTCAATACTAGCTGTCGCTCACGGCTCCACCCGCGTGGATGTCGGTTATCGCGATAAAAACTATGTCCTTCCTCGGGTCTTTAATTGCTCGAAGAATTATGAATATAGATCTCTCAACAAGAAATCCTCTTAATATTGGACAACTACTGCTAAGCCGTCGAGTCTGTATATTGTATAATTATAGTATAGTGCAGATGGGATCTTATAATTCCTCATCAGATGTTTCAGATCTCTGATTTTTATAAGGCAATAGAAAATGCTCATCAGACTAAATAACTTTATCTGACACGTCATGGCTGTATATGTTTTAGCGTAGCTGGGCTCTCCGCATCAGATGTTCGAGATCTTCAAATAATCTCCCATCAGAAAATGCTCATCAGGCATAATGTTTTTTGCCAAACCGCATTTTTATGTTTTATAGTTTCGCCGGGCTGCACAGTGTTCGGCGTAGAACAAGCCAGGTGGACAAAAATATATTTTCAGTCATTATAATATACTAGAGGACGCCAGCAGCTACGCCTGCAATTTTTTTAAATTACTCGTTTTGGCTGATCCCGTGGGAATTTCGGGAAATCCCCTCTTAGTGCACCCCTACGGTCCTCAAGGAACATACATGCCAAATTTCAGCTTCCTGCGCCCAACAGTTTCGGCTGTAGCGTGTCTGTCAGTCAGTCAGTAACGCAAGGATTTTATATATTAAGATAATACTATATTTTTAAATAAATTATGCCGTGTGGTTGAAGGCATAGAATACAAGTGTCACCACCCCCTATCTTCCCGTGGGTGTCGTAAGAGGTGACTAAGGAATAACACGATGCAAATACCATCTTTGCGTAGAGACGGAAAACTCGACATCAAACCCCATACGACTGCCTCGTTGGTCTCGCGGCATAAATGTGCGCGTGGGATCGGGAGGTCCCGGGTTCGATTCCTGGGTCGGGCAGTGTTATTGGGTTTTTCTGTCTCGAAATTCTCAGTAGCAGCACGGAGTCTGGAAATGTGCCCGGTACGGCAATAGGCTCGCACCTTATTACGTGGGACTAAAGTATATCTGGCGAAAAGTGGGTGTAGAAATACACCTCTGCCTACCCCTTCGGGCATAAAAGGCGTGACGTTATGTATGTATACAAAAATTATAAACTGACATATATTACACAAAAATTATTTATACAAAAATTATTAACTGACATATTTATAAAAAATAATAGTCAATTCAAATCAAATAATAAATATAAAAAGAACCACCAAGATCACAAGATGTAGGCTCCAAGTTGTTTATTTGTTCCAAAACTTTATTAGTCTCGATTTTTGTTAATTCCGTAGTTTCTTTGGCAAAAATGAATTTAATTGAACGGCAAAACATCGACGATGGATGAGGATTTTGCCAGATAATGTTGTTACCTTCGTCGATTAACCTAAGAGAAACAAATGAAAAAACGAAAAGGAACTCATCAGTGTCTTCGCTATTGTCAAATCTCTGTTTATAACCACTATGAGATGATAGACCACCCATTTACTTATAAGAGTAAACGAGGAATTGTGGAGCACGCTTGTGACAACTTCTCTCCGAGCTTCTAACTAACCGTTCTGCAGTTTTATTAAAAATAGCATGTAGCTCAATTTCTGCTCGAGATTGTGGCACAACAACGTGATTCTCGGAAAGATAACACGCTTTTTTTTATTTAACAATTCATTCATATGATGGAGACTCGTGATGTCCGACTTTCATAGTCCATGTCCTAGTCTGCTTGTATGAGTGACTTGTTGATTTTGAATCAATGTAATACGCTAAAGCCTCGTCACTACTTAGCGGTCTATTACTTTGCACAGCACTTGGTTGTTGAAGGCCAATATATACACTTACGGAAGCTGGATCAATGCCAATGTTCTTTATAACTCTGGCAACGTTCTTATGTTCAGTTGACCGTGCAGCTACCTCTTCTGCAGTCATTAATTCTATCTTCGAAGACTTTTTAGGCCTGCCAGGCCGAGAAAGGTCAGCGGATGAGGTAGAAGGCTGTGGTTGAGTCGATCGCATACAAATTACTATCTCATCGCCTTTCAGCCACATCTTATTCTTATAAGGAAACGCTCTTTTGACTTTCCTGAAGAAACCCATTTTGTAGCAATTTTCGAAGAAATATTGGCTAATGTCATCTTAATTTCCCTTTGACATTCTTCAGTAATGTCAGATAAATCAAACTTAGATGAAATAAACGATCATTTCTTTCGTCTTTTTCGTGCTTTAGCCATTTTTCGAAAAACTCTATTTTACTAATAGAGTAAAGCTTTTCTGAAAAAAAAAAGTAGTTGTACTCAAGTGTGCTACGTAAAATATATGCCATAATCGTCCATAGTCATGCAGCTAAAACATATCAAAAATTCAGCCTGGATACAAGAGGATACATGGCTTTTCCAAGCTTGATAAGTTCGAAAACAAAGATAAAACATCATTTTTTTTGTGCATTCATAGTTAGTCTACTTTACGTATGTTTGTGACACATTAAAAGGATTCTTACAAGAAAATATATTATACATACCTTCAGAAGTAAAATCTATCACTGAAACTTTAAACAAAATAAGAACTGTCACCATGAGGTGTTAGCACAAGTGTAGCAAAAATGCCACTGACCTATTTCTTTAATTGCATTTACCTCATTAGCTTACTTTGATAAACGATTACTCATCAGTATGGAATGTTACACGTACCTAAACAATTCTTGGAATCAGGGGCTTAGGGGTGTTGTTTACAGGTAGAAAATACCTAATTCCGGGAATTTGATAATGACTTTTGTCCACATAGTTTGTTCTACGGCGAACACTGTGGGCTGTTGTGGTACTGCATCAGGTGTTCCACTTTCCAAAATCAATTATAGACTATAATTATGTTGACCCAGACCTAATAGCAATATTACAAAAAGAGTTTCATTCAAATCCATCCAGTAACTTCAGAGATCAGCGCGTACAAATAGACAAACGGACAAACAGACAGAATTTATTTTCTAGATTCATGCTCCTTTACTGATTCTTAGCCTAACAGAGTATTTTTTTAACATATTCAAAGTACAAAAATATTATTTTTTAGTGTTTTATTATATGTATGAAATATAAATATAATAACACAGCAGAGAGTAACGGAGTCTAGTGATGTGCCCGCCTGCCCGGTAAAGGCAATAGGCTCGCCTCCTATTACGTGGGACCACTGGGACCTAAAAATTCATGGCGAAATGTGGGTGTAATATTACATCTCTGCCTACCCCGTCAGGGATACAGGTGTGCGTGAGCCTATAAAAATAATATAGATATACAAATAATAGCGGATGCCGCAACTACGCTCATCTATTTTATATACTTATGCAGTTTATCGGTTGAGGTATTCTATCGGATTTATACGGATGACACCGATTTCATCACGAGTAGATCGTCCCCACGGAACAGACAAAACAGTGATTTTCTGTGCCGTGATCCACCCATCAAAGGAAATACTACGCTCTCACGGAATATAAACGGCAACTAATATAGTGCCTGAGATTAGCGTGTCCAATCAAACAAACTCTTCAGCATTATAATACTAATTTAGAAATTGCATCTGGCATCACTAAAATGACATTATAAATGTCAGTCAGATTAAGTCAGATAAGTCAGTTGAATTATTACCTTTGTTGTTTTCTTTCAAACTTTATTATTTCGCCTACATTATGCTGAGTAAGTATTATTCTATCATCGTTTACCTATTCATTGTCAACGAGATACATAGTAAACCAATCCTATTATTTGTCTTTAATTCTCTTAAACTTACTCTTTCAGATCTTTCGTGTTCAGTTTAGCTGAAATAGTGCGCAGATCGAGTTTGGAACGTCTCAGGAGTGTAAGAAGCAAGTAGATCATAAGACATGTGGATAAAAGGACTTCAACACTAAGAAGTTTTGAATAAATTGACAAATGTTGAAAGATGTCGCGCAATAAACAAATTGCAGTGATATACAAACCACTGGGTGTGTATTCTAAAGATTATGATGTTATTTTTCTCTGTATTTATACCAATGGTTAGTAAACTATAGTTACTTTGTGATATTTTCCCAAGCCAGTATTTCAAATTACTAAATGCATGTGGTTTTAAAGTCAGTCTAAAAATAAACAATATTCAGAAAATTTTTACAGTAATTCTACTGAAATTCATAAAAAAATTATAGGTAACCTCTAAGTCTGTCATAGTCTTAATAAATATATAATTTGTTGGCAAACTGAAATGATATATTTTGATAAATACAAGAGTAGGTAATAAAAAATATCATTAAATAAAGTCATGTATTTTTTACTTATTTCAATGTTCAATAATTTCTTGTTTTTAGCTAATTACGGCAGACTTCAAGAACCGAGAGTAGGCAAGAATAGCAAGAATGTGAAGTCTGCAGCAATATTAGTACTGAAATAATGAGTTCACCAATTGGACATGTCTCGGTGTAGCAAGAATATGAAGTCTGCAGCAATATTAGTACTGAAATAATGAGTTCACCAATTGGACATGTCTCGGTGTAGCAAGAATATAAAGTCTGAGGCAATATTAGTACTGAAATAAGGAGTTTACAAATTGGACATGTCTCGGTGTAGCAAGAATATGAAGTCTGTGGCATTATTAGTACTGAAATAAGGAGTTTACAAATTGAACATGTCTCGGTGTAGCAAGAATGTAAAGTCTGTGGCATTATTAGTACTGAAATAAGGAGTTTACAAATTGGACATGTCTCGGTGTAGCAAGAATATGAAGTCTGTGGCATTATTAGTACTCAAATAAGGAGTTTACAAATTTAACATGTCTCAGTGTAGCATGTTATGGATCACTTGAGTTTATAGTAGCAGAGATTAGCTTTACAAGTTTATTAGGTATTGAATGTGCCTGTGTATTGTATTGTAGTTCTTTTTTAACAGAAACCAGTTTTATGTTTAATCACTGGACTTAATATGCAACAAGTATAGTTTGTGTGAATGTATAAACAAATTTAATTAATCATTTATTATTAAAAGACATCATTAATTAGGACTGTCTAATTGTGTTTTCATAAATATACTCAATTTATGTAAAATATTTCCAAGATCTTACTTCTTACATGGTTTTTTTGTATTTATAAAATATTATTGTATTTCAAATAAAGGAAAAGCATAATATTGTAACATTAAATATATTTAGTGAATGCATAACACATATTATACAGAATAAAAAAATTGTATATTGTATGTTGTTCTTTCTTTATCAAAATATACATATTTTTGTCAAGATTACATGATTTCATTTTGTCCCTGCAACAAAACATAAGTTGCCTCAAGCAGTGAGATGTAGTAATTGCTTGTGGCAGTTTGGTCCACTCATTTACTGCCTTTCTGTTACTCTGTCTATACTGCCATATACATAACATGATTATAGAGACATGAATTGTCATATCAACAGCCATGAGCCATCAACGGCTCATCCATCTTGATGCAAATTTCAATTTGCCTGTTCCCATTAGATGATATTTATCTTCTTCTGATTTGATAATTGTTCTGTAACAAACAATATTCAAATTTAATGATATAATATAATTGACAAAGGTAGCTACACTCCCTATAATCAGCAATTATTATTTACAGTTAGGTGAACTAACTTTTGAAATTTAGTAAAAAGGAGTAAATGTTAATGAGTCATAGTGTGCATAGTACCTATATAAATTGGATGTAATGCAACTAGGACAATATGAACATTTGATGCCTCATAATATATATTAGGTACATAACAAGAACATGAAAATATTATTTTCAATTGTGTGCCATCACATCAATGATTGAATGGTTTGAGTATAGGGATGTGTTGAATTGCTGTAGCTATCATCTTAATAAAAATAACCGTTCCCTGTTGACAATTTAGAAAACGTTTTTCAACATAAAAAGATTAACAATTACATTGAACTTTGGTGCATCAATGTTAGTTAGGTTAGATAGATCCATAATTTGTAAGTTCTATTATTAGGTTATTCAAATACTACCTATTATGAAATAATAATAAAATTATAATGTTCAAGGTCCACATCTATAGTTATCATCTTTAGATAATAGGTACCTAACTAAATGTAAAGTATAAAGATGTAGTGTATCGTTTTTCTCGTATTTCCTTCTTAAGTTTATGGAACTAACACAACGATACCTACCTTCCTACCTCTAAACAATTAATATCCACTTAAAAGTTTGCGAAACAAAGGATCTATTGTTGTAATTAACTTGTTGTGAACCGCCCCGTTATTTTAATTAAGTCCATTACATATTTAGGTAAGTATATATTTACGTTGCTAGCAAAGTAGACATGACAAAGATAAGTTTAGAGAGCCTGTGTAACAGAACATTTTAAGGTTTGATCACTTCAGAAGTAACTTTTAATATACATATTAAAACAATTTTTACTCACCTGCGTTAGTTCTGGGAATGTTATGAGCCTCTAATAACACTCTATGACTCAACCTTCATTAACATTCCTTTGTAGAACCCAAAATAATATTGGTATTAACAAACGGTTGGTTGAAGACAATTTTGTACGTTATCTTCGATTCTCGCTCTTTCTCAGAGTCACACTTCAGCCACATCATCTTCCTGAGCCATTACAATAAGTTTTCAAGCAAAATAACATAAGATAATGATTTTCCTTTATTTATTACACTACTCACAACAAGGGCTCACCAAAGTTTTTTCAGTGACAATAGAATGCTCGTTTGCTTCGACAATGGACTCGATATGCTTTATTTGACTTGTCAAAAGTGCAACTTAAACTGCGGATTTGCCTATTTTGTTATCGTCGTCCATCATCGTCGTCGACTCGTCGATCAAAATGACACTTATACTCGCGATTTGAAAGTCGCTCCATCGGGTGACGTTCTTGCTACTCACTCCTAGGGGCGCTTTTAGAAAATGTATGGAAAATTGTTCCCATTCGATAGGCTATCGTCCATCGTGACGATCGAGTGCAACTGGTACTAGACCCTCAGGTTCCCAAAAAGTGAAGGCAGGTAGGTATTATTGTGTACCTATTGTGTAGCCTGAAAAAGCGGGTGGAGCTCAGGTTTAAACACAGACCACCTACGTGGTCTGTGGGTTTAAAGTAATAGTGAGATGTAGATGGAGATGGGATGGGACCTTCATAAGTCTAGAGAAGTAGGAGATACACTCAAGTGTAAGTTGCAATTGCGACTGTTGCGACAATATACTTTTAAGTTGATCTTCGCGCCTTCATATCATCAGTGGGACACGTAAAAAAATATAGATAAAACGAGTATATCTATACGGGCACTTTCACTTTGCTGTTTTAGAGCTGTCCCTACGAATATGCATTTTTAATAAATATTTAACTAATAGTTTTGGTAATGAATTGAACATACAACGAAAATATTCGAAACAGGTTATCTGAGGGTCTAGTATGAGTTTTGCACTCGATCGTCACGGTGACGATAGACTAGTCGACGGGAACAATTTACCATACATTTCCTTAAAGCGCCCCTAACGGAGAGTAGCGATGGATAGAGTCCGCTAGGGGGCGCATTTAGAAAATGTATGAAAATAGTTCCCATCGAGTAGGCTATCGTCACCGTGTAAAACTCATACTAGACCCTCTGTTTTTGATATCAACAATAATTTAAAATAAAACCATTTTACGTAAAATATATATAATTGAAATTTCATGAATTTTCACTTTCATACTGTCCTATTTGTTGATTGCATCAAGTTTGGATTGAGATTTTAATAGATATATTTTTATATGATGAATTTTGCAGTGATGATTTTAATGCTTAAAGGAAAGCTAGTTGTTCACTTTAACACAATTTTTATATCAGTTTTCGTTATAGTTAATTTATAATAATTATTTTTAGCTTGTCCTTTAGTTTTGTACATTCCGGACAAATCCGGTTTGTAACGGGCATTATTTATTAATATTTTTGCCCAAGAGTGGTAAATTTGATACGGCTGGCAACTCCGAGCATAAGTATAATTATTATTTAAGACCCAGGCATTTTAAAATCCGTGTAAAAAAATATTTTGTGAGTGTGGACGTGTTTGGGCTCCAATTTTGGTATCGGTGTTTGTCTGGTAAGTAACGTCATTTTTCTTATTTAAAGGCTTAATCTTACTATTTTTAAATACTCAGTACATGCATTGGAATGTATTATATGCGAAAAATATATAAGATGTAAGAATTTCTCGTAATAAGTGCTATTTTTTTTTAATTGAAATCCTCTGCGTAGCAAATTTGTAACGTCTGTTTTGTAGCGGGCACAAAAAAAAATTATTAATTGTATTGAAGCCTAAAAAGAAGGCATTGTTTTAGCAAACTTGTTTGTAATTGTTGTGTTATTAATGACATGACATGTCTTTGTTTTGCCGTTATGATGAGGCATACTACTGACCTGATACCACCAGTATGCTAATCGATGCACTGCGCCTTGAATAAGCATGTCGAGGTCTCGGGTTTGATACCCGTGTTGGTTAAATATTGGTGGTAACGGGATTTTTCTATTGAAAAAAGCTCAGTATTAATGTGAAGTTTAGATTTGTTCCCGCTGTGTGTTAATAGACTCGCCCTCTATTACATAGGACGTATCTGGCGAAACGTGGTAATAATATTCTAGGTGTGTTAAATAGGTATACCTACCTCCAGCAAATTTAAGAAAGAATCCACCAAAGCAAACTGTAAAATTTTATAACCTCTAAATATATGTATGTTTGCATAATCTTAGAATTTTCCTATACAATTTTGGAACGTATTTGTTCTGGTGGATTCTTTCTTGAATTTAGCAGAGGTCTAGAAAGGATTTTTTTTAAAACGCTTTAAAGTTCAATTCGAACCTCACTAAGTAGTATAACTTATTTATTTTAGCAAAATTGTGGTATTGCACGCTGCTGCATAGCTGTGCATCGTAAAGTCTACAGTTTTCTCTGCGCCGCATGGCACCGAACCCCATCGTATAGCTCGTCTGTTATGTGTGAATTATATGAGTTTTGTTAATGTCATCTACGTGATTGTAAAGTACCTAGTTACTTAAGTGTAAGATTTTACCTATGCTATTTATAATGTTATCTAATGATTCATACTATAATGGTTTAAAATTAAAAGTGTGTTTAATTGTCCCTTTTCGTAAATTTTTGATACATTGAGGACTATACCTTACAATATCTGTTTTGTAACATCTTGTAGGTATCCATTTGTAAGTGTCCCAAATTTTTTTCACTTATTATCGATTTTTTTTCTGAAATGCTCATAAAAAGTAAATATATTTTTGACGTAATTATAAAAAGAAATTTAAGTCCTTTTGTAACAGTATAAATCAATGAGGCAACTTAAAAATTAAAAATGTTACAAAACCGAATGAAATGTTGTGATAGTAAATGCACATTTAATAATTTACATTATATTTATGGTTATTTTACATTTATGTGCATAAAAGTGAAAAATTAAATCTAGTGCATAGTTAATTACATTTTTATTTTAATTTGTTTTTCTTTGCACAACAGACAATTATTGATCACCCTTCTCCTGTAAATAGATATCAATTATTGCAAAGAATATAAATATTTTACGAAAACTTTTATAAAATACATAAAATAGGATAATTTTTCAATCTATCTAAATAGTTTTTACAGCCGTTGTTAGTAAAAAATTAAATCACGTCAAATACCAAACAGGTGTCATTTAAAATGAAAATGCCAAGGAACTTATATACCTACCATACCTACATGTACCATACCATATATACCATATAAAATTCTTATGTCAAATGTCGCAAAACTCAGCAAAGCCGCCATTTATGTCATTGATCATCAGATAATCAGTCTATTAATCAGTACAAAAATCAGCAAGTCATCATTACACACTTATCTGTAAGACATTTGCCATCTATTTGACACACAATAGAACTCTTCCTTTACTAAACGACACCTATTGGACATGACAGGTATTATTTTCCAATAGGGAAGATTACTGCCAAGTTAAACCACCAGATGGCGGTATCACCTACTACAGTAAACAATGAATTTTGGCAAGTATGACATTTGAGTGACAACTTGACTACTCGTTTAGACTTCAAACTTTGGATGCGCGATCTCATTATCGCATCTCAAACTAGTCACTAAAACAGAAACAGTGTACCATTTTTATTGTTATTGATAACTGTTGTAATTACAACTGTTGTAAATGTTTTGCCTATATAAATAAGTATAGATTTATTGTTGTCTTGTTGATGACAATATTTGAAAAGCGCGCTACGTAAGTTTGTTTACTGTAGTTGCTTGTGCTGCCATCTGCGTCGAACTTTTGCGTAATGTTCCCTATTGCCCAGTTGGTCCAGGTCCAGGGCACATATAATCATTATTGCCGTTTTAAGAATACTTAGCAATTTATTACTAAAATGTTGTCTAGGAATTCTTGACCATTAACGGTTTGGCCACGGGAACCAGCGACGCGACAATTCGCGCGACACGAAAAACACGCCACGGGCACACGCGCCCGCCGCCGCGACCAGTATAGACCAGGAGCGAGACGAGATTAGCCAAGATTTTTGAAAGTTAGCTCGACATTGTATGGACTTTGGAAGCAGCTTATTGCTCAAAATTTTATATTTGGAAGCAATAGAGGAGTACACGAACGA
Organism: Euclidia mi; assembly: GCA_944739405.2. Classification (NCBI taxonomy): domain Eukaryota; kingdom Metazoa; phylum Arthropoda; class Insecta; order Lepidoptera; family Erebidae; genus Euclidia; species Euclidia mi. The sequence goes on along the minus strand of OX123199.2, from coordinate 29,260,881 downwards.
ACTAAATAGAGGTACAGGGTCGTAACACTGTCAAAACTCAGGGCGCTTCGGTATACACTCTGTAATGAATGCGTACTGAACCCGACGCTTGTAGGTACGGGTGTTCCGACCATACACAGTTAAATTTCGGTAAAGGTTAAGAAAGTACTTAAAAGCGTGATCGATAGACCGATCTCGTGACCAGGCCCTTAGAACATTTCTATAAGTACATTTCATTCAGTCGCAAGTCGCATCAACGGTCGCGTCGTCGCGCGAATTTTCACTGCAGCGAATTGTCCGTGGCCAGGCCGCAAATCTGAGTCACTAAGTAGGCGATGTTTCGCCACTCATTGAGAAATCTGATAGTCAGTCACTCAATGGAAAAACATTTAAGTTGGACTAGTAATGACATAAACAGGCATTGAAATTAAAATTAACTATACCAATTAACGATAGTACCTACGGTGCAGTCACGCTATTATCATACTCGATAGTATCGCCAAAATTCAAGTTATCGCCTAATTTTTAATCGGTAAAATCATTTTGATGGATATTGGTGCATTACATATATTGCAGAATATTTGAGCTATCCACTATTATTATTATATCTACTATTCGTCAAGGTCAAGTAACGATATCGATATATAAGAAACAAATTTATTGTATCCTAACAATGTCGATTTACCACCCATCCAGGCATCCACCCATGCAGCCTTATCTGACTACGTTTCCCTAGGCACGCACACTATTAAAACATTTATGTGTGTGCATATAAACACGTGATCGTTATTGTTGTGATGCGCTGTGATGCGTGTTACCAGAGACTAGTAATAGTCTCTGGTGTTACGTATATTTTATTCTAAGCAACGCAAGAGCAACCGATTACGATATTTTGGTCCTAACTCCTAGGTTACGTGACTTGTCTGTCTCTTTTTGTATGATTTGATTATCTATGGTTTTACAATTTGACTCTTCTCATAGAGATATTAAGAATAGAGTGGCAGAGTGGAGCCTATTCGTGTCCGCCGGTGGGAGAGAGAACGCAACATTAAAGGCCCCCTGCATCTCTCTCTAACAATACATGCACTTTATATCTCTATAAAGGCACACGCAAACTGTTCGGACGCGACTTACTGTCGCGACAGTAAGTCGCGACATATAGTGTGCACACCCTTTCGGACGCGGCTTTCTGTCGCGTCCGCGTCCGTTACAACCATAGACACGCCATGCTGTCTAATGCCTCATCTACACTACTCGTGAAGTTGAACGAAGTTAGACGAATACGATAGTGTAGACAGGCACTTCGGCTTACCTCGTCAAACTTTACCTCGCCTCGGCCAACTTCCATTTGTTGTCGGTTTTTGCGCCCGAGTCAAAGGGCCCGAAGTTGCACGAAGTGGGTTTACGAAGTGTCTCTCTATCTCTACACTACTCGGCCGACTTCGTTAGAACAGTGCGTGTAACACGATTATGAGCAATATAAAGTGCGCACAGGAGCAAATTATGTTGTTCCTCGAAATTCTGCAAACAGAGACAGTTATTTGGGACCCCAATGACAAATGTCATAAAGATAATCATAGAGATAATGTCATAAGAAAATAATTTATCATCCATCACAAACGTGCGCAGGCTATCGGCACCACAGAGCTAATGAGCTCCTCGCGAAGTTCAACGAGTGTGTAGTGACGCACTTCGGACTTCGGCCAAAGTTTCTCGAGTACTTCGCCGAGGAACTTCGCGAGTAGTGTAGAGGAAGCATAAGGCTAGGTAGGAGCATATATTTCTTAAATCAGGGCACTAGCAGTTAGCACTATTAGATTATATTATTGGTAGATCTTGAAGTAAAGCAGAACTGTTGAATTGAAAGTGAATTTAACATTTTTTTACTATATTCGGTATAAAATCAATATTAAGGCCATACCATGGACAATATACGGATGACAGTAAACGTCCGCGGACGTTTACTGTCATTTTCCCAGATTGCTATCGGACGTCTAAACACTCAAGGTCACGTCCGCGACAGACGTCCGATAGTGTGCACACTTGAATGGATTTTCCTTGTCCAGATACCCTTCTGTAGCGACAGTAAGCCGCGACAAATAGTTTGTGCGGGCCTTGACTCTTCTTGTATGATTTTATTGTCTATGGTTTTATAATACAGATAATAGAAAAACCATTATTTAAGTTTGTTTCTTAGAGTAAGAAAAATATATGGAGAGGTTTGCCCCCTCCATATATTTCCTTACTCTATATATTGAAAAATTACATCCTACAAATATATACGAAAACGACATAAAGCAACGAATTGGCTTTGCCCGTCTACACTACACAATCAAATCACTGATTTTCATTCCATCCACCCGATTGGTTGAAATCTGGTAGTACCGCCCACCCGATGAACTTGAGTTGGACGACTGGCGTCTACACGTCACGATTTCATCAAATTATTTAGTCAAGTTGGACGTAAAATTGTGCCGTGTGGCAAGGCCTTTAGAGTAAGCGCGATATTGTTCGCCAAGTTTTGTGGTACATCTTCTGTCAAATCGTTGTGTATCGAGAACATAATAATTTTGTTTTTGTGCATAAATATGTCTAAAAACCAGATAAATCAGTGCTTCAGGCTTTGCTAGGGATCATAAAATCATGGCTAAGTGTTATATTAAACTGTGCAGTGCAAGGTAAAGCTATAATCAACACAAATGTACCTACTCTTCGCAAGTAACAAGTTTTGACTAATATTGTTGAATTGGATCAGTATTTGTACAAAATATTGTTACAATATGTTCTTTTTATAGTTAATTTCACAGTTTTTAGCTTAGTTATTGCCTAAATGTTGTTATTTTTGTAGTTTGTAAATTTCCATGTTTACGTATTAGAGGTTAGTAGTGATCTGATGTTACTGCTAATGTCGGGGTTATCGATATATCCATAATACTACCACAAACTATAATATTACTAAAAATATCTCATGTTTCTAAACGGAAATAAATTAAACATTTCACCAGGCACCAATTTTGTCTGTACCTAGTTATGTAAAAGCCATATTTGACTAACTTACTTAGCTCTGATTACATAAAACCTAAAACCTCTGCATCCTGCCCTATGTTGAGGAAAATGAGGCAGTTAAAATAATTATATTATGTTTTTGCCAACAGATAACATGAACAGCAACTGTATGCAAGAATACTTAGCAATGAAACATTGAAGAAAATAATTTTATTTAAGTATAAATAAAAAACAAAATTATCAATCAATTTTGATTTTTCTTATCCCCTCATGGTATTTCAGTGTGCCTGTGTATTTCATTAAGGTATGTATGGTGCCATTCATGTCCGGTTCTTTCTCAGCGACACAGTATCGATATTGGCTAGCAGATGGGGCTACTAGAGAATGTTTTGTTACATGTTTGATGCAAGGGACTTTTTTTGCATTACCATGTTCGCCCGCATTTGCATTATGGAATAAACTAATCTGAGAAATGATTTAAAGTAACTAATGTAACTTACTACAAATTAAATCGATATACATATTTTTTCTAAATCTATCATAACATATTATTTACCTCTAACCGGCTCAATGTCGATATCGATTATATTCTGAAGTACAACCCAAACGGCAGCCATTTTATTCGCCGCATTGTAGGTATGTCCAATCCATGTTATTCCCAGATCGGTTGTTTGTTTATTTTGTTGTGATTAAGATTTAAAATCTACATAATACACTATCATTCACAAACGAACACTATTATTTTATAGATAAGTATTTTAATAAGATACCTGGTTTTATAGATAAGTATTTTAATAAGATACCTATTTGCTAAGAAACCTGGCTTCGAAATGCATAGGTAGGTCATGAAATTCATGATTAGTGTGCCTGTTTGTAATAGGCTTGTGTCCTAAAATGTAATTAGCGATTGATTCGTTCCTTTATTAGATGTTAAACTGAAATACCTGATATTTTCTTCAAAAATCGATCAGCAACATTACTAATTACGACTTTTTAAAAACCTTTTTGAATTTGACACGAAAACGCTGTGAACCATCATGGCGGTTGAGTGATATTATCACTAAGTCCAAAACAAAACAAACCGTGAATGAAGTCTGGTCTGATGTACTCACTTTTATAGCCGTAACACACGCTCGAACTTGTCCGGCGGACCAAACCCGTTGGTCCGGCGGACCAAATCCGTTCTCGCTACAGACGACCGGATCGGACAGTTGCTTCACGTAAGCCATATCCGATCCGAACGATCTGCAAACTAGTGGACCGAGGCGGAGTCAATTAATAATAATTATGTTCGCCGGACTACTCTACAGACGGACAGATTTGGTCCGGAGGCGATCCAAATCCGTGGTCTGTTCGGACGAAGTTCGAGCGTGTGTTACGTTACGGCTATTATTTTGATAGATTTGATTTGACAGGGGAGAAAGTTTGACGTTTAAGTTGTATTTACAAACAGTCTGGATCATGTCTGCATTGGCCAACCTGGGCGTTGTGTTGCTATATTTGGCATATAATACTCCCATTTTAAATATACATGATTGCTAAAAATGTACTTATTTTTTTATTGCCCACGCGATCGTATTAAATGTTTGTAACAAAACCTCTTAATATTGGCATGGCTATATGCATGTACATTTATTTTCTTACGAAATAACTAATTTCCTATGAAGATAAGTAGTTATAATAAAAATGTTGTCTATTTAATATACAAAGGTAAACGCCGTAAACGCATCATAATTACGTCAACGTGAGGTTTTAATTATCAAATACAAAAACTGCAAATTTAATTTTCATATTTATTTTGAATAAGAATGATGTGGATGTAATATTACACCTCTGCCTACCCCTTCATGGAAACAGGCGTGAGTCTATAAGAATGATCCAGTCGGACTGCCAATGATGATTCGTAACTGCTGTCAGATTATGTATCAGACTCAGAATTTAATTCTATTATGAACCTGTCCATTTTAGCATCCGTAGACCCATATCTGTTTCACGAAGCTTGTCTTCAATGTGGCGCACATGTTTGCATTGTTTTTGTCAGTCTTCTGCAGTGATAGATTCTTTTCTTTCTTTCTTTTCTTTAAAAAAAAGACATCTCCCGCATTAGGACTAAATCCTGTGTCACGGGGGACTTGACAAACATACAACTAACGGACACAATGAACACCCAGACTCGAAACAACAATTTGTGAATTACACAAGATAATAAGATAGATTGAAAAGCTTCTTCAGATAAATTCACAATGTTGGTTGCCTCTTGTCCTAAATTTTTGTTTGTGACTCGCCTTTTAATGAGACTCCACATAAATTCAATTGCGTTTAGGTCGTAGTGGTATGGCGGTAATCTAACCACTGTGCGGCCATGAGCTTCAAGCATTTGAATTTTTGAAACATTTCCACTAATATTGGGTAAAATGTTATGCACGGGTAACCCTATTTTACATTCCTGTCATCACAGAGTACAATTCCAACATAAAGAAAATAAACACCGACATTTGTCAGAGGTAAAAAAAAAGATTCCAACGAATTGAGAACCTCCTCCTTTTTTTAAGTCGGTTAATAGCTGTGAACGGACTGTACTAAAACGTCAACAACATGAATGACGGAGGTCCCCCCCGTGGGATCTCCACCTTGTCGTGATGGGGGGGCTCAGTAACCGTGGATTGGTAACCCGCGGTGAAGCTAAGAGGGATCCAGGAGGGGACGCTCCGCGTGGGCTTGACGGGGCCTGCGCAGGATGCGTCCAACGGTGCGGGTGCGGGGGACAGTTCTGTCTGGCCCTCGCAGTCGGGTGCGGTCGCGGGAGGAGAGGCGTGTCGGTGTTGCGTTGCCGCGCGCCCTATCTCCCGCGACCAAATGGTGGCGCGCCATTCGATGCGTCGCGGTGGGGCCGCAGAGGAAGAGGAGATGCGGTGTTGCGTTGCCGTCCTCCCTATCCTCTGCGGCCGCTGAGTGTTTTGGCGGCGGAGCCCAACACCTTAATCCGCCGCCAAGGGGGTTTTGTGCGGGGCCCGCCTGACCATCTGGCGGGCCAATACCCGTCGGGGGGTAGCGATGAATGCGTATGCGAATCCCTACCCTCCGACACACGGGTACATGAGAAACACGGGTTGGTTTTTAGTCAGTAAGAGTCTGACAGTCCCCTTCGTCCTTCCCCCGGGGCGGAGGGACTCCATGAGGATTTTCCAACCCGACACCAACAAAAAAAAAACATGAATGACGGAGGTACCTACTGTTTGACGTAATGCCCTCTGATTGGTGTTCACTGTCACAAGAATAAATAGTAAATACATTATTTTTAGTTTTAGAATCCTAAAATTATCATTAATCTTTCCTTTTTATAATAAATAAGTAGTAGTGGACTAGTTTTTAATAGTGGACACAAGCCTATTCAGATGGTTCTTGACGTCATTTAGGTACGCATAGGTGTCAATACTATCGCTATGAATAATATTATTTTGAACTCACAGAAAAAAATAAACCTAATAAATTTAAAATCTTATCAGTTTGAAAACAGTAATTTCTTAAATATGTAAAAATATTATTACTTTAACTAAAAATGGTAGTGGGTCGAATAAAGTCCATTTTTTTAAATTGCCACTTAGATGGTTGTTCCTTACTTGTGTATTTGTATATCATTATTGATTTAGGTACTTTCGTACTAATTTTATTGCTGGGTAAAAGTATAATATAAAAAAGAAGTTCGTATTCGGAGAGTTATAAGTAACACACAACAGATGGCGTTATGTACCCTAAGCCTAACCTGTGAGCCTGACGACAGGGAAGATTACTGCCAAGTTAAACCACCAGATGACGGTATCACCGACAACAGTAAAGGTGAACGCCGACTTGGCCGCACCGCACGCGCCGCAGTATTCGCATTCGAATTATTTATATGAAGTTCTATGCAACCTCGCACACCCACCCGCGCCGCAGTCGCCGCAGTCGCTGAAACGACCGAACTCCCCAAGCCGCAGCTGATGACGTCACCAACACCGGCCCGCACGCAGCGGACGCTGCGGCTAGCGCGGCGCGGATGACGCTGAATGAAAGAACAGTGTTGCCAACACTGATTTTCAAAAATACGTAGATCAGAGTTAAAAAGTACGTAGATCTACGTACTTTTAATAATGTCTTAGATAAAGGGAGTAAAAAATTGTAAAACGAGTGTTTCAAACATCGATTCGAGCCTGTAAGCAAATATTATTGACTTAAATTGATCGATATGTTTTAAGTGTGTACCTACTTGTTAAACTAATTGGGTACGAATAAACATGCAACAAAGTATTAGCTACGTCCATTATTACGTGTGGTTTGTGTTTAATAATGCTTATTTCTTAGTAAAATTCCGTTATTTTGCTAATTTGGTAATTTGCTGCAAAATACGTAGATTCTGGGCCAGAAGTACGTAGGTTCGCGAGAAGGGTCCAAAATACGTAGATCTACGTAAAAAGACGTAGAGTTGGCAACGCTGTGAAGGAAATCAAGGGGGATGCGTGCGGCGACGGGAACGACTGCAGTGACTGCGGTGCGGATAGATGTGCGAGGCCATTAACAAAAAGCGATGACTGCGGGGACTGCGGCGACTGCGGTGCGGCCAAGTCTGCGTTCACCTTTAACAATTAGTTTTGGCAAGTACGACATTTGAGTGACGACTTGACAACTCGTTTAGACTTCAAACTTTGGATCATAGAGATATAAAGGATAGAGTGGCAGAACAGTACCTAACTCAATACTGCGTCGTGTCCGTCGGTGCGAGAGAGAACACAACATTAAAGGCAAAAAATATATAAACTTTTTGTCAATTCAAACTATCTTCGTGTATCAATAAAAACAACTTTTAAACTATTGATTACTAATAAACTGATTTAAATAATAGTTACAGGTAGCACGCCACTGCGTAATGTTGATGTTGTGCATGTATTGTTAGAGAGAGATGCAGGGGGCCTTTAATGTTGCGTTCTCTCTCCCACCGGCGGACACGAATAGGCCCCACTCTGCCACTCTATTCTTAATATCTCTATGCTTTGGATGCGCGATCTCATTATCTCATCTCAAACAAGTCACTAAAACTGAAACATTGTACCATTTTTATTGTTATTGATGATTACGTATATGAGAACTGTTTTGTCTATATAAATAAGTATAGATATATTGTTGTCTTGTTGATGACAATTTTTGAAAAGCGCGCTACGAAAGTTTGCTTACTGTAGTTGCTCGTGCTGCCATCTGCGTCGAGCTTTGCGTAATGTTCCCTATTCTTAGATATCTTTTCTTTTAATAACAATAATGTACTCTAGGATATTGTCTTAAGTCTATGATAGCTAACTACTTCGATAACTAGAATAAAATATAAAGCATACTTAGTAATAATCTTTACTCAAAAATATTTACATTTCAGTGGATGGATACATTTAGATCTGAACTTAAAAAAAAGGTTAAGGGGCCGGTATAGGGTTATTTTTTACTTTACGAATAAGATGACTAGAAACTGAGTTTGGCGATGCAAAGATTATCCGCGCGCCTCTAGCGGCGAATTTGGAAGTTGTTCACACTTTTGACAGCTTTCTATACAACTTTGCTAATAGAGATATAAAGGATAGAGTGGCAGAATAGTACCTAACTCAATACTGTGTCGTGTCCGCCGGTCGGAGAGAGAACGCAACAGTTTAAACTTTACTTTGCTTCGAGATTATAGTGGTAATTGTATTGAGCTGTCAAAAGTGTCGTACCCGGACAACTCCCAAATTCGCCGCTGGAGTCGCTAGTTAGAATCTTAGCATCGACAATATACGCGTTAGGTCTTTTAAGTTATCTTTTGCAACGCTTTTGCAGGTTTTAAACTCTTCGAGGCAATGAACAATCACTACTCTATATCTATTATGTTTCTAGGTAAGTATATTATACATTATTGTGATTTAATAATTAATATTACCTAATATAATAATAATATTAATATTTATTTATTATTCATAATTAATATTGTCCAAGCACGTGTAGCAATTAAACTAATATTAATTAAATTATTGTAATTATCTTGGAAAATGATAATAAACATATATTTACTTTGCTACTTAGCAAAGTTTGAATGGTTATATTTATTTGCCTTTGTAGATAACCATAACCAAAATGGCGTAAAATTATGATTCGTTTTTTATTTTATCTTAGGTTATGCATGATGACTCTGATGAGATAATACCTACCTACTATACTTTGCATTTAATAATAATATTCTATATAACATGATTTTAAATGAACACATTTCTTATCGTTTCTTTAGTGATACAGAGATCATGTTAAAGTACGCTACTAATGCCAGTAATTTACTTCTTATTCAAAAGTATCATCAGGTCCAGGACTTGATTCAGATTCCCAACTTTTTACTCAGCGTGTGCGGCTACTGGTGCTTTAAAAGGGATAAGACAAAAATATGAAATTTATTTTTACTGAACGATCATATAGGAAACCTATTAATTTGAAAGCTGGCAACATTCCCATATTTTAAAAACTTCTTCACTTCACTTTTCGTCGGCCATATTGCTGTCTCCGTGCGTGCGTTTCATATTGAATCATTCAAGCACTTAGGTAATTATGATCTAATTTCGTACCAATTATGATTTCGTCATAAACAGTTGCCTAAATAAATTTAGAAATTTATATGAGCTGTGGGGGACTTTCTTTTTATTGAAAACGTTCGTTACTTCTGTTTCTACTGATTGCCACCTTGACTCTTGTATTGTGTGTTTCGTTTCAATCTGTTGGAGCCACCATGCAAGGTGCTCAGTTATAACTGTGTTTTGGTATCAGATGAATACGTCTAGTAGTATTGTGTTTTGTACTGCATCGGTGTATCACGTTGTTTCTGTTTGTCTCTTGTGAATCTGAATCAGTGCTGAGCTAATTTACGTAGGTTACCCATACAAAAGCGTTATTATTGATATTCCTTGACACATGCACACATAGTTAAGAATATATTGTGTTTACAATTGATACAAATTCAAGAACAGTATTCCTTTATCTGCACTTATATATTTCTAATTAGAACTATGGTAACAGCTGCTAATTAGGTACCTATTTTGAATTTATTTGTGATCTACCCTCTTAGAAGCCCATTTAGACATAAATATTGTGGGTTTAAAGTTATGATTGGGCAATCAATGAATATTTATATTGAACATTTACCTGCCATCCCATTTAATTGAAGAAGGATTAAAATAGCGTAATTCTGAATGTATTTTAAATACAACTGTGAGTGATTATTTTATTCTGTCGAAAAGTTTTAGTAGCCATTGTACAAGTGATAAGAATTGCAAAGTTTACCAGAGCACAATAGTTAGATTTATTTTGCAGTTGATTAATAAATTTGATTCAAAAGTTGAATGCTAAATGTAGTTGTTTATGTTATAAATATCCTCTTGCAGGTTTCTATATTTAGTTGTGCCTTTTTAATTTATTGATAATATTAAATGTGAATTTAATGTGTTACTTATCATGATAAACAAGAATTAATTGGAATGAACTAAAATGTTATTGTAGTGTGTGGAGCCCAAGCTTATTGTTTTACATCTTGTTTAAGGCATATTGCGACTTGTGACAACATATAGGTTATTATTACAGAAGCTTTTGCAATGGTATGCTGTGCGATTTATATACTTGTATACATATTATATTATTATACATATTAAGCAATACTTTTATAATTTCTTGATTTCAGAGCTAGGGATAGTGATAAGTATTTTATTAGTTTATATTATTTTTAGACATTAATATTTAGTGTATTATTTTTATATTTTTATCATTGTTTTTGTTTATGTTCTTTGGTACATGTGTATTATTTTTTTATTTACGGTCATATTGTGATTATATACACATTACTATTAAGGCTGGAAAACAGATTTGACTTTACGGTTATTCTAAATGCTCAAGGATGAAAAGAACCAATTTATATTGTATTTTGATTATTTATTTGAATTAATATATCTTGTTTGTTTACATAGTTATTATTACTTATTTAAGATATTATTTTTCTGTTTATTATATTTATTCTAATACTTAATATATAAAGCTGAAGAGTTTGTTTGTTTGAACATGCTAATCTCAGGAACTACAGGTCCGATTTGAAAAATTCTTCATGTGTTAGATAGAGCCGATTTATTGAGGAAGGCTATAGGCTATATTACATCACGCTATGTGCCACGGGGGCGGAGCAGTAGCCTTAAATAATGCGGCTTTAACCGAGGGCTCATCTAGTATAACATAAAATTATCTGATTTAAAGTGGTGAATGTTGAAGTGAGGTTATTGAACAATATTCGTAGTGATATAATTCGTATATATGTGATATATTCGTAGAATAAGCGGCGGTAGCCCAGTGGTGCACGTAACGGACTGCCGAGATGGTCTCGGGTTAGATCCCCAGGTACCTCGGGCACACACCTCTGACTTTTTGAAGTTATATGTGTATTAAAAATGTTAATTATCGTTCGCTTAACAATGTGCCCGTAGATGGCAATAGGCTCGCCACCTATTACATTGGGACCGAAACATATCTGGCGAAGTGTGGGTGTGTAATACACCTCTGCCTACCCCTTCGGGGATAAAAGGCGTGAAGATACGTTATGTTATTCGTAGTGATTGTGCTACATTACTCTTTAGTAGGTGATCATTGAATATTATTTGGTTGCCAAGAGTTTACTTACTTTTAAGAGCAGTTTACTTAGTGCACTGGCATATGCCAGTGCACTAAGTATTAGGTAGAAGTATATACTTCTACCGCTACAATAGAATACAAAAAGGACCTAGGCTAGTATTACTAAAAGAAGAGACTTATATTTTAACCTATCTTCTTTATTTCATGATAAACTTTGGACATGTGTTTGGCAAACTTATGACTAAAGATTCTTAAAGAAGGTCGCACATGATACAAAGTATCACATTAATCTATACAAGCAATATCATATGTATCTAGCTGAATGATTAGGTACACTTATAAACAAATTTTGCACCCACATGTTGCAATTACCAATTACAGTCATCTGCTATATACAAATTACGGGAAATGCAGTATCAATCACTGTGATGGTGAAATTTATTGTCCTGCAAAGACAAGGACAAACAGAATATGAGGTTTATCATACAATGATTACAAAATATTCCGTGTGGTGACGGATTAAGAATACGAAATGTCATCACCCCATATCATCCCATGGGTGTCGTAAGAACAGACAGAGGGAGCATATTATGCAGAGAACAACACTGCAAGAGAAGGAAAACTTGATACAAACAAACCCTATACCAACCCGTTTGGCCAGCGTGGTATAGTAGGCCAATTCCTCCTTTTAAAGGAGAGGTCTAGTGCAGCAGTGGACTATTAAGGCTGATGTGATGATGATGATGTTTACAAAATTAACATGATCTCTACATGACTTCATGTTAGGAACTCATATTTCAAGTTGGAATATAATATTACTTTTATTGCCTGAGATAGTGTCTACAAGAATTTTCAAGGCTGTTGTGTTTATGTCATGTCATGCATATAGAGGACTATATTTGTCTGCATGAAATGTATAGTAGATGCAATGATAAAACTCTGTACAAATGTGAGTGTCTATTAAATTATATCATGAATTACACTCCTGACAGAAGGCAGGCAATATTGATTCAAATCCAATGTTTATGTTCGGATTCTTTGTGGCTAGGGGCTAGTGCGAGTAGGTTTCATGTTCCTATTTCAATGTTGTTAAATTTAAACATAGATATTAAAGTGCTAATACTGCATTATGACAATTTTATTATAGATTGCCACACTGAGGGTTTCTTTTCTGAACTCACATCCATATAAAGTTATTAGTTGCATTTTGTCTGAGCCCTGAAGAGATCCTCAGGTCTGTAATGATGATATCAGCTGTTACTCTCAAATGTTCTAATGCTTATCATTGAATATTGCAATGAATACTATCAAATCTCATACAATGAAGAAGATGTAGTCAAACTGATAATTTATGTAGGAATTATTTACTCCTAGTTATTCAGTGTCATGGGATCTTGATAAAAACAATAAAAAATTTAAGACCCAAAAAGCACCAAGACTCTGAACAAATCTAATCTATATCTTATTCATCAAACCCGTAACTTTGCATAGTGTAGTGGCGCGGGGCTACTTTGTGTATTACACTTATTGTGCAGTCTTTTATCTATTTCGTGAGAGTGAATGCCCCTGACATGGTCTAACGATTCTTGCTTTAAGATAATTACAGAGTCCAGTGGCTTAACCTGCCCTAAAGAGCATGGTAGGCACGGGCACACAGTGGTCACACATACAAATAATAACCTGTCATATCTATTATCAACAGCAACGCAAGACAAGCTATGAGAGGAAAATCTTTGAATTTCTATGTTACACTGAAACAATTGATAAACAATCAATTTTTATCTAATGCCAAGTTATTTATGGTAATGCCAATGTTGCTGAAATAAACAGAAGTTTCAGAAACTACAAGACTTACAAAATTAAGTTGTTTTATATCCGTTTTAAGATCAATACAAATACTTATACTATATGATCAATTAATCAGCCTTTTTCCGCCGCTGGCCATACTCCACTCCTAACTTGCGTCGTCTTTACAATTTTTGCTTGAATTAAATACAATGGTAGCTACAGATTCTAAAATGAATTTAAGCTATGTTCACCACCTTTTATTATGTTGGAAACAGAAAATTAAGGCTTCATCTTGCATCTTACATAAGATGTAAAGGGGCTAGCTGGGAGAAGTTATCAAGTCTCCGCTTCTGGTGTTAGAGACTAATTCACGCGAATCGCGGTTTTCTTAGGCACTTTATCGCAGCCCAGTCCAATTAAACAACTTGTAAAAAAAGGGGCTTCAATTTTATTTCTTTGTGCCAATTTTTGGAGATTTTGGATTAGACTCAGGATCATACCAAAATTGGTTCAGTGGTTAGGCTTATAAATCCAAATCACTGGGATGACAAGGTATGTCACCGAAGAAAAAGTAACGCATATTTCTGTCGCTATGTTTATGCATTTAGTGTTTGACAGTCATTATTGCAAGGTAATCCCGCCAAAAAATGAAGTTAGTTATTAAAGTTTTAATTAGCGGAAGTAGAAGTTAGCTGCGTCACTAGAAAGAATATTGACAAGTTTATTTCTGTAAAACAATTTCAATAACCTTATATGCACTTACATTATATTCCAATAAAGTTAATGAGATATCTAAGTTCATTTTATATATTCTAGAAAACTCGTATTTGTCCACTACTGAAAGCGAACGCATTCTGCGAATTCATTGTGTCTAATTACTTTGCGTCAATAGTAATTTTATCCCAACCCTGTTTACACAAATTTAACTTGCTGTGTAAGCTATACATATTGTTTTATTATTTAGCTGTTCAGCACGAAATTGTTGTTCATAATGCTTATTTTTAAACAATTGTTACAGCTGTTCCTGCCTGCATATACCCACTCAATATTTACCTTGTCAGCAATTATCATGGGTGACCGAAACAATCCCATCAAGTTTGGACCTGAGTGGCTGCGTAATATGCCCAGAGAGCGTAGCGCTGCCAGATCTACTAGCAACAGTCAAAACGCCAATACAAGTCAAGGTGCTGCAACGTCCACTGGGGGCGCTGCAGCAACTGCAACGGGATCTATGACAGCAACCAACACAAATGCACCAGGCACATCAAAGGTTCTTTTAGCTAAACTCAGGTAGGTCACTATCTAACCATGTTTATATGGTAAATAGTAGATTGTATGACAAGGGAGCAAAATAGCATTTTTACGGCGAGGGCGCTACTTTGATCCACGAGCGAAGCGAAGGATTCTAGAATAGAATCCCGAGCGTAGCGAGGGATTCTAACGTAGAATCCTGAGCGCAGTGAGGGATTCAAAGTACATTGCATATGAAAACATAATTTTCATCCCTTCTATTCGTAAAGTGTCGCTTTGTTCCTCTTTTAGCGGGAGCACAATAGTTCTTTTCTGTTAAGAACTTTTGAGCGGGCGGAAAAGTGATTTGAATGTGGAACGTATATCATTCATAGAAATCGAACGCAAATTGTATGAATAACTGTCTGGTATAGGTTGGTTCATGAAAGATGACCACTGCGCAGAAATCATTTTTTAGGTCCCCGTGGAGGTGCGGGGTGAGGCGTGGGTGGAATGCTTAGGGAATGCGTCCAGAACGGAGCCACGCCATTGGTGCTCGAATGTACATATGCGCGACGGCCGCCATTTGTGGCCAACTTTCGTGTATTGATCTGTACGTGTTGGCTGCACAGCGTGGGACCCGCGCTAACTAAAAAAAAAAAACGAAGCGGGTGAATTACGTCTCTGTTCTTGTAATCAGTACATACTTTATTGTATTTTGCAAAGATAATGAGTTCTATGTCGCGTTATGAAAGTGACAATGCTTTAATACAAAACTTATTCCCACGAAATTATTTATTTTCTCATAGAAAGGGGATGAAAAGTAGAATATATGACTTGAGAGCAAATTATTTTTCCCTCGGGCAATGAACTTTGAATCCCTCGCTGCGCTCAGGATGCTATGTTAGAGTCCCTCGCTGAATCCTTTGCTTCACTCGTGGTTCAAAGTAGCACCCTCGCCATAAAAATACTATTTTGCTCCCTTGGTCCTACAATCTATTATTCCTGTTGTACAATAATTTATGTTTGTTCCTCCTTTATATATTTTTAGTTTTCAAAAAATATTTTTATTGTAATAGTTATATCTACATTCCATTGCGTCCCATACTAAAGAAAGAAATTAGAAATTGGTTTGCTCTTGGATAATTATAATTTATCTCATAAATAATATATTGCAGTCAATTTTGTTCTAATGATGTCTATAAATTGTCCACAGATATGGAAGGGAAGAAATGCTGGCACTATACGATAGAAATTCAGAGGCACCACCTGAGCTAAAAGTCATTGATACTCTGTATCAGCCACGTGGGAAACAACCAGTTGCACTAAATAACACATTTGAGGATGATATGGTATGTATACAACAACAATTTGACAAAAATATAATGCATAAAATTGTATCATTATTAGACTACCAATATCTCTTTTTCATTTTTGTTTTCTGTAGATATCAATGTGATGTCCCTACTTTGGCTGAATAGTTGGTGATATGTAAATTGCATAATAATAAACTGCCCTATTAATAATAAATCCCCCTTTTATAATTAAAAATAATGAAATAAGGGGTATTTCATTACACCGAAGGAAATTGCACAAGTATTGCATCAATTTACATCACTACATAACACAATTTGTCATAAAGTATTCTGTTGCAGCATCCACAAACAAAATCTTATTATGAAACATAATGGCTTTTTCAATAACTGTCAGCAGTAAGTTATGTCGAATGTAAACAATATTTTGTTGTTTTTCAGAGAGACAACTTGAGGGGGGCTCCCCCTATAGGCGGTATGTCAACAGGTGACAGATTCGGTTTGGGTCGCGGCGCAGGGCGGGGTGTTATCAGCGATGGACGCGGCAGGCCCCGCGGCTCCTATATACGCACACCGCCTACAGCAAGGTATGTATTGTTTTTACCAAGGCGAAGCTACCTACATACATACTACATAGACTCACGCCTTTTTCCCGGAGGGGTAGGCAGAGACTACGAATATACCTGTAGGCGAAGCTACCTGTAAGGCGTAATAGTCTGAGCCTGATTCAGGCATGTTTTGGGGGAATAATTTCGTTTTTGTGGAGGGGGGGAGAGAGATTTTATCTTGGGTAATAAGATGTCGAAGACAGTGGGTGGTCAGAGCTCCCAGTTCTGCGTTCAGCATTCACTGTCGTAAACAAAATCACTGACTGCCAGCATCTGACTGCTTTTGTGTGGGTATGGTTCTATAACACCGCGGTTGCAGTGAACGCGGCACGCAGAACGTGGCACTCTGGCTGATAGACCGCACGCAGTGTGGCTGGCGCTTGAAAAGTCTGTCTTTGGCAGAAAATTTATGCTTTTGCAGAAGACTCCAGCTTCCTAGTTGCTCTTTCCGCCCTCAATCCGCCCCTGGCTATAGCCATGTGTACTTGACAAAAAATTAACCTAGCACGCTTATATATTACTTTGGTTTATGTGCTAGATATTTTGGTTTCCCTCAATTGTCTATAAAACATGCCTCTGGAGTTCAAAAGCTTGATAATGCAATAACAGTTCTGGCAAATATATCAGAAACGTGCGTAACTGCTAAGTGATTTGCGGCAAATTACCACTTAATTTGCGTAGCCTCTTTCTGTGCAAGTGAAACTTGGCATTGGCATATCCCATGGGTATGCAAGCTACCCGCAGTAGCTCAGTGGTTAAGGTTTATTGTACTTTTGATCCGTGGTTTCAAATCCCAGTTAAAACTCAAACAATCTAGCATTAAGAATGGTTGAGCCTAGCGAAGGTACTATTGATTTGTGACACAAATCGCATGTACCTCTGTTCGATCGTTTTAAAGATAAGGCAACTATTCAGTGAGTTTTCTTTGATATAACTTACATTACTAAAAGGACTTTCCAGGTAAAACAATTTAGTCTGGTTTAATTAATAGTGGGCTAGGTAATTAATGTCCTATACAAACTACCTAAACTCGATGCAGTCTTCATGCAGTTACTGTTGATCGCCGTTTCTTCATAGTCATTTATTCACTGAGGACGCTAAGTGGTGCGGTGCTTGGCTCAAATTAATGACTGATTCTAAATTTACAATTCGTTTATATTCGCAATGCAGAACTGTTAGAAAGAATGGGCAATAAAACTTACAAGTTAGGTTTATGCATGTTTCTACTAATTAGAAAGAGGAAACTGTACTAGTGACTGTCGGACAGCTAACGCACAGCGCAAGAAGCTCATATTTGAATTGTATGTTATCTGGGGAACATAGGGTAGCACTAAGAAAGTATTGCTCAAAATTCTCACGTAAACGGTTTTTTTTATAGTCTCACGCCTGTATCCCCCCCGTAGGGGTAAGCAGAGAGGGGTAAGCAGAGGTGTAATATTATACCCACATTTCTTTTACGATCAGCGGACGCGTACGCTATCCACTGGACCACGGAGAAATCAGGAAAACCAATAAAATTGAAATAAAATGTTCAAGCATCCTCTAATCTTAATCTTAATATATAAAATCCTTGCGTTACTGACTGACTGACAGACACGCTACAGCCGAAACTATTGGGCGCAGGAAGCTGAAATTTGGCATGTATGTTCCTTGGGGACGGTAGGGGTGCACTAAGAAGGGATTTCCAGAAATTCCCACGGGATCGACCAAAACGGGTAAATTTAAAAAAAATGCAGGCGTAGCTGCTAGCGTCCTCTAGTATTTTATAATACAAATCAGTTTCAACCAAGTTTATTATTATACAACTACTAAGCATTCATATAGTAATAGTTATGATTCTACAGTTTCGAAACAACCATGTCAGGTCCAACGCCAGGGACGATCTGGTAAGGATATTTCGAATACGAATAAATCCAAGCTGGCTTACTTGGACATGTCTCGTAACTTTTAGTTGTCCGAACTAGAGAAACTTTCACATATATTTAAACTTAACTGCATATATTTTAAATGATGTGGAGAATACGTAAAACAGAGTACCTTAGGGCTTTAGTACTACAAAGTAAGTTTGTTAGACCGACTTTCTAAAGCATTTGGTCCGGTTATCGTGTCTGTTAAGTTGCAGTTTGATAACGTCCAGTGCAGTTCATTTTAAGGTTTAGTCAAGATCCAGTTTGCGTATTTATTATATCGCTGGGTAGATAATATGTACCTATAAGTAAAATGAATAATAAGCCTTTATTGCCCAAAAAATGTTAACCCATTTCTTGCAGATTGTGGGTTCTTTAACAAGAAACCAAATCTGCTGTGACTTGTTACCTCATGAATTCTAGATAATGATGTTCAGAGGTTTAAGTATGCAGAACCGTTAGCTGAAAGAAATACATATCTAATTAAGATCCCTTTCTTTTTCTTAATTAAGATTTAATTAAGAACCCTTTCTTTTTCGTAAGTCACTAAAAATCTAACTAGGTACAGTTCTCACCATTCCAAGATTGCAAATAAATAGAAATCACAGTGAGTTATCGATGCTGCATGATGTTGGAGCGGGTTCGAATGAATTACGGGCATCAATTTACGTTTGTTAACGACAATGCGCCGGCGCATCACTCGACGAATGAACGCTGCTTTCCGGCATTGCGACCTCACGCGCAGATTGGCTCCCCAGACTTAAAACCTTATTGAACGCAAGTGGTGGTCTTTTAAATTTAAATTTACTTGATACAAAGTACTAGTTCTCAAGATATTCTACAGTCAAAGAACAGGCAAGCTCGAACTCATGAGGTATACCAGAGCAAAAAATAGACGGTACCTAATTTGATTTTATACATTTAGAAGATTATTCTGCATGTGTAGATTTTGTAACACTTTAGACCTGTATCTACAGTTGTGGTCATACAATTAAGAGGGATTTGAAGTACTAGAAGTTTTTATTTAAATAATGTCATACACAGAGTTGTACATACCTTCTGAGAAGCAACTAGTCATGTTATAAAATAGCCACATTAATATAACAACGTGGCTTAGGAATAAAGAATAAAATTGTCAACAATTTTTCTAAAATTTAATTTATTTTACCAAAGTAACACATCCAAATAGTACTGTGCTGGACAAATAATTAAGAACGACTTATTAAACTGAACGGAAATTGTTTTGTATGACATTTACATTTAAAAATTACAATAAAATGAAGCGCGAAAAATTTTAAAACCAATTTAATATCTATATTGTTAACTAAAATGAATAGTTAATAGCATGCCCACGGCTTTTAATTACTGCTTTAAACCGACGAGGCATTGATTAATTTTTGACATTTCGCAAGAGAAATAGGGTTCCATTATTCTAAAAAAACGTCGTACAGCTCTTGAATTCCCACACTGTGTATTTGAAACGTTTTCTTTACTTCAAACTACAGATTCTCTATTGAGTTTAGACCTGGGCTGTTAGCTGGCCAGTCTAAGACAAACTAATTGCGCTGTAAGAAATTCCTTTATGGTGCGTGCAGTGTGCTTTGGATCATTGTCGTGTTGGAAGGTCCAAATAATCGATAGAACGTCTTCAGCATAAGGTAACATTGTTTCTTCCAGTATATTTTTGTATTGGAATTGATCCATGTTACCTTTTATCAACTTTACAGGTCCAACACCATATCCAGAAAAGCCTCCCCAAATTTTCACATTTCCACCACCGTGCTTTAATGTAACTTTCGTGTACTTAGGGTCGAATACTGTATTCGGGGGACGTCGTACATATCGTTTTCCATCAGAACATACTCTGTTTATTTTCGTCTCGTCAGAAAAAAGTACATTTTTCCACTGCCGCACGGTCCAGTTTTCATACTTTCTCGTAAATGCAAGCCGGGCTTGCCTGTGGCAAAGTTTCAACATAGTACCTTCCTTGCAATCTTTCTTTTACCAAACGTCTTCGAATAGTGCGTGCTGAGATTGCTGAAGGGTTATTTTCACCAAAATATTCTTTTCTCAACTCGTTTGACCCTTTAAAACGATTTTGTTTTGCCATACGAACGATGTTTCGGTCATCTCGAGGAGTTGTTTTTTTCCGTCTAGGTACACGTGGAACATTCTAAGTAGTTTGATACGTAGCAAAATGTTTTTGAACATTGCAGATGTTCGGCTATCCTTTTGTAAGACCAATTTTTCCGGCGAAGTTTTATTTTTACTTCCCTTTGTTTTTTTTCCCATTGTTTTTTTATAAGAAGCAATCACTTTTAATCTTTTACAGCACTAAATGGCTCCAAAATTACACAAAGAGTAACCTACAACAGCAAATCGACTTGTTCAATTTTAAAATTTGAATAAATTTATAAATTATAAAGCGTTCTTAATTAGTCATTAGTGACCAGCCAGTAAATAGGAATACTTTGTTTAGAAGTAGTGTAAAAAAGTTTGCCTATTTATTTATAGCTAATCATGTGTATCAATAAATTCAGTGGTTTTATGGAAAAGTTTTATTGTACCGAGAGAAATATAAAAAATTGCATACAATTAGTTATACGTTTTAGTTTGAAAAAATCTTCCCATTATAACAGCGTTCTTAATTATATGACCACCACTATACATTTATAACAACTCATGTTTTGTTTACACAATTAAAAAGAAACAATACTCCTTAGTAGAACCCATAAATTATGACTTTTGAATTTTTTGTGTCTGTCTAATATGCAACCGTCACGCATATACTACGATGTACGGATGTTGATGAAACTTCTTTTGTTTTATGTTTATTAGTCCTCGAAAGTAAAAGTAAAATTTCTCCCTAAATACGATATGCACGAGCATCCTTTGCTTTTGTCGCGTTGAAATTTAAATCAAATTGTTTGTTAGGTCATGAAAACTGCGCTTATTTATTTTTGGGCATAATCCACACATTCCACAGATTATGTAAAGACATTAACTCTCCCAGCGACGTTAACCTTCTGCAAGCGGATCTTGATGCCATTTTTAACCGGTGCTGTAGGAATAAAATGACCCTAAATCCTAAAAAGTGCGTTCATATCACTTTTACCAAGAAGAGGAACATAGTTACGTCTTCATATTGTAATAATAATGATTAATTAGAACAGTCTACATTGGTTAGGGATCTTGGGGTGCATCTTGACCACAAACTAAGCTTTGTCAACCATATCGACAGCATTATTCGGCAATCTTGGCAAATGCTCGGCTTCATTAAACGCAGCTGTAGAGATTTAAAAATACAGTCTTAATGATTAACCTCTATAGCGCTTTTGTTCGCAGTATACTGGAATATGATACGCCGGTTTGGAATCCCCAATATAATGTTCACACTGCAAGATTAGAGCGTCATCAACGCAATTTTACTGGATTTCTAGCGTTCAAAGATCGTCACTGTCCATATCGTGCTGATTATTATACAAGACTCAATCACTTCAATATGAAGTCTTTAGAAATACAAATAAGGAGGCAGACCAATGACTATATAACACTTCATAAACTAATACATGGAAGAATAATTTGCCCTGAATGTCTTAGTTGCTCAAATCTGAACGTACTCCATGGTATAGCTAGACGACCTATAAAAAGAGTTTTCAATCCATCTCGTAGTAGAACCAATTTGGGTAAACACGCCCCTTTGAACAGACTAATGAGCACGTACAATAATATCACTTCAAGAATATCAATATTGATGTTTTTCACATGGCAGACCTTAACAAATTTACAACAGAGTGTATCCAAGTGTTGTGTTCATAACACATTTTCTTGCTTTTTTGATAAGCATACATTTTAATTTTGTAAAAGATTTTATATTATTAGTTTGTCATCATCCTCCTCCTAGCGTTATCCCAGTCTCAACCTGGGGTCCGCTTTCTAGTCTAACCGGATTTGGCGGAATATTAGCTTTTCCACAAAGCGACTGCCTGTCTGACTTTAAACTTTTGCGACTTGTATACATCATACAATTTTATTTAACGGGTCTTATTCGCGATATTTAATTAATTTAAGGTATAAATACCTATGTTTTACCGACGTTTCGGCCGTCTTACAACAGCCTTTTCAGTTTTTAATTGCCTTGGTCAGCCTCGGTCGCGGCAGAGTCCTGCCGCGACCGAGGCTGACCAAGGCAATTAATTAAATATTGCGAATGAGACCCGTTAAATAAAATTGTATGATGCCTGTCTGACCTCCGCAACCTGAAGGGATAGCGATATTCCATGGTATAGACTTAGTGTCTGTTTATTATAGAGGTACATAGTGTGGTGACACAGAGTGGTGAGGGATGAACTTTGGTCAACACTTTCTGTGTATGGAGTGAGCAGCAATCTGATACGGGCACTTGAATCCTTATATAGGGATTCAAGTGCCTGTGTCAGAGTAAACGGGGCCTACACGGACTGGTTTAACATTGATCGTGGTGTTAGACAGGGATGTGTAGCGTCTCCTTGGCTGTTCAATCTATTCATGGACAGTTGTTTGACCGATCTGAAAGGATCTGAATGTGGATTGAGAATGGGTGAATCTGTGTTTAAGACATTGCTATACGCTGACGACCAGGTTCTTTTTGCGTCTTCAGCGTCTGATTTACAGCATATGGTCACCGTAATGAATGAGGCGTATAAGAAGAAGGGCATGAAAGTGAATGTAAGCAAGACTAAGGTCATGGTCATAGAGAGGGAAAACAGTATAACTGAATGTAACATAATGATAGGAGATGAAAAAGTGGAACAAGTGAATGAGTTTGTGTATTTAGGCTCTTTGTTTACGAAAGATGGAAAATGTGAGGGAGATGTTGAAAGGAGAGTGAAAGCAGGAAATAGTGTGAATGGTGCCTTATGGTCCATCATCAGTAGCGAAATTATCCCAAGTAAGGCTCGCCTTGCTGTACTGCAGGGAGTTTTGGCGCCAACACTGATGTATGGTAGCGACTCATGGGTATGGCAGAAGAAGCATGAAAGTAGAATCAATGCTGTGGAGATGAGAGCTTTAAGGAGTATGTGCGGAGTAAGAATGATAGATAAAGTGCGTAACAGTGTGATACGGGAAAAGTGTGGTCTAAAAGAAGATGTAGTGACAAAGATTGAAAAAGGAATGTTGCGTTGGTTTGGACATTTGGAACGGATGGATGAAATAAGAAATACGAAAGGAGTGTATCGTGCGAGAAAGAAAGGAAATGTCAGTAGGGGACGCCCTAGGCGGACGTACGCCGACCAAATATGTGACGTACTAAAAAAGGGCCAAATTAAAAGTACCCATAACCGACGCGCATGCATGATGAGGTTAATGAATGTCGAGGAAGCGAAAGAGGCATGTTTGAACCGAAGCATGTGGCGTTCCATAGTCTCTGCCTACCCCAATGGGAGACAGGCGTGACGACATAGATAGATAGATAGAATTTAAGAACGATTGGATGGAAAAAGACAAATAAATATAAAAGATTCTAATGAATGCAACTTTCGCGTCACATCACTAGCCTACTTGATATGAAGTCGTTGGCGTGCGGGACATAAAAATATTTGAGGCCTTTTATGTTTTTATCCATTTTAACACAGAAAAAAGCCTGTTTTGCCTGAGAAAATAATAAATAGGGCTGCATTCGTGTCCATCTATCTACACAATTACAAAATAAACAAAAGTGTTTATGTATCGTAAATGTATTTATTTGATATTGAACTTCTATAGAAGTCGTGGCGCGGACGGCACGAAAATCCTGAACTTCTAGAGAAGTTGTTGGCGGTGAAAAGGTTAAGCAACATAGCGGCCCTAACAGCTAGGATACGTAAACTTTTCTTTGTGTTCAAGAAGCTCCGTTTCATAGCAGATAATAAGCTTTATCATACGTGTATATCAAGCCCTGTGTCAGTCTATAATACAGTATTGTATCACTTCATGGGACGGGGCTCCTAAATCCATAATGCTGCCGATTGAACGGGCTCAAAGAGCACTTCCAAAAGTTGCAACGCGCAGGCCCTTTCGCTTCCCCACGCACCAACTGTATGAACTATGCAATGTACTAACTGTACGACAGCTTTTCCTACTTTATATTGTCCTAAAACAGTACACTACGCTTACTTATAACACCAATCTGACTGTCAATAAAAGGCGTAAAGATATTGTATGCACTGCGCTTTCCGAATCTAAATTCGTCTTCACGAACAGATATTATGCTTTCTTGGGACCTTTTATATATAAGAAACTAAACAAAAAACTTTGTATATATGACGTTAATTATTTCAAATGCAAGCAATCTTAATATATAAAATCCTTGCGTTACTGACTGACTGACAGACACGCTACAGCCGAAACTATTGGGCGCAGGAAGCTGAAATTTGTCATGTATGTTCCTTGGGGACCGTAGGGGTGCACTAAGAAGGGATTTCCCGAAATTCCCACGGGATCGGCCAAAACGGGTGAAACGGGTAGAATGCAGGCGTAGAAGTCGTTGAATTATAAACAGACCGAAGATTTGCTAGCAGTGCTAAAATAAATTGGACCTGTCTTGACATTGTTACTATATCTTATACTAATATATAAAGCTGAAGAGTTTGTTTGTTTGGTTGAACGCGCTAATCTCAAGAACTACTGGATCGATTTGAAAAATTATTTCAGTGTTAGATAGCCCATTTATCGTGGAAGGCTATAGGCTATATAACATCACGCTATGAGCGACGGGAGCAGAGCAGTAGCCTTAAATAACGCGGGTGTAACCGCGGACATCCTCTAGTCTATACTAATATAATAAAGCGGGAGAGTTTGTTTGTTTGTTTGTTTGTTTGAACGCGCTAATCTCAGGAACTACCGGTCGGATCTGAAAAATTATTTTTGTATACGATAGCCCAGTTATTCCGGAAGGCTATAGGCTATATAACATAACGCTTCGACCCTTTGGGGCCGGGCAAAAGGCTAAAAAGGCTAAAAGATAATGTCGGCTAATCTCAGGAACTAGCAGTCGGATTTAAAAAATTGTTATTGCCTATGATAGCCCAATTATTCCGAAAGGCTATAGGCTATATAAAATTACACCACAACTTTTAGGAGCCAGACAAAAATAATAAAATGGTCAAATGAGAAGGGGGGGAGCTTGGGTCAAAGGCAAAAAAAGGCTAAACAAATAGGATACAATCTATATGGGTATCGTTTTCGATATTTGAAATTTATCAATATGGTTATCGCCTTCGATATTTGAAATCTATGTTTGTTTGCTCAACATTTATAGACTCTGAAATGATAAGAGATTAAGCGCTAAGTCAATGGTAACTTTGGAAAAGGGGCTTGGAAAAAAGGGAATTAAATAAAAACTCTTAAAAAGGCGATACGGAGTTCGCTGGGTCAGCTAGTATTATATAAATAACATCGAGCTATGCATTTTTCTTGAAGGTATTTAACTTTGTTATGTAACTTTATAAATAGTATAAGCAGTAATAAGTATTGGTATATAATTTTAATTTGTTATCAACATAATACACCTATGATAGTGCTCTTACCGCCTGTGGCACAGGTTTACCCTAGTAAAGGCACCCATTGTAATCTAGAACATACTTACCCTTAGAAGTAGGTACATATACTATTATTTTAAAAAGATGAATAAATAAATTATTATTATTATTATTCGTTCACTATATTAGACGTATAGCTCTCGGGGATGAACACAAAGATACCTAGGATTGCTAACAAGTGACAGAGCCACATAAACCTGACCGTGCGCAAAATAGCTGTTACTTAGATCCACACCCGCTAATTTTAGCGTCTGGCCTCTGGACACTAAACGGAAAATTGTCTGGAATTAGAAGAATCAAATCTGGGGTATATAAACTCTATCTCCTGCTCCGCACCCTGTAAAAATCTCTACTTCGATCACGTTGTAATTGGTCACTGTTAAGCTGGCACCATTACAAAGCTTTGGTGGGATAAATTTTCCAAGAACTATAATAGGTACGGCGTCTTTTAAATTTGTCTTTTCAGATGGCAATCCAGCACTGATCGATTCTAAAAAATCCACTGTAAAGATGCTTTAAATTTCGCTGTTGATTGCTGCTGCTTAGTCGTTTCTCGCTATCTAAATAGCTCTTTCGCAAAACCAAGAATTATCATCAGTTGCTTTGCCTTACACAGGTGAAATGAGATTTTGCATCGATGAAAATGTGCAACACAGGGTTTCATGTAGAATGACTTTCTCTTGTTCGTGCGAGTACACACCGTTAAGTTACCAATCGCGAGTAAAAGATCAGAGAACTCCTGTGCATTTTCGTTGCCTCCTAATCGAGGTCGCATATTTAATGCCACATGCATAGCAATAGTACAATCTGTACAATCCTTTAGTTAAGAACTCTTTAGACAGGCTCTAATTTAATCAGCTCTCTTCTCATATTGTTTGGTGGTATAATGGACAGATTCTAACGAAAATTGCCACGAGATACTGTTATGCCGCCCTTGGGTTCGTCATTTTGTTTGCGATCTACATGCTTAGACCGCTTCACGATTTGCCATCGTGCATTCGCCTCATTATGTAGGTGGCTATCACGTAAAATCTTAGCTTTGTCCTTAGTTTGAACGGCTTCCCGATTTTTATGGCATCATAAAAAAGGAATGAAAATTTAAGCGGTCCTCTCCATACATAGTGCTGACGTGAAAAATATTTTTACAATGCGACATGTCTAGGTCTCTAAAAATAATTTTGGGGTTCATAAAATCATAGTTTCTCAAAGTCAATCGTTTGAAAGATAGACGCTTCTAAAGTGGTAAAATGAGTGTCGTTTTCCCTCCCCTCCGCCCCCAAATTTTTGAAGTAAGAGAGTGACAAATCAAAAAATATGCTGTAGATTGTAATAAGAACTTCCAACGAAAATTAGTTTGGAAGATATGTGGTCAGCAGTTTTTGAGATATAGCATATATTCAAAAACCGCAAATATAACATGGTCGTTAATACAAATACTATGAAAAACAAAGTTCTGTCTGTATATAGGTATTAAATTATTGCGTTACTGATTGACTGACAGACAACGCGCAGCCAAAACTAAGTATTGGTTGCAAGAAGATGAAATTTGAAATTTTGGTTGTACTATGAAGGGATTTCTCAAAATCCGCATGGGATCGGGATTGTAAAATAATAAAAATGTGCGGGTATAGCTGCGGTCATCCTCTAGTTCCCGATGAAGCGACAGCAAGCGCAATCTTACTTTAGCTTCGTTCCTTTGCCGAAATCACCTTGTTAGGAAAAGTCTTCCCGTTCCACCCGGAGCATCTACAAATAGTATTTTTCCCAAAGCACTATCGACGCTACGACACTCACGATCATAATAATATTAAACGCTGTTCTTCACTAAGTCTCGATACATCTTTTTGCAGTCTTTCGGCTAGTTTTAATGGGTAATAGTTTAGTAAACCATCAAATGATGGTTCGGACAGGCCATATTGAGTAATAGGATAGATATAACCATGTCTTGAATATTACTATTCAAGACATGGTTATATCTATCCTATTACTCAATATGGTTTACTTACGCAAACAACGATTCATTAGTTTGTTGTGGTAACCTAAAATTGTCCTGGGCCAATTTGTCTACATCTGAAAGTGAGCAGAACAACAGTATGATTGCACAATCGCTTACATGTTTACGTTACACACAACACATGGCTTATCGATGAGGACTTGCACTTATACTTCTTCAGACAAAGCGTCATCCCAGTGTTGATTACCATCCTGTAAATTACTCGCCACTCTGCGAGCTTTATATACATGTGCGAAAAGCCCAGCCTAAGCTGAACCCTATTTTATATAATTATTCATACAGATTTAAGCTCAATTTAAATTGGAAAATCTAAATTTTCGGAAATGTCCATTTATAGTCTTTCAACCATCGTAATTTTACATTTTATGATAATAATATATTAAGTTTCAACCAATTCAACTAACGAGTTACTTATTTACATTGTTATACAACAAATTTTAACGGAACAAATGCTTCGTAATGTTTAATTTGACACAACTTTTTTATTTATGAACCGATTCGTATAAAACAAACACTAAATGTTAAATGAGGCTGTTAATGAAAATCGCATTCGAATCCGATTAGCCGTTTCTGAAATTAGCGTGCACAAACACACGGACAAACAGACAAAATTTCTAATAATGATATTTTTGGGTTCTCTTCTTTAATAAAGACCCCTTAAAATAGTTTTCTCCAAAATATCTTCCATGTACAGACATCGATCACTTACAGATTTATTATAATATTCCTTAGATGCTTGTTATATGACGCTTGTTATATGACCAATGTTTATGAATTAATTTGTAAATTGACATTACAATATAGAATTTATTTCATAAATAGTCCTTTGCATTGGATGTCAGAATTTCCATATCAACGAAACAGTTCAATGTGCAATAACTATACTTCCTTGTTTACGACGACGCGCGACATCTTTTGAGCTATATGTATAAACTATAACTATTATTAGAATACTTTCGTATTACATCCTCGAGTCTAGATAACTTTCCTATTATTGAAAAAAGGTTCGGATATCGAAGGATATGATAATAACCGTACAGAAGGGCAACGATAGCCTAGTGGAGATACCATACCAACAGACTGCCATGCAGAAGGGTATCGGATTCGAATCCATGGCGCGCATCAATTTCGAAGTTACGTGCGTATTAAATCGTTAATTATCGCTTGCCTTGTTCATCAGTGGCCGTTAAACGATCTATCATGAAGATCTTTGGCAGTCGTTTCGGGAAGTTAGTACCCTCAAACAGACTGATACTGAACTAAATGACATATAAAATGACATAGAATATCGCTATCTCTTTGGATTGCAGAGGCCAGACGGCAGTCGCCCTGTGGAAAAGTTGATATTCTGTCAAATCTGGTTGTACTAGTCAGCGGGCTCCAAGGCGTGTAAGTCTTGGATGCAACCGGTATAACGCTAGGCAGATGATGATGATGATGATGATAATAATCGCACAGATGGCATGGGGATAACATTGCGCCGAGTGTTATTCGTCTTTGTTGGGTTCGATCCCAATCGAGCACCGGTTATGAACTTAGCTATTACGCTGCCGCGTGTCTAGATATTGGGGGCAAGTTCCCGACCGTTGTGCAATATATAGTACTTAATGGACAGTCCAAAACTTCAACCACTGGGCTACCGCCATTCAGGAATAAGACACTTGATAAGTACTATGATTTTTGACAATTCTATTAAATTACATTTTCCTATTTGTTGTTTTAGAGGAGGGCATTATATGCCTAAAGTGGGCGGTCCAAGGATGCCGTATACAGGCGGGCCGGATGACGAGAATAACCCTATTCGTCCTTGGAATAACACCAATCTCAACAACACCAACAGAAATAGCGGCGATCAAACCGACTGGGCGACGAAAATGTATAGGAGGTAAGCTTCGACTCATTTTATTAAACTGTCTAGGTAAGAAGTCGATTTACAGAAGTATTATTTTCGTGTTTTAGTAAACGACAGGGCACAAACACCAATTGGCGACAGCCGCAGTCTCGTGAAGAAGGTGAAGAGTGGCGGTCTTCAGAACCGGGCAGATCTCGCCAACTTGAGAAATGGGGTAAATGGGTCTTGATGTCGTAGATTTGAAGTGTTTCACGTGCCTGGTGTGAAAATGTTCATTTTAATCTATGTCTCGCAGAGCGTGACTGGGGCGACAGGCCTAGTGGAGAGAAATCACAATCCTGGAGTACAAATAGACGTACATGGGTTGGAGGCGATAATCAGAACAACGAGGAAAACTTACCAGAATGGTAAGCTATATACACATTTGTATATTTGTAAAAGAATATAGTAAAGAAACACCTGTATTTTTTGTAACTATTAGCCATATGTTATTTACAATTTGATTATGTAATTGTATGTTTACAGGGCTGGTGAAAATGCTGAATGTGGGGGCACATTTGATTCGTCAGGTGCATTCCACGGGTATAGTAATGATGACACAAATTTACCGAAACATCAAGAAGCCTCGTATCGTGAGTGGTTTACAAAAGCAATATATTTTTATTATTAATACACTTATATAAGAAATAAGCTGTAGAAGGCTAAGATTTTTTAATTGTCGTCAGCTAGCAGCACAATTATCAAAGTTTAAAAATATTGCTACTATGATGTAACAACATCATTGGTAAACTTTTGTTTCAGCATTAACTCGTTCACACACCCATGGCAGTTTTCCACGGCCGAAAGCACTAGAAGAAGGTTCTGAAGAGTGGTGGGCTTCAGAAAAAGCGAAAAAATTGTCGCCAAAACGCTTCGACGCTAGCGATATTAAATTCAAAAAGGTATATACTAAGTTGCAACTATTTATGATCACAAAGATTTTTTGTCTTGTTTTGAATCAATGATGTTACAAAAGTAAAAAGAAATAGATATGTTATAGGCGTACCAAAAGCAGGACGCTAAACATAAGCCAGTTGGCAAGTCTGATATATGACTGTGTGTGTGACGTCGCGAGCCGGCGTCAAAGTGAAACTGACACATCTCGTCAACCGAAAATAAAATAAAACATGGAGTTATCGATGTGTGCATTAGTGTACCGTTTCTATGGTTTGATTACTACATAGGCAACGTATCTACCTTTTTCTTGTAATATCATTGTTTTCAATATATTATACATTTTCAGCAACCTGGCATCGGTATTGCTGAAGGTAACAATTCAAGTACAAATACTAAATCAAACTCTAGCAAAGAAGAATCGCAACAAGAAACACAGGAGAAACGCGAATCTTCAGCTGCCTCACAAGAACCACCTGAGACGAATAATGCGGCCCAGGGAGATGAAAAGTACAGCAATCAAAATCTATACAAGTCAAAATTCGAAGGCAAAACGTTCGATGCTTTGATGAGGTCCGATATAAATGCAGAAGAAGCCAGTGACGAGAGGGGTAACTTCCAATCTGTCATTATAACGCCAAACAATAGTTTGCGTCAAAAGCACCAACACATAGGTATGGCAAGTGATGGTCAGAAACATATCCGAATGAACTTAAAAGACAAAAGTAAATCTGATATGTAAGTAATAGTATATATTATATGGAAGCTATTATTTTACTTTATAGAGTGGTAATCTTTATTTAGTTTTTCATAAGTGAATATGCTTACAGGGAACATGGAGCGCTCAAATCTCCCGAGGATTTATTAGTTGACAATATATTTGGTATGACTATGGACGACGACGAAATTCTTTCGACATCACTTTCGAATTCAGGCATGTCTTCAGAAATGGGTAGTGCACAGAGTGGAATGTCTCAAAATCAAAATCAAAATATTCAAATGAGTATGTCAAATTCTGCACTGCCCAGTATGTCAGGAATGACGATGGATATGCATGTGAACAAACAAAACATACCAGGCTCTGGTATGCAGTCAGGACACTCAATATCAGGCATGCAGTCTGGTGTAATGCCAGCTGGTGGAATGCAAAAGGTATCTGGAATACAAATGCCATCTGGTGGATTACAAAACCATGGTATGTCGTCGGGGGGAATGCAAAATCCAGGCATGCCAAATCAAGGCATGCAATCAGTTGGTATGCAAAATGCTGGTTTACCACCAGGTGGAATGCAAAATCCTGGACTTCAATCAGCTGGCTTGCAAGCACCTCGAGTACAAACACCTGGCATGCAATCAGTTATGCAACCAGTAGGCATCACCAACTCAGCATTGAATGCTTCTCTTGGTTTGCCAATTGGACCTGGAGCTAACATAGGCTTACCACTTCAAGGAGTGCCACAGCAAGTTATGCCGAATGTGTGTATGGCAAACAACATTGGTGTTTCGGGTATAGGAGTGATGGCATCAGGCAACATGCAGACTCCAGGGAACATGCCTACCTTCCAGTCAGGCAGTGGATTACAAGGGATGTCTGGGAATAATGTTGGCAACAACTCATTATTTCTTGGACAAAATTCAAACAATCCATCGGTATGTTTTTATTTTTATTCATGAAATAATTTCTATTTTCAATAATTAAAGCTTTTCTAATACTGACATTTATTTCCAGATGTCATCGTCAAGTGAAATGCCAATGTCAAATCACACAGGTCAAAACAGTATGTTCCCATTGCATGGGCTGCAACATTCCGGTTCACAAGGCTCATTCAGCAATTCAATTTACAGCAATAATGCTCCTAATTTAGCAGATCAGTGGTATTACGAGGATCCAGAAGTAAGTTACATGTACTGTGCTGTACTAACAGGATACATTGATATAAGTAATCTGAAATATGTGTTGTGTAGGTAAAATACCAATTTATTTCTCTCTTTATATTAGTACTTACCTTATTTCGGCTATTGTGAACTATACTTAATATTAATACATCAGAAGTCAAATATGAATTAAATTTAAATTGTTCCATAAGTGTATTGGATATAGGCCTATATCCAGCAGTGGACTATGGCAGGCTGATGATGATGATGATGATGAAGTGTATTGGAACTGTTTCTTTCTTTTGTATACTTTTGCGTAAGATGATGTTCAGATTTAATTCTGCAGTGTTTTCAACTATTATTGGTGATTGTTTCAGAGAAATATCCAAGGGCCATTTTCATCAAAGGACATGTATAACTGGTACAGAGCAGGATTTTTCAGTCCCAGTTTGATGGTGAGACGAGCTTGTGAAACAATGATGCGGCCACTCGGCTCGTACGGCCGTGTTGTGCCATTTGTTCACCTGGTCAGTATACTACTTATATCATAAAGTACTCTTTGTCAACATATCATATGAGAAAAATAGCGGGTGTTAGAAACTTGGTTATAAATTAGAATAATACCTACTCAGTGGTATGTATCAAAAGAGGTAAATAAAAGGAAAATATCAATGTCTTTGCTATATTCTAATACCGCAAGGTTTATTATTTTTATACATGAATAGTGGACTATTGTGAAAATAAGTCTCTCTCTCTCTCTCTCTCTCTCGTAATACAATAGTGCTTGAAATATAGCACCTACAGAATGTTAATTTCAAACAAATTGCATTGAGCTTAGGCTGATTATTTACATAGCAATGATTGATGTACTACAACCAACACAGTTATCTTATACCGTTAAATATTTCATTGTCTGTTTAAAATAAACAAACTTGGCTATCAGTCCAGCCGTGAAAACACAAAAATAAATCAAGTAATCCTTTTATATGTGATAATTTTGCACTTGCTTGCAAACAATACTTCATACTAAGATAAGATAATTATAATCTTCGCTATTCGATTTCAAGGCGATGTTTATAATCCACGGATAACTATTATTCACCTAAATAAAGATCAAATTAATAAGGATTTTATCACTCATCATTAGCAAATGCTAGTGCTCACTATCCCTCTAAAATCTAAATAATTGATTATAACGCAGTAAAACATTCAACATTTAGTCCAGTCAAAATAGATTTAGACATAATTCGCATAGAGCTGAAAATTGGCAGAGACGTTACGGTTAAATACATCATAATAAATTAAATGTCAATAAATTAATAGTTTAAAAACACTAGAAAAACACGCTTTTATAAATGCACGTAAAAACAAAAAATAAATTATGGATCGTTCAAGTTGTCTCTATTTCTGGGCTGAAATGTAAACTGTGCTTTTAATTATAATAATTGATTGTAAAAGCGAGGGGCGCTGGAACAGGAAAGCCGTTGTTGTTTAACTTGTTCAAAAATCAAGTGAAAAGATGTTACGGGAAGCTGGTTACACAGATTGGCGCTCTAACTCGAGTTGCAGCACGAGTAGTAAGTGGCTCTACATTAAACAGTCTGTTTAAAGTACCAGTTTGTCGAACTCAGACAAAACATGCGCTATCAGCGAGGAAGTCGATTAGACGACATTCACCGACATTTTTAACGGCTCTTCTTTCAGGAAATTAAGTAAATAAGGATAATGCGTCATCAGTGGCAAAATGTAGAGTTCTTGTTAGTGGACGAGATATCTTTGGTTCCCTTTGGTACCTCTTTGGCAGCATAAATGCTATGCTCTTGTGCGACTTAATGCAGCTTCCACCAGGAAGGTAGTATTAGTATTTGTTAATAAAAAAGTCTTTCCTATTCCAGCGCCCACGCTTTTACAATCAAATATCTATATATTAAAAGAATTTGTGTTTTATAATACGAGTCGGCCAGCCCGTTCTACCCAACCAATTCGCATGATTTTTTTTTTAAATGAATGCTCTCGCGGCGTAGATTTGCCATCAAGCATTACAAATTACCTAACTTGCACATTCATCAAGTTATATGCAAAAACAGTTTTCTCCCATACATTTTTTACGTCTTCGTAGCCGTAGTCAATGACTTTCTGCTTCTGTATATCTGATTCTCATTGAGGTAGGCGTTTTGTTATAGGCCTAAAACACGCGCTGAAAAGAGCTCTTTCATTTGATGGTATGCTCATTTAAATTGGGTAAGTTTGAAGGAAGATAGGTGTGGACATTGAACTTATTTTTCAATATTTTCCTATAAATTTCTTAAGAATCCATTGCTTTCTCTCTACATGGACGGTTCTAAATTCAAAAATATTTTTATGGCATCTAATAAGTTCCTTGCGGTAACTGCCAGGAAAAAACGTTATGCCTCCTTAAAGGTGACCTTGCCTTTTCATACGGGTGTGAGTGTAGTGGTGTGTAAAATTATACCCGATGTTGGTCATATTATCACTATAGTGAATTATCGCTGATGGCAGGTAATATTCCCCGAATGTTACCAGTTAACCCTTAATATTGGGTGAACTGATCTCTGATGTTGAGGAATTTTCCCCCTTTTCTTTGTATCGCGATGAAATCCAGTTACGGACTGTCCCTCAACGGGACCCCTGCGCTAACTCTGTACCGAGTTTGGGGCAGGTGGAGGGGGGGGGGGGGGGGTGTGGCTCGGCTCTCCCCCCTAGATGTTCGGAGGGCATACTCACTAAAACACCGCGGTGTTCCTCTATCGGCCGTCATGACGGGGTCGCGGTGACGCCGTCAGTATACCCGCGACCCGAGGAATTTTCCCCAAATGTAGTGAAATCTCCGCCTAATGTTGGGAAAATCAACCCTTCAGACGGGTAAATTGTGTTTTTAAATTACGGACTTTCTTCAGGCATCTTATTTTTTTATGTGGAACATATTACAGCGGTTCATAGTACTATTGTCATATAATTACATTACAAATGGTAGTTATGGTAGAAATTGTAGCTGTGGTAAGAATAGTAGTTTTGAGAGAAAAGGTACTTTTGACAGCACCGGCGGTTTTGGTAGAAATGGTAGTTTTGAACAAAATGGTAGATATGATAGTGTTAGTACGAATAGTAGTTTTGGTACAAATAGTAATTTTGATAGGAATAGAAGTTTTGATAGGAATAGTATTTTCGGTAGGAATAGTAGTTTTGTCAAATATGGTAGTTTTGGTAGCAATGTATGTTACGGTTGCTACCAAAGCTACCATTCTACTCACATACTCTATCAATCACCTTTTTTACTTATTAGATTAGGCTACAATTATTTATAAAATAAAAAACAATTTAAAAAATTAAATCGACTTCAAAAAGAAATGAACTTTAAAAGTCAGCTATTTGATACGGTAGATACCTACGTATTAAATAGCTGGCACCGACCTCAAAATATTATTTCATAGTTTTCAGTTCATTTCTTTTTGAAGTCGATTACATTTTTAAATTGTTTTTTATTTCCTCATTGTTAGTTATAATTATATAGACTGGAATACCTAAATATGACATACTTTAGAAGTTTTCCCTTAGACTGTTAGTTCGCATCAATAAGAAACACCGTCACACTTACGCGAATTAGACCATAAATCTTGAAAACCACTAAACCGAATTTGATAAAACTTGCTCTGTTCCCTAAGTTGGAGTAAATGTTAGCCAATACTAGAAACAGTCTCATTCCAATCAGTAGTTTTGGAGATTTTCGTAGACAAACATACATACATCTTTAAAATTTTGTAAATTTATTTGGAAGTCCTAACAGATTATCATATATTATATAAAAATTACGCAATTCCAATAATATTACATACATACATTTCGAATTGATATCCTCCTTTTTGAAGTCGTTAATACTTGAGCTTTATTTCAGTTATACATAATGTATAATATATCCCTATTGCGCGGCAAACCATTCAGTAATGCCAAGGTGGAAATTTCATGATACCTAAGGTGCAACGCAAAGCCAATGTTGTGAGAAAAGAAGTTTTGTGATTTAAATATTTTTGTTAAGAATATCATCTTTTTACTTATTAGATAAGGCTACAATGTACTCATCATACCTATATGTAAGAGCTTTTTTATAATATTAAAATATGCTGTGGAGCAGCACGGGTCCTCTAGTTATAATTAAAAGCACATACTTTACACTTCAGCCCAGAAATAGAGACAACTTGAA
This sequence comes from Euclidia mi, assembly GCA_944739405.2. NCBI lineage: Eukaryota > Metazoa > Arthropoda > Insecta > Lepidoptera > Erebidae > Euclidia > Euclidia mi. Next base: position 29,223,949 of record OX123199.2, on the reverse strand, counting down.
CGATCCATAATTTATTTTTTGTTTTTACATGCATTTTTAAAAGCGTGTTTTTCTAGTGTTTTTTAAACTATTAATTTATTTTATACTTTTTGGTCTTTAATAACGAAATATTTTTAACATTTATACTTACATTTATTTTATGTATTTATAGACTCACGCATGTATCCCCGAAGGGGTAGGCAGAGGTGAAATATTACACCCACATTTCGCCATGAATTTTTAGGTCGCACGTAATAGAGGGCGAGCCTGTTGCCGTACCGACCCCGTGCTGCTACTGAGAATTTCCTAACGGAAGGACCCAATGACACATTGCCCGACCCGGGAATCGAACCCGGGACCTCCCAATGCCACGCGCACATTTATGCCGCGAGACCAACGAGGCAGACATTTACTTTAAGTAGGCGAATGAGCCCGCATCCTCTCCACCTCCGCTTGTGCGTCTGTATTACATGGTGTTTTATCTGTCAGCTTATAACAATCTAGCTCTTCAATCAGGAGACCACTAAGTGATTTTACTCTACTCAGGGCCACATACGCCTGTCCAGCCGCTAAAGTACGGGGCCCTAACTACACCACTGCGTGGTCTACAATATATAATTGTTTTGTTATAACCTTGAAACTTGATCTTGTTCAAAGTCCATTACATGGCCTTTCTCACAAGTGCAAACACGACTATGATACGATATTACATCATGGAATGCCAGTGCCTATCTTCCGGCTTCATCATCAGACCTTGAAACCTAATCGTGGGCAAAGTTCATTACAAGACTTTTCTAAGAAATCCAAAACAGCTATGATACGATTTTCCATCATGAAGTTCCAGTTCATGTCTTCCAGCTCCATCATTAGATCAGTTTGACAGAACCATATTATTGTATTGTCATCAGAACTACATACAACTGTAAATTTTCATTACGCTACGACCCTTGGAAGATGGTTAAATTAGTTACCTTAGATTCCATTACATAGTTAGTTACATACATGTCGAGTTCCAGTTCATATCTTCCGGCTCCATCATCAGATCAGTTTGACAGTACCATATTATTGTATTGTCATCAGAACTACAACAGCTGCCAATTTTCATTACGCTACAACCCTTGGAAGATGGTTAAATTAGTTAGCTTAGATTCACTTTTATTTTTTCTCGAAATCAGTGAATTTTATCGTGAAAATAGGTCAGACAAAGTTGTCTTTCAATCAATAGCGGAAATGTGTGCATATTCCCTCTTACTTATAAACGTTATTCAAAATTTTAAACAACTGCTGAGAGGAAACACCTTACCTGATCAGCGTTTAGTAGCCACTAAGTGATTTTCAAATAGCTGTCAAATTTAAACAACACCACACCGGGATCTTGTTTAAACGGATCTTTGCCTGTTCGCCGAAAATTGTTCAGCCGATTATCACTTGCCAACTAACATTTCGCAGAATTTTATTTCGCAGAATAATCATTTGCCAACTTGTGATATAATTTTGTTTTTATTTCCCAACCTCACAGTTGCCAACTTTTCGTTTGGTCTTCCTTTTATTGTCGCAGTTCTCACCTAACCGATGTAGCATATTTAAATGCCCTGGGTACTGAAATAAAAGCGGTTTGGTTCTGGCACTTAGCTGGCCGCTGCCGCGGCACGCTCGCTTCGCTCGCTCGGCTCGTGCGTTGTGGTCGCAGTTCTAACCTAACCTGACCAGCCATTGTTTCAGTTGACGTGCATTGTTTATCAGCATACTAACCTAACCTAACCGATTCCTTTCGATTTCACCTGAACTTCCCGAAACATCACCTGAACAGACGAAACGTTATTCGTCTAAAAGTTGTCTGGCCTAATAATTTGACAAAAGATAAATGTCTCAAACGTTTTTTGTCATTACAATAACCAGCTTAACAATAATTCTACCAAATGAAACGTTGTCATACAAAAATTTGACAATCGTTAGTCGTCAAAGTGAAAAATAGGCAAAACGTTGGTTGGGAAGTGATAATCGGCCAAACAATATTCGGCGAAAAGGCAGGATCCCTGTTTGAACATTACTGAGAGGCACAATGGTGGGTTTTACTTGAATCAGCTGTTCGATCAATGACATTTTATACATTGTCAAATTTATTTATTTGCATTTTTCAATTCTAATGTTGTTTACTTATAATTAAACATTGATTTCGAAGATCTAGCAGATTTCCAAAATTATATAGAAGATTTAACTATGTAGTATAGTTATAAATTATTTCCTTCCGATATTTTTAGAACAACATAGTAGTAGGAGAGCTGATAAAGAATTTTTGGTAACGTACCCAATTGAGGCATTGCAAGAAATTCTGTGATTGTCCTTAAATGAACTCAGGTTCATTGTGGCTGTGGTCAGCCACAGCTCAACCAGAAATAAGATAGTCGAGGTCTAGTTGAAGTGTAGCGGCCCCCTACAAACACTTGAATCTTTGTACAGGCAAAAAATGATTTTGAGGCATTCTAAAGTATATTTTTTTATAAGGAGAGCTTCTATTGACTGTATCCCTTGCTCAAGGTTACTGCGAATTACGATGCGGTTGGCTCTCGCGAAATCGCGACCGACAGCACTCATGCGGTCTCTCAATATTATTTTCGGAGTAAATAAATAATTCCATCCTAAATAAAAACAATAACCGAAAAAGAACATTTATTAGATCTTTTATGAAAACAAAAATACACCCACAATGAGTATAATACCCTACCCTTAAGGAAATAGATTGAATCTCATAGAAAGTGCAATAATAGAAAAAAATACATTTTCAAAATTTATTAATATTTCTTGAAGTCATTAAAAATCAAATATTGTTTACCAGCTCTCAGACTTTTTGTTACTTGTCATAGCAACGATATTCTGTCATAGTCTATGACAGAATATCGTTGCCATGGGTGGATTTGGTGATGAGAGTGTGAATGAAAATGGAAAAGTATTGCTTGAGGTTTGTTTAGAGTGGAGCCTCTGTGTGTCAAACACCATGTTTGATCACAAAAGGATATGCATGTATACGCGTGAGGCTAAAAATGTTAGAAGAAGTATGATTGATTTTGTAATTGTAGATGAACGATTGAGAAATAATGTATTGGATACTAGGGTGTATCGAGGGATCGGCATCCACACAGACCACTTCTTGGTGTTGAGCCGGATAAGTGGGCTCTTCAAAGGATGGCGACACCGAGAACATAATGAAAATAGGGTCAAGGAAAGAATAAAAGTAGAAAATCTGCAAGAGAAAGATGTGAAAGATGAGTATAAATGAAGATTGATAGCAAGATTTGAGAGGTTCAATGGCATAAATGATATGGAAGAATTATGGCATTCCTTTAAAGAAGAGGTAGTATGTGTAGCGTCTGAAGTATGTGGTGTGATCAAGAGAAGGAAACTACGAAAGTTTAAGAATACATGGTGGGACAAGGATGTACAATCAGCAGTATCAGAGAAGAAGAAAGCGTGGTTAGATTGGTTGGCTGCCAGAGCAAATGAAAGAATGGGAAAGGCAACGAGTGATGACATAGATGAAGCAAAAAAGGAGTTTGTTAGGTCTAAAAGAATAGTGAAAGGAATTGTAAAAAGGAAGAAAGAGGAAAAGAAAGATGAGTTTGATAGCAGATTATCTGAAGATTTCCGGAGAAACATAAAGATTTTCTGGAAATCCGTTCGTGCAGTTCGAGGAAGAACTCAATCCTCAGAATACACGTCAATCAGAGACAAGAATGGAAAGATACTGAATGGTGAATCATGCGTGCTGAAGAGATGGAAGGAGTATTTTGAAGGTTTATTTGAAAGACCGGCGATAGAGACATCGATCGCCGAAATGAATGGTAATAATAGCAATGATGAAAGCGATATTGGCGTGGATCAGATTATGAAGGCGCTCGGATGAATAAAATTAGGTAAGGCTGCAGGATATGATAGGATTACAGTTGAAATGCTGAAGGCTGGACAGGGCATCATAGTTGGTCAGCTGCAGCGCTTGTTTAACTTGTGCTGGAGCACCGTCCGTGTACCTGACGACTGGGCTACAGCTGTAGTTGTGCCTCTTTATAAGGAAAAAGGCTCGCAACAAGACTGCAAGAACTATAGAGGCATTAGCCTTCTCAGCATTGTTGGCAAATTGTATGCTAAGGTACTGATTGAAAGAGTTATGGAAGTAACCGACAAAAGAATATGGGATGTACAAGCGGGATTCCGAAAGGGTATGGGGTGCACGGATCAAGTATTTTCCTTGCGGTGCATAGCCGAGAAATTCTTGGCCAAAGGTCAAAAGGTCTATTGCGCATTCGTGGATTTGGAAAAGGCTTACGATAGAGTGGTGAGGAATGAAATGTGGTCGGTACTGTCGATATATGGGGCGAACAGCAGCCTCATACGAGCTCTGAAATCTTTATGAAGATTCCAGAGCTTGTGTGAGGATAAACGGGTCGTACACTGACTGGTTTACCATCGAGACAGGGATGTGTAGCGTCGCCGTGGCTGTTCAACCTCTTCATGGACAGTTGTTTGCAAGATTGGAAACATAGTGACTGTGGATTAAGGATGAATGGGTTACTCGTTAAATGCCTCCTTTATGCTGATGATCAGGTAATACTTGTGTCTTCACCGGAGGAGTTGCAGGAGATGGTAACAATCATGCATGGTGCTTTAGGGAGGAAAGGAATGAAAGTGAATGTGAGCAAGACGAATATTATGGTTTTTGGAAAGTAGGAATGTGTTACGGCTTGTAATGTTATGATCGATGGACAACGAGTGGAACAAGTGAATGATTTTGTGTATTTAGGTACGCTGTTTACTAGGAATATTGAAAGAAGAGTTAATGCAAGTATTAGGGTGAATGGAGCTTTGAAGGTTCTTATGAACAGTCATAATGTATCCAAAAAGGCAAGTTTGGCTGTGCATAGAGGGGTGTTGGTACCTACACTTATGTATAGTAGTGAAAGTTGGGTATGGCAGAAGAGTCATGAAAGTAGAATAAATGCTGTAGAAATGAGAACACTGAGAAGTATGTGTGGTGCGTCTTTGACTGACAGAGTAAAGAATCGTGTGATAAGAGAGTGTTGTGGGGTAAAAGAAGATGTAGTGTCAAGCATCGAGAAAGGTATGCTAAGGTGGTTTGGATTTCGCACATAATTTTGCTTGATTTCATTGCGCTCCTTTCAATGCTTATCAAATAAATATAGTAACACTAGTGTTACTATATTTATTTGATAAAAACAAAAATGTTATTTTACACTCCTAGTGCAAGCACTAGGAGTGTAAAATAACATTTTTTTGGTATACACAAAGCACTTTTGTCTTATAATATAACGGTATCTTTTTTACGTCTTATAAAGTTGTATTACAACACTATCCACATATTTTTATCGAAATATTTCTATTATGTTTATTTCATTGTGACTAATGGAATAAAAATATGTCTCAACGGTGGTCATTATCTTTACCTTTATGAGCTTTACAAAAAGGTTGTGGAATTATTACGGCAGATATGATCTACAATTTTACTAATTATGGCTTACCGGCGGAAAGATATTTTTTTACCATTTTCGGTCAATAGTCCTAATCGGATTTTACATTCGACGGCACTACAAAGTATTGTAATTTTTTATGTCTAAAAGTAATGATATTCACAATAATAATATTTTGTAGCAACTAAAATTGCAGTTTATTCAACACAGCCTCTCTCCAGCTGGATGAACATCGACATGACATAAAATTTTTTTGGCATATGTCATTCAAGGCTGTATAAAACCTCTATGGCTATCACACTCGAGCATAGTTATGCAGTTCTGTTATTAGAGTGAATAGAGATGCATATACGATTTCTACTCTTTTTGAAATGCTCTCTCCATATAATAATTGCTCCTTGGCCGACTATTTTGGCTGTAATCTGTGGCCCCCGTATGAGTATCGATCTTTATCGTTTATAAGTAAAGAAGATTTGAACATTGTTTAAATGCTCGACAGCTGTTCAGCTGAGAGGTGGCTAAGTCACACTCAACGAGATTTTTATTAGTAAGACGGATTATGTAAAAATATGAATTTTGTAATTATTAAAACCGTGATATCTCCTGAATGTGGTGAGTCGTACGGGAAAAAGTGTCTCGATCATTTTTGTACAAAATTGTATGCTCTACAACTTTGTCCGACCTATTTTCACGATAAAATTCACCGTTTTCGATAAAAATTTAAAAATCGTATATTTTGTATGTTTGATCTTGGATAAAAAAATTGCAGAAGTAGGATCTATGGGATTTTTTGACATTATAATATATTGATGTATTTAACGTCTGTGCCCATTTACAGCTCTATGCAAATTATGTCTAGGTTATGATTTATTTTTGTCTATATTGACTGGACTAATTGAAGTACCAAGTATACCATAAAAGCAGTTTCCACTGCCAAACTATTATCGACATTTTCCTCTTTATAATGCCTGCACTTCGCTATATTATGTGGCTCCCTAGAGCTCTAGTAAAATTTAAACAATCGCATGGACTTCTTATAAAGTTAAAGAAGGAATGAAAATAAGGCATTTTAAAAACCAAACCGAAATTTGTATATCTGTAATATCTTCATGGGCCCTCAGTACCTCACCTAAGTCTATACACCCAAGTTTATCACTGCTCTAGAGCCAGGCTACTCAATAACTCATTTGCATTGAATGTAAGTTGAAGTACACTGCCAGCCTATCTTGTACTTTTTTAAACCACTTTTGAAGAAATCTCATTTTCCAAACACTTGCTTTAGATGCCTGTTTACTATTAGCAGTTAAAGATATTATCTTGTTACATTGTTAAAATAAATTCCTTGCATTGTCTCAGGATATGATACCGGGTTTTCCGATGTCTGGTGGATATGAATCACGTCCTCAAGGAACACACGAAACTATGCTCAATTCGCAACCATCTTTAGGATTAGATGTGAGTAGAATAGTACATCAATTACTAATGTGTTACTTACCTACACATAACATTTTTGCTTGAGTGAGTAGGCATTGTGAATACCTTCTGTTAATAAGGTTTCCTTGCTTTTAGGTGATGAATGTTGGTAACATGTCCGATAATCCACCTATGGACAATTTACAATTCGGCTCTGTGGGACTCATTGCAAATCAATCTTTTGGCCAGCCGCAGCAAATGGTAATAACTAATGTGTTAGAAATAAGACAAAATTGTTTGTCTATTATTTTCTTGGATGAAATTAAGAACCAATTGCAGTGCGGATTTTTGGCATATTGTCCCCAGATTTTTATTTTATTGAATTATTGCTCGTTTTTAAGGATACTTACAATGAAATTAACCTAGATATAACATATTTGTATGTATCATTAATATGCATAACATTTCAGGTTGATTCGCTATGGGGCCAGCCATCAACATCTGCGGATCTAATGTGGATGCAACAGTCGCTATCGCGAAGTGCTGATGCACGTGTCAACAATTTACCTGTGTTCTTCTGGGACCATCAGGTATGTGCCCACATCACCCGACTTACTTGCAGTCTTATAAAAGTTTAGGGTTATTTTTGACACATTTCTTTCATTGATATTCGACTGGAATGGCTTCAGAACAAATATGGTCTAATTTCATTGTGTCTACCCTGAAAATCACGGGCCATGCATTTCGAACAAAACATAACTATTTTGAGCTTCGTGCTGCATACTAGCGTGTTTTAAGATATTGCTGCAATAAGCCCATAGTGCTGAAAACAAACAGACCTTTAGTTTCTATTTTATATTAACTTGCACTCACAAACTGTAACACCTATATACGACTTGCAATCGTAGTTTTAAAATTCTTGTTAACTGCAAGGTAATATCAAAATGGTATCTATGATGTTCATTAATTTTAAAAATTAATAAAATTTATAATTCCCCTACTAATTTACTTTAAAATTTTACTACGGTGATCATTTTGGAATATTATCGTGTATTTGTTATTACTGATCAAGGCATGAGCGCTAACTTTACTTCCATAATAAGAAATCTCCGCTTTGTCGTCTTCTATAATTCCTCTCAACTTCATCTAGAAAGCTTCATTCAAGGAAAACCAAAAATAAATTTGTCTCTGTTGGCTCCATTATATGGAGTTTTGTTCTATCAAGAGTTTTATAATTATCATGCCTTGGGTAGAAATATTTTTAGAATATATTGCCAGCGATGGTTGTCTATTACGGATTGTAGAACAATTCAGTCTATACTCTTTGGCTGTTGTCCATTTTTTTCGGCAGCTTTCGTTTAATCTGGTCAAATGGTACAATTTCAATGCTTCAGTCTGATGGGCTAAATCTTGTTGCTGATTATGCATCAATTTTCTAATATTTGGAATGAATATTTGGTGGCGTACAGTGACTTACAAAAAGTTTACAATAAATTTGTATATAAATTATGCCTGCACTCTAGCGTGATTTGGATATCATTTTATGACTAGTTGTCTGGACTGACTCAGTGAGGTTAATATGATGTAGCAACAAAATTCTGTCAACGGGTTTGGTATATTGCAATAGCATAGGAAGTTGCAAAAGACCACTCTTAGCCATGGAATTTTGCTTGAGCTGGGCTCTAAAATTGGGCTATACACATGGTTTGCAGTGGTGGCATAGCAGACGCTCTGTGAAAAGCTATTATTCTGTCTAATCTGGTTGGATTAGTACACAGACATTAGACTCAAGAGTATTGTATGCAACCAGGATAACGCTAGGGCGACGATAATGATGATGTTGTATGTCACTTCCATTTAAAAGTGGTCACAAAAAATTGGGTTTATGTAAGAACTAAGTTTGGTCCTATTATTTTAGTTTGCCTGGTGTATAAAGTATTCTATTCTTATACGAAGGAGTCATTGCCACCAAAACAATCTTTATGTTCAGTATTGTAGATCCCTTTTACAGTATCTTGGATAAAGATTACAGGTTGCTATTTTTACATCTATCGAAAACACATTTGAGAATCTGTCGCTACTTCCCAAGCGGTCCTCAATCTCTAGCTTACTCATTACATCACATGCTTTTTTATAAAATTGTCTCTATATTGTTACCCATGTACAAGTTAGACTAGAAGTTCAGCTGTTTCTGCTATATCTTGCTCTACTACTGAATTTGAATCTATCAAAATAATTCGACCGATGTCATGACTGTTTATCAATTGAAGACCCTGGATGTATTTATGTTTTAAACAAAACAATGATACCATAATATATCCAGATTTCTTAACCACATTGTTCGTAGTGTCTTTTCAATTGAACTACCAGTTATTCATCTTTAGAATGCAGTTGGTGTGATATATGCAATCTATAAACCTCCAGTACCGAGTACATTCGCCCTTCCTTGGTAGACCTAGATAGGAAAAGCGGTTGTCAATTTGAAAATTATTTGTACGCTGTGGACCGTTTGCTCTCCAATGACATTAAGGTCATAGCTCCGAGCGTATATGCATTTTAGTTAGCGCTTGGCGAGTGAGAAGTGCGCGGTCTAGTGAATTGCTGGTTTACTGGTCATTACGTAGACGTCTTTCTCTTATAGTTTTCACTTATTAAGCAGCATAGCCAAGTTTATACCGTATTTTAACAATTATATCAGGTGCTCGAAACTATTGGTTACCCAAAGTTGTGATGCTTGGATATCATTGCCATTATATTATGAATCTTTAGACAAAGTGGAGGAATCTTAGTCGGGTCATGTGAGAACTCCTATTGGGATATTTATGCAGCATACAATTTATTGCATATTTTATGGCAGCAGATGACAGTGAAATAGTTCCAAGATGATGATCCTTATGTACTTGAGTGGATATGATAGCAAACTATTTTTCACTGAGCGTTTACATATTTGTTGTATATTTGGCACGATTTGTTTTAGTTGAAACTTAACCATGATAATATAATTATATTATGACAGAAAAACGACATATCGCAAATTGACAATAATATTGTGCTTGTGCTACTATACCTAGAACTGTTCAATTATCAGTTTTGAAAAATAAATGTATAAAGATTATTCTTTTAAATTACAATGTCGTTTTTCTATTATATATATATCATAGCACTTCTTCAAACTGCTTCTAATGCTTTTTAACAAAATAATTGCATTACATTTCAAGCACGGCTATAATATTGAAGATTTTAGTTAACACAGGGTGGTTCACTAGCGCAAATGTTAGTTTATGATAACTGTGATTTTAATTCATCAATTAAAATCGTTATTATGTACGTGGAGAGCAGCATTGAGCGGTTAAGCGCGTTTTTGTATTTAAATTCACCGAGAGCAGTCAGGAAAATAAGGATTTCGTGATATTTATTGAAAGCTTTAAAGATACACCAGCATCTTACAGCCAAAGGTAACGACTACTGCTGGTTCAACTGGATGGGTTAGGTATCAATCTTGACATCGCTATATTCATGCTTTTATAGGACAAACAATATGTTCGGTAATACTCTGCAATTTATAACGTTGCGAGTTTTGAGTTTCCAGCTTCAAATCAGGTACGTAAAAAATAGTATTCCACAATCAATTGCCAGAAAATAATTCGATACTTATTGTACGTAGTAGGAATCCACAGACACCCATCGAGATTGCTGATGGTAAGACGTAAAACCAACATCTGCTAACATTTCTAATCTGTAACTCCCTGTAGGATAAATTTTAACTAAATCAGTTTCTCTCATAACTGTACATAGTAACTAGTATTACCTGGAACCCTCATTGATATTTTCTTTGATTAGTACGAAATGTAACATAACTATCCTACAATGCTAAGGAGAGTAGTGACTTGTACCAATGCCAGGTACAAGTAAAATAAAAAATTGCCGACGAAATGTTAGACGAATTTATTTAATTTTATAGGCAATTTACAGGACTTTATTGAATCAACCTTTATTATTTTAATTAATTCTGTCTCTTGTTTTTGTTATACTCTATTTATTCGAGAATGTTATTTTGACTTAAGATTAAGACTAAGTGCCAACTATGACACATGGGATAGTAGTGAATCTAACTTGTGGTCTTTAACTGCTACTGTGGACAGAATGGTTCAAATAGTAAAATGTAGTATAATTATATTGTAAGTGTGGAAACCACGCAAATATGGCTCCAAGACAAACTTTTAAGTTTGTATGTACCAAAAATAATAGTTGTCATTGTGCCAAGTGTGTCAGAAGGGTAAACACTCGCACACATAAGGAATACTACAAAACACTTCACTATTTTTCACTGTCTCACAAAAATTAATTAAATTAATATTGAATCATTGCACCGAGGTTTTTAGATTCATGACTCTGCCTCCGATACAAATATAATTAATATAAACATTATTGTTCTTGTCACAAAGTTATTAAGTCACTAACATAAATAAATAATTTACTTTAATATTATTAAAGATGAAAGCATTTTGCAAAGTAATTTATAATTACGATTTATACACACAAGGGTGCATAGGGTTCCCACCAAGAACTTAGGGTCCCAAGCCAACCTCTCCTGCAAGTGGTGCACCTGCCGATCAACGGACGAGGCTCTGGCAAACAAAATACCACGATAAGCGGCAATAGGCTCGCCACCTATTACGTGGGATCGAAATACTGGCGAAAAGTGGGCGTTTAATATGCCTCTGCCTACCCCTTCGGGGAAACAAGCGTGAGTCTATGTATGTATGTATGTATGTATTTATACACAGTCAGCTACTTTATCGCTTAGAGTGATTTCTTCCAGACAACGGACCTCACACACCAGGAATCCTCATCAGGGAATAAATCCTAGTTAAATAGCTAAATCACTTAGCTATCCGAGATACCTTATTAGGAACTGGAAACATCTTAGGAAATCGCAATATGGTAGATACATGCATTTTTTATTATTCTTTAGAAGGAATCAAATAGCTTTCTTTATACTCGTATTATTACCACTGCTGTTCAAAAAGTTTAGACAAGAAAAGACAGAAATCTGCCAAAATGCTAGTGATAATAGTAAGTACATCTAATAAAGTGTAATATTTTTAAAATTATCATCAATTATCATTTCATTTATACATAAAACGTGACATAAAGTTATTCAAAATAACAATTTCCACATCACTACCTATATTTAAAGGTATTTTTCATTTATAATAACATAGCAAGACCATAGGAAAAAAAATTGTTTCATTAGAACTTGTGATTCTTAAAAGTCTTATTTCAAACCAGAGTTATGCTCGCAAGACTTTGAAAAGGTTGCATTGAAATGCCTTGTTCTCAACAATTACCTGTATGGTTATAACATCTACAGTCTGCATAGCACATCATATTCTTCTTTGCTGAAAGCAACCTCAGTGCTCTTGAGCATTCCGCTTAGCTCCTTCTTAGAAACTGCCCTTATAATTATTCATCTACCACATAACCGCAGGTTAGTGCTATGTTTCGAATGGAAGACAAACTCTTTTTCTTTCCAAGGTTTTCCAATACCACGTTTAGACTAAAATATTTTACGTTCTTGCAGTTATAGACCAGTGTAGATACGTTAGAAAACGGTAAAAAGTGAATTAAAATTATAGTAGGATGAAACCCATTGCAGAAAGCAGAAAATATAGCAAAAATTAAAGGAAAAATAAATTACGGGAAATCTGAGGTCGGGAAGTGGATGGGGTTGCGAGTTTAAGGGTAAAAAAGGGTTTATCTCGATTGCCGGTAAAACTACAACTCCTACGGAAAAAACGTTAGTGGCAAAGTTGTAGGTAATAAAAAGATCTACAACTTTTGTATATTTTAAACTTTATTCACATAACGTCAAAAATTATGTGAAAAATTCAAATAACCAAGTTTTTGGTTTTTATTTTTATCTTTTACAATAGGTTTTTCTATTTCACGAAATTTGGTGAAAACCTGTTTATGTTTCAAACACACTGCAAATGTATTTATTTAAAATATTTATTTTTACGCCTTAATTTTGACTTAATATCGAAAAAAAATTGGGCAAGTGCGAGTCGGACTCCCGCACGAAAGGTTGCGTACCATCATCTATAAAAGAAAATCACGTTTGTTGTATATATACTTAAATATTTTTTAAGTTTCTACCTGTTTATTAAGATCGAGTAACAAATTGCTTAAAAATTACGTTTGTTGTATGGGAGCACCCCTTTATTATTTACTTTTTTTATTTAATTACTTATTTTGAAAGGTAATATACAAATACATATTCTGTCAAAAATTTGAAGCGTCTCCCTATTACCGTTAGTAATTTTGAGCAAAAAATACAAAAAGACAACACGTTTATTGTATGGGACTCCCGTTAATATTTTCATTTCTTTTTTATTTTTAGTATTTGTTGTTACTTATAGCAGCAACCGAACTACATAATTTGTGAAAATTTCAGCTTTGTAGCTATCACGGTTTATGAGATACAGCCTGGTGACAGACAGAGAGCGGAGGCTTAGTAATAGGGTCCCGTTTTTTACGTTTTAGGTACGGAAACCTAAAAAAAAAACCTAATTTTCAATCGAACATTCTCACGTCAAATCATCAGCTTTTTTTAAAAAGGTGGTCGGCGTTTTGTTCGTTGAAATCTCTTCTTTCTGATGGTGTTAATCAAATATACATTACTACGGTACGGTATGTGCTGGAACATCGGCCGAGTACCTGATGACTGGGCCACAGCAGTAATTGTGCCTCTTTATAAAGGAAAAGGCTCGCAACAAGAGTGCAAAAACTATAGAGGCATTAGCCTTCTCAGCATTGTTGGCAAATTGGATGCGAATGTACTGATTGAAAGAGTTATGAAAGTAACCGACAAGAAAATATGTAATGTACAAGCGGGTATGGCGTGTACAGATCAAGTCTTTTCCTTGCGATGCATAGCCGAGAAATTCTTGGCCAAAGGTCGTAAGGTCTATTGCGCATTCGTGAATTTGGAAAAAGCTTACGATAAAGTGGTGAGGAATGAAATGTGGTCGGTACCTACTGTCGATGTAAGGGGTGAGCAGCAGCCTCATTCGAGCTCTGAAATCCCTTTATGAGGATTCTAGAGCTTGTGTGAGGATAAACGGGTCATACACTGACTGGTTTACCATCGACACAGGTGTTAGACAGGGATGTGTAGCGTCGCCGTAGCTGTTTAACCTATTCATGGACAGTTGTTTGCAAGATCTTAAACATAGTGATTGTGGTTTAAGGAGGAATTACTTACTTGTCATATGCCTCCTTTATGCTGATGATCAGGTAATACTTGCGTCTTCAGCGGAAGAGTTGCAGGAGATGGTAAAAATCATGCCTTGTGCGTTAGAGAGGAAAGGAATGAAAGTGAATGTAAGTAAAACGAAAGTTATGGTTTTTGAAATGGAGGAATGTGTTATGGCTTGCAATGTTATGATCGATGGACAACGAGTGGAAACAGGGGAATGAGTTTGTGTATTTAGGTACGCTGTTTACAAGAGATGGTAAGAATAAAGAAGATTAATGCAGGTAATAGAGTGAATGGAGCTCTGAAAGCGTTTATGAACAGCCAAAACGTGTCCAAAAAGGCACGATTAGCTGTGCACAGAGGTGTGTTAGTACCTACACTTATGTACGGTAGTGAGTTGGGTGTGGCAGAAGAGACTTGAAAGTAGAATAAATGCCGTAGAAATGAGAACACTGAGAAGTATGTGTGGCGTGAATGACAAAGTTAAGAATTGTGTAATAAGAGAGTGTTGTGGTGTAAAAGAAGATGTCGTGACAAGCATCGAGAAAGGTATGCTAAGGTGGTTTGGGTACATGGAGAGGATGGATGACGAAAGACTGACCTAGCAGATTTATAAGGCAAGTGTGAATGAGATAGGACGAAGAGGAAGACCAAGACGGACGTTCTCTGAAAGGTTAGAAGTACCCTAAACAGAAGAGCATGCATGAGGAATTTGATGGGAGTGAATGAAGCAAGAGAGATATGTCAGGATCGTTGAAAATGGCGTTCCGTAGTCTCTGCCTACCCCTCCGGGAAACAGGCGTGAGTCTATCTGTGTACTACGTTAAACGTTCTCAGAAAATGCAAAGAAACGAAACAACCTCGACACCGATTTTTTTATCATTATGTACAATTTTGAGATATTTATTAAAATTAACACTTTAATTACTCTAAAAACGTAAGATTCCATGCTACATTCATAAAAAAGAACTTGTAAATCGATATATACAACTAAAATTAACAACCAAATAAGTCAATATTTAATAAGACATCTACAACATTTTGAGAAAGTTATAGAATGTTTTTAAATTATAGCGTAGACTCCTACTTATTGCTATTTTAAGATAATGTATATATACCTGAGTGACCCACAGACAATTTTAACCCATCAATAGTTATTTTATAGAGAAGTGGGGAACGGCTACCGTAGTAATGTATATTTTATTTACACCATCAGAAAGAAGAGATTTCAACGAACAAAGCGCCGACCAACTTTTAAAAAAAGGCTTATATTTTGACGAGAGAATTTTCGATTGAAAATTAGGATTTTTGTTCAATATTAAGTCAAAATAAGGCGTAAAAAATTTTTTTTAATAAAAACATTTACAGTGTGTTTGGAACATAAAAAGGTAAGTTTCACCAAATTTCGTTAAAAAGAAAAATCTATTGTAAATGATAAAAATAAAAAACAAAAAACTTGGTTTTTTATTTACATAATTTATGACGATATGTGAATAAAGTGTAAATACAAAAGTTGTAGATCATTTTATTACCTACAACTTTGCCATTGACGGTTTTTCCGTAGGACCTGTAGTTTTGCCGGCAATCGAGATAAACTCTTTTTTACCCTTGAAATCGCAACCCCATCCACTTTCCGACCTCAGATCGCCAGTAATTTATTTCTCCTTTATTTTTTGCTGTAAGTATTCTCTTCCTTCTCCAATGGGTTTCATCCTACTATTATTTTAGTTTGTTTCAAAAATTATCTACCCGGGTCTATTAGTTTCTCTGCTAAAACTACGACCGTTTGGAATAAAATATAACAGATTTTTGAAATAGCTGCGGATAGTTTGCTTCGGTTTGAAAGTATAATGTCACTATTCCCCAGGGGAATCAATGGCATTATTATAGAGAATGTGCCAACTTAAATATGACATTCAAGTGTTTCTTTTGTATTGTACAGAAGTATAGGTAAATTCACGAAAGTTGACCACAAATGGCGGCCGTCGCGCATATGTACATTCGTGCTCCAATGGCGTTTTCTTGACGCATTTAGGGAATGCGTCAAGAACGGAGCCACGCCATTGGCACTCCACCCGCGCCTCACCCCGCACCTCCACGGGGACCTAAAAAATGATTTCTGCGCAGTGATCATCTTTCGTGAACCGACCTATACCATATACAAATAATGGCAACTTTCCTTCACTTTTTTGGCATCTGATTTGTTCTATACTCTGTTGATTTTGCCATAGCATAAGGGAAGGACCCAATTATAACTGAATCTTAAATACATAATTAAGTTCATAAATACAAATAAAATTCTTATAAATAATTATAAAATTGCAGAAAGCTTTTTATTGAAATTAAAAGTTCAATAAAAATACAATTTTAAATTAAATGTCAATGCAAAGTCGCGTTCAAAATGTTAACAACAATAATATACGATTAGATCAATTTGTAGATCAGATAATTTATTGATTGATAATTCGTTTGTAGGAGCTGATGTGTGATAAAAGACACAAGTCTAGGTCTGACTATTGCGTATTTTTAAATATTCGAATACCTACTTAACAGTCTGAATAACGAACATAATATAATTATTAATACAGCACAGGCATATCTTATTATCAATGGTGGCAAAATTTTAATAATTTAGTTAAAGTAAATGACCGAAACAAATGTTTATACATAGTAAAATATTTTATTTAAATAAAAATGTAGTAGGTATTTAAAAAGATATCCATCGATCCTTAAAACAATATTCCAATGATCACGTTAAATAGCTCTAAATATACTTCCTTCATTTTTATTAGTTTATTATTTGCTTGAATATGTTCTTGAAGTCCCTTAAATGTCTTTTAATTTGTTATTTTATATATTATAATGTAGACAGTTAAAGTTTCTTTGTTTAAGGTATCTCGGAGGCTTCTGCACCGACCTTAAATTAACTTTTCCGTGGACTAGATAGTATCCTGGGAAAAATAATAACCACGGCGCGATCAACTAGTGATTATATGATTTGGATTACTACAATAGTAACTAAAATTACTTATATTCTTCACATTGACTCAGGTAATCTGGACTTATAAATTATTACCTAGTGATTAGTACAAGATGGTATATTGAAGACATGATGTTAAATATAACTTATGCCGGGTTAATGACATATCAGATGCAGTAGTTATAAGTGCGTAGCTGTTTATGTATGACCAAAGATGCCACTGGACTTCCTCCTTTTCTCGTATGAATTCTATATAAGCGTATATAGTACTAGATTTTTCTTAAAACAAATTTAGTAATTAAATTTTATGACATTTGTTGGATTAGAAAATTAAGCCTAAGTCGTGTACAAATCGATACCGAAAAGGGGCAAGCCACCTTGTCCATAATGTCACGACAATGTAATAGTGTAGGGGGGAGGAAGCATCGTCAGTATACACGATAAACTTGTTATTAAGTATATGAATTAATATCGTATCGTTACTAATTCCGTAACTGTCATTAAGCTAGTGACCACCTGTTTAAAATAATCATTAATCAATTCAGCAAATATTCATCGAGCACCTCTCCCTTACATATTAAATAAACGTTATTATAAATGTTGCATGTTATTGTTAAACCATTAAAATTAATGTTTCCACCACATAAATCAATGTAAAAAACTAACTTACACAATTATACAATAATATTTAGCATAAACATACTTCTTATGTTACTAGATGAAGGCTAGTTAAATGATTTGCTGTCGCGAGTGAGTGACGTCGGCATTGTTACGATTGTCTGTAATCGGCGCCAGTCAAATATATTTTGACGTCATCATAGCGACTTTATTGTAATTTCATTCCATCCCTTTGGCATATTGTATAAACCTGAGTCAGTGATTTGTAGCCAAAAGCATAACTTGTCTTTATTATAATAGAACTTCTGTTAAGGATCTGAAATAGTGAATAAGTACTACTTACCACGCTTGATGTCAAAAACTGTTATCGGCTCTAGCTATATTGTTGTTTCGAATGTATGGGGATGCAATCTGAAGGTTGGATTATCTCTTATTTAGATTAGGTTTTTTATAATTATTCTTTGTAGTATAAGGTTGATGAGCGAGCTTTGTCTATGAGGAACATGTCGAATTTCATGGCAGGGTAGATACAAAGTACTGATTATAATAAATACTTTATTTTGTGTTAGATTAAAATAAGGATTCATACTTCTATTATTTGTAGAAATTATACAAGTTTTACAATAAAATCTTATTCTGCGTATTATTGAAAATTATTAGATTCATCATTCATATTCTGCTAATCTAATGAAATTTTTATTCATAAAATATTAATGTCTAAAGTACTTCTCGATATTGTTATCAAAATATTTTTTTAGACATGAAAACTAAGTTTTGATTCAATCTGTTGCAGGAGTCTTCCATGATTAGCAAAACTAACATTTTGTATGGTGTTTGTTATGTGTACTATGTCATCTATGTGTGAATAGGTTTGTTTTGTTTTGTATGAAAGTAAGATGTAGCGACTATTAAGTGATACTTCAGTCAACTTGTTAACATTTTTGTTGTCATTTAAAAGTTATTTTCATCATTTCTCCGGGATGGCCTGAGTACGCACCAGAATTTACAAACATACATACTTTTTATCGTCATACAACATTAACTGTGTTGTAATAAAAAAGACCTCAATAATTTTAATTTACACCTACATAAATCGTTTCTTAGTGCTAATGTGTGATAAATAGACTTTTAAAAAATTCGAACCATGCCTAGATGTATAACTCTATACATGTTGTAGTCCAAAAATTAAAATGCAATTAATCACTATTCTGCATAAGCAAATACGATACCTTTTTTATTTCTCGGGATCAGATACTTATATGATCGTGACATCGTTTGTGATGTTGTATTATATTGAAAATATTAATTTCACCGTTGGAGAGACTGTAGCACCGCCCGATCGAAACCTGGGCGGTGCTACAGTCTCTCCAACGGTGCCGGATTGACTACCGATATATCGAAGTGCTGAAGTGTTTGTATGAAAACGCCACTATGTCAGTCCGCCTCCAGGACCAGAGTTCGAAACCTATTCAACTCCAGCGAGGGGTGAGACAGGGTGATGTCATATCCCCGAAACTGTTTACCACTGCGCTGGAGGATGTTTTCAAGCTTCTGGACTGGAATGGGCTCGGCATCAACATCAACGGCGAGTACATCACTCACCTTCGATTCGCAGACGATATCGTAGTCATGGCTGAGACCATGGAAGACCTAGGCACAATGCTCGATGGCCTCTGTAGAGTCTCTCAACAAGTAGGTCTTAAGATGAACATGGACAAGACGAAAATCATGTCGAACGTCCATGTTGTACCTGCTCCTATTCAGGTTGGGAACTCTACGCTCGAAGTTGTCGACAAGTATACCTACCTGGGACAAGTAGTCCAATTAGGTAGGTCCAACTTCGAGAAGGAGGTCAATCGTCGAATCCAACTCGGTTGGGCAGCGTTCGGGAAGCTACGACATATCTTCTCGTCCGATATCCCGCAGTGTCTCAAGACGAAAGTCTTTGACCAGTGTGTGTTGCCAGTGATGACTTACGGATCAGAGACGTGGTCGCTCACTATGGGCCTTATCAGAAGGCTCAAGGTCACTCAGAGGGCGATGAAGAGAGCTATGCTTGGAGTTTCCCTGCGAGATCGAATCAGAAATAAGGAGATCCGCAGTAGAACCAAAGTCGCCGACATAGCTCTCCGGATAGCCAAGCTGAAGTGGCAGTGGGCAGGGCACATAGCTCGAAGAACCGATGGCCGTTGGGGCAGAAAGGTTCTGGAGTGGCGGCCACGTACCGGACGACGCAGCAGAGGTAGGCCCCCCGCAAGGTGGACCGACGACCTCGTCAAGATCGCGGGAGGCGGTTGGATGCGGGCGGCTCAAGACCGGTCTGTGTGGAGAACCTTGGGGGAGGCCTATGTCCAGCAGTGGACGTCGTTTGGCTGATATGATGATGATGATGATTAATTTAATATAAACTATGGATTCCAACAGATAAATATTGTCACTCCAGTATTATATTAGTCATCTCTTTGATCAGCTATTGAATGTAGAGTGACACTTATATCAGTTAAGTTAAAATGAAGTCTATCTGTAGATTGAATCCAAAGATCGGATTCAATTTTAAAGGCAGTGTTATTTTCAAGTGGGGTCGATATCTTGGTATAGGGCTATAGGCAATGAGGTATCTATCCTACCACGAGAGTATCCTAGGAGGCATCTCGCATGTTGTAATTAATCTACCCTTATTTCCTGGTGAGATAAGTAACCTTGTAGATTTGCATAAAAGCTTTTAAAATATTCTCTAGAATAGTTTTCTTTCTCTAATAGAATTTTTTACATGTCTCCTTTGATCTGAATACAAAACTTACGCTCAGCGCTCGGACTATTCATGGCGGCTGCAAAACCACGTATCATACCTAAATCTTTCATTTCATCCTTTATATTACTGTTACATCCTTCTTCAGCTTACTATTTCTTCTCCTCGTCAATTCCTTTTCTTTACAACGGCACGCACTTACTTCTATCTTAACACCTACGCTGCATTTATTTTACTTTCTGTTAACTTTTGCTAAAACCATGTTTTGTAACTGTAATTTTGGCACATATTATTTTATTTTATCTGTATCTACTTTTTGACATTTGTGGACTACTTATTAAAACGTGTAGAATTTGTCTGAACACGAGCTTAGTTGGTAGCATGATGCTATCATGTGTTTTTTTTATAAAAGTTTAGTTCGAAGTTAGTTCGCCTTAACTTGATGGAGCAGAACGTAATAATTGATTGAATGCTACCATATATCTTGAACAAGGCTCGCGTAATATAACCTAGTTAGTTTAAAAGTGCAACGAGTAAGTACTTTTACCTAAAGGATAAAAATAAGTTTACGTCGTTAGGTGTTGGAATATATTGACATAATATTGATAGGTACTGGAATGGGAACAAATTAATCGAAAGTTGATGGGTACGAGTTATCAACAGCGCAGTCAATCGATCAAGCAATTGAGTTTTTGGCAGACAATATTCTGGCAACGCCTTATTTGGTATAAGTAAAGAACGGAAAGTTTAAAGACATGAATGTAAAGATTAACTTTACTATTGCTTTCCTTAGCTCTAGTTGTCAAGTTTGAGCTGATTTCTCCTTAAAACTTAGTATTCGAGAATTTGCTTACCCGATCTCATTGACACTGGCGTTGGTACAGTGCTTCGTTTGTTATTTCGCTTACCGACTTACTTGTACGCGGCTGTGCTCAACTATGACTTGCCTGCACAGTATAATAAATTAGTAGATATTTGAATATGGGGACCATACTATTTTAAACACATGCTTCTTGTAATCAAATAGACATGAAAATAGTTATTTTTAGTTCTATCAGCGGAACTGGTGTGGAATGCTCATTCGACTTAGATATGAATTGCGAGTGAAAACATTAACGCTAGGACTGTAAACAGTTCCACCGTTACCAGTAACTAAAGTCAAGACGTTTTTCTCAATTCTTATTTTTGTCACGATGAAAAAGCGTGTAACAGGTTACAACGTGCAAGCCATTGTTGCTTTACGTTAGAAACTTATAGAACATCCTAGATGTTACAAATTCTAATAATAATAATAATATTCTACCACGTACACGCATCACCATCTAGTCCCAAACTAAGCAGAGCTTGTACTATGGGTACTAGACAATGGATAAACATACATATATACTTTTTTTTTGTAAATACATACATAGTATACATAGAAACACCCAGACCAAGACAAACATCCATATTCATGTACACAAATGTTTGACTTGAGCGGGAATCGAACCCGCGACCATCGGGGTAGCAGTCGCTTACACTCCTGCTGCGCCAACCGGTCGTCGACGACGAATTCACACGACCATATCAACTGCTAACATTCGCTAGCAATAATCTTAATATATAAAATCCTTGCGTTACTGACTGACTGACAGACACGCTACAGCCGAAACTATTGGGCGCAGGAAGCTGAAATTTGGCATGTATGTTCCTTGGGGACCGTAGGGGTGCACTAAGAAGGGATTTCCCGAAATTCCCACGGGATCGGCCAAAGCGGGTAAATTTAAAAAAAAATGCTGGCGTAGCTGCTAGCGTCCTCTAGTAAATAAATAATTTATTCGTACATTCTGGATAATAAATCTGTATATTTCGGCCATCTCGTTTCTATTTCACTTCCATACTATTGAGCCATAGTTTTAATGTTTTGGCACAAGATAATAGAATTAATCTTTAGATCTATAATTAAGTTTCTCTACGAATTTATCTACACAGGCTGTTATTATATGTATCATACTATTACTAGAAAGACTGATAAATGATTTAAAACTGTTTTGGCGGCGTGTTAAAGATTATGAATATGGTGAGACAACAATGGTGATCATTGAAAAATTTATTCACTTTAGTTACATTAGTTACCAAAAATAATTCGTTTATAAAATCTGTTAATTAAGTTTGTGGTATCATTTCGGTGAGGACTATCCAATAGAGGCCTCGTTGTAAAATTAAGCTTTGTGTTAATTAATTACTTGTTTTGTTAAACTTTACTGCTAATTAAAAGCTCTCTCAAAGATTGCTTTACGTTTATTCATTGTTTTATTGCGACTCCCTTCTCGTATAAGATCCCCTAAGATAAACGCAGCGAACTAATGGAAGGTGGCAACAAGCCTAGCTCTTTCTTTAGTTACAGCAAATAGAAAAATCTTAAGAATAGGTTGCCGATTCATGTGGTCTCTCGCTAGCCTGTCAGTGTAAATAAAACGGCATCGAACCATAGTAGATACCGAATACGAAGTAATCTCACATTTACTAACCTAACACGAATCGGTTTGATCGCTTCTTTTTTCTAATGATTTTGCATAACATTTTATAGACAAAACTTCAAAGGCAGCTATCTACATATTAGTGTAAGTGATAAAGAGGGATTCAATAGACGATCACCTTAATATACTGCCTAACTAGAGGTGCGAATGAAGAATCCGGATTCAGTTAGTGATGTCGTTGTTATTTTACACAATATGGAAGAACTTTTAGTTAGTACATCAGCTGGTCTCACGATTAAAAACTCTCTATTCTCGTAAAAAGGCAATAGGTTTTAAGAGCGGGCAACTCCCGTGGATAATGGCAGTTCGATCTGATCCTACTGCCACAGTTGACGGAAACTTGTGGCTTGTTTTCAGGATTATTATTTCGACAGCAAGGTGATTCAGCTAGGCACTACTGGTATTCGAAATAAGTAGAATCAATTGGACTGTTCAGTAACATACTAAACTGCTAACATGAAATATTTTGAGTAAGGAATGCATCATAGTAATATTGTACGATATGATGGGTATATGTGTTAAACCATTCATTTTCAGTGTAGTCCTGTATAGTACATAGAAACATGACCTTCGTTCATTTCACCGCTACTAATATTGATTTTATAAGTTAGGTTAGATAAATTACGTCGTATTATTACAGCTTTTCTTGTTGTTCTTTCATTTGAACTCTACGTCTTAGAATTTTTATTCTTGCCAATTATTAATCGTTCACAGCCTTCTCCCATTGCTTCGAATACCCTGCTGCCAGAAGATATAGCCAAAGAGATGAAGACGGAGGATGAGATATTGGCGCAGCTTCGAGCCTCGCAGAACATCGGCCAGCCCGGCCTACAGTTTATGGGAGAGCCGCCTACGCCCGCGCCAGCTGCTACTGCTAAGTCCAATGACTACCTCCCACCCATGCAGAATGCCACTCCCAACCTGGAGGAGCTGCACAAGCTCATCCAGACTGACACATTAACTGGCAATACGAGCGTTAACGAATCAGACTCAGACACGCAGGTAATCGTTTTACTTTCGGTATTCAAGTGATTTGACTTTTTAAATATATTACTATTTCATAGAAACAATATTTAACTATTATATTATAAGATATGGTATGTATTATCTCATAGGTGAAGACCGAGAAAGCCGCGAAAGCAGAACAGATTATGAGTGAATCCAGTGTGACCAAACAATCTCAGAATAAAACACCAGTGGAAACAAAGGTGATAAAGCAATCGAAGGACAGCGACAAGTCTGCAAAGAACAAAGAGAATAGTAATACTAAGAACAAGAGCAAAAAGACGAAAGATGAAAAGAAAGATGATGTTGCCGAAATCAAAACTAAAGAAGATGAGATTATCAAAGCTGAGGTAAGATACTTGGTCTACACAGGCTTGCTTTTGTCAAATAAGGTTCTGCACTTTAGACCGACAAGATCATAAAAGTCTAAGAAAGCCATAGAAAGAATCAAAAGCTGAGTCTCTACCAAAGAAACGTACCGTATTATGTGATAACATCATATTTGGTAGAGACGCAATTTAACACACCGTGTTGGTTATATTTTGGTTTGGGACAGTTGTCATTAATACATGTGATGACAATGGCGTTTAACGGCCGGTTTCAATATTCGATCCATCCATTGATTTTGAGATTCGAGATTCGTGTTTGACATAATTATTTTGTATGGAGTCAAAAACGAATATAAAATCTCAAAAAAAAAAAAATGGATAGATTGAATATTGAATTCCGCAGTTAAACGTTAATGGTATATTTTATGTACATGTTATTAAACGTTATACTGTTTGTCAGAAGCGGTCGCAAGAACCATCGCCATCGAAGAATAAAAAGGAGGAGAAATCCAACAAGAAGGAATTAGAAAGAGAGAAAAAGGTAAGATGCCGGGTTTAGGTCGACTCCTTAAGATCTCCCTCTAGTATCAGGTGTAAGCCGGTTTGTTTTAGGGTCGGCACATATCTGACGGAAGATGCGTCGCGTTTCATCCGTCGCGTAACGCCAAAATAGCCAAATATACGATAAATCATTCAACCTTTCACACCTAACAGATGATGCGTTAGTGCGTCGAGCGTACAGCGTCTGTTCCGTTTCCGTCAACGTATCGTCGGTCGACGTCGCGCGCACCACTCACCTCGTGTATTTTGACTGACGCGTTGGGCGACGTTTTAAAATTAAATGTCATACAAAGCAACCGCACTGTAGTTGCCGAAAGCAGAAACTGGCTAGACGCGTAATGTAGCAGGTCTAATTTGACGGAATAGACGCAACCGATGCAGATACGCTCGACGTATTTTCAGTTCGTCAGATATGTACCGACCCATCTGACGGAATAGACGCGACCGATGATACGCTCGACGCATCTTCCGTCAGATATGTTCCGACGCTTATATTAAGTCTTGTTTTACAGGAATGGATCAAGGAAGGTTTCACTATAGTAAAGGGTTCAGAAAAGAGCGTCACCAAAGATAATAAGAAAAAGGCGGAGGAGGCGCGTGCTACCGAAGAAGCTGAGCGTAAGAGGTTAGAAACAAACAGATTATAAAATAAAATGTTTGTTTCTTTTTTAGGGTTCCGTACCTCAAGGTAAAAAAAGGAACCCTTATAAGATCACTTTCTTGTCCGTCTGTCTGTCTGTCTGTCCGTCCGTGTGTCACCACCGATTTTCTCAGGAACGGGTGGACCTAGCAAATTGAAATTTATACCAGATACTGAGGTCTATGGTTGCTATTAGGTGTATGAAAATCAGGGTCCTGGGTCAACCCAATAAAAAGATATGGTCATAATTAGATTTTTACGAAAACTTGTAAGTACCAAAATTAACCTTAATTTTCAACATTTTTTAATTTTCGGAATTTTTCCTTTACTTGTGCTGTAAGACCTTGGTTTTGACCAAAATTGAAAATTCTAGGTCAACCGTAAGTACCCTATCGGTTTTGGGTCGAAAACTTATATGGTTATTCCCGTTGAACTAGAATCACGAAATTTGGCCAAAAGCAGGGTCTTACAGCACAAATAAAGGAAAAATTACAAAAAATAAAAAATGTGGAAAATTTAAGGGTGTCCCCATACATACATAGTAGACTCCATTTAAGATAGTCATCTTAGTTGTATGGGCGCTCATACAGATTTAGAAGACTAGCGTAATTAGCACCAAGCTCAAATAAGGTAAAATGCGTACGGAACCCTCGGTGCGCGGGTCAGACTCGCACTTGCCCGAATTTTTTAATGGCTCCATCGCTCATCGATGATTTTGCCAATGTCAAGGTGAAAGAAGAGATCAGACATGTATTTTAAGTAAGAACAGGCTATTGATCGGTTGTTTGCATCGAACATGTACATGGAATATTACATAACCATATTACTTACATGTCATGGTGCCAATGACTTTAATACAAGAATGGCGTCTAAGATAGAAGTGCGGCCTATTGCCCATGGATTGTTCAGATATTGCTTACTATTCGATGATACCTTCTATGAATTTCAAAATGGAACTTAGTCCACGCGTTAACCCTAAGTCTAATTTATAGGAAGGAAGACGAGAAGTTGGCAGCTGAAGAAGACAAAAAGAAGAAGCAAGCTGAAACGGCGAAAAAGCAACAGGTATTAAAATATAAACATATTGCATAAGGTTAAAAATATCCTTAATATCCCTCTGACCCTTTACTACATCTATGAATGGATGGCCTTTTAGTGTGGTCCACATTTTAATCATCGATGGCACGCCCATGCACTCGGTTTTTGTAGTTTGTGCCCGCTGTCCTAGGCTGATCATCGCCCACTTGGCTACAGGGCGCCACATGTTCGTTGGAGCAATCAAATTCTTGAGTGGCAGCCGCCACTAGGCAAATGTGGGGTACATGTGCCTGGTCGCGGTTGCCTATCAAGAATTTGATTGCTTCACCGAACATCAGTTCTACGGTATTCTAACATAATGCTGTAATTATATCGTAGGAACAACAACAGCAGCAGCGTCAGGCAACGGAATCCGTAGTGAAGAAAGCTCCCTGGTCTGCGGTGGCCACGCAGGCGATGCAGGCGACTAACCGGGACGGCCTCACACTCGCCGAGATACAGCGTCTAGAGCGAGAGAAGAAGCTGGAGCAGATGAAAGAGCAGCAGCAAATGATGCAGATTATCGCGCAGCAACAAGCCGCTGCACTCGCTAGGGAACAAGTAAACAATTTTATACAGCAGCGGTATTCAAACTTCTTTGGAGATAGATATATTGATATGAATATTTGGTTATCCTTTGGTTATCCTATCCGTTATAAATAAAAATATTCAAACAATCTCATCTGACAGGCTTCGTTTTAACTACTAATATTTGTGAAAAAACAAACTTTAATTATGTTTGTTCTTGTTCGACTTATCTCGTGACTGAATAATAAGTTAGTGTTTTTCTGAAAGGAAATGCAAGCCGGCCTGGGTTGGGCGAAGAAGAAGGGGACCAATGTGAGCACACCTGGACAGAGCTTGGCTGAGATTCAGGTATACATAAAATAAATACTATCTATAATTAGAACGATTTATTACCGTTTAAAGTATTGCTAAGTACCGAATTTAACAATATTATTTCATCTTGAGAGTGTTTATTCCTCACGGTCTTCCATAAACATTTAAATTCCATTTATAAAATTTATCTTAAAATCAAATTCAAAAAATCAAATTTGGTACATATAAATATAATTAATTGCCAAAAACCTAACCCTTAGGACTTCAAAGTCTGTAGTGAAATACGTGAGAAATAAAGGCAAGGAGCCTTTATTTCTCACGTACACGTGTACACGTGTTTGCAGGCAGAGGCGCGTAAACAGGCAGCTGCCGCGGCGGCAGCGGCGGCCGCGCAAGCTATGGAAGAGGCGCAGGCGGCCGCAGCGGCGACGCCTCCCCAGACCAACCACGTGCCCTGGGGCAGCACCCACAACGGAGGCAAGAGACTTGTTAATATGCCAGACAATAAACGAGATGAGAGTCATAACTCATCAGATTCACCCGACACCCAACACGAAACACCTCGCCTTTTACCGCCAGATTCAATATCCGACCTATCCACGGATTTGAAGATTAGAGATGTATGTTTGCCGTGTGGTTGACGGCGTAGAATACAAGTGTCACCACCCCCTATCTTCCCGTGGGTGTCGTAAGAGGCGACTAAGGGATAACACGATGCAAATACCATCTTTGCGTAGAGACGGAAAACTCGACATCAAACCCTATACGACTGCCTCGTTGGTCTCGCGGCATAAATGTGCGCGTGGGATCGGGAGGTCCCGGGTTCGATTCCTGGGTCGGGCAGTGTTATTGGGTTTTTCTGTCACGAAATTCTCAGTAGCAGCACGGAGTCTGGAAATGTGCCCGGTACGGCAATAGGCTCGCCCCTTATTACGTGGGACTAAAGTATATCTGGCGAAAAGTGGGTGTAGAAATACACCTCTGCCTACCCCTTCGGGGATAAAAGGCGTGACGATATGTATGTATGTATGTATGTTTGACGTAAGCTCCATACAAAATATCGCACCTTCGGTGCAACAAAGTCACAAATAGCCAAAACTGCAAAATGAAGCTAAGTATGCCAAATTGTCTCTGAACCATGCCTTTACTTGGGGCAACATAAACATCCGCGAAAGTATCTCGAAATTCTACTAGATGGCGAAGGTGCCTTTGTGATTATTGGCGGTTTTGCAGTGTTTTGGGACGATAACGTTTCATTGGGCAGTAGTGCCCACAAAAGTATTTATGACCATTTTTATTCTCACTTATTGGAGCGACAAAAACGTATCTATTTCTAAGGCCACAATTCTAATTTAAAATTTATAAAAATTTTGGAGCTACAAAGGCATTTGTTATAAAAGCGTTTTTGTCGATCCGACATTATATGTATTTAACTACACAAATTGGAACTACAAAGACACAAATGTTAAATAATATAGCTTAAGCATAACTGAATAATTCCTGGTGCAACAAAGTCAGACACTATTTTTTTTATGTCTATTATTAGCATTTTTTTCATGATTCAATATAAGATTTTTACGTAAAACTATAGCACACAAAATAAACAATTAATTTTATAAAGATTTCAAACCTACTATATATCTTAATCCAGAAATGAGGAAATAAATGCGAAAAAAAATTTAAAAGTCCTTGTCCTGTAAAATTAAAAAATGAGGTGTTGTGACTGTTGCACCGAAGGTGCGATATGTCAAATATATGTGTTTCTTATCTTCTAATTCATGAATAGATCATAATTATATTGGGACGGGCGATCCACATACGCTCACCACATCTACTCGTCACCGAAAACATCTACCACGTGTGGACGGAGAGTAACCCACTTGTTGACAACTCGCTGCCCACATGCTTGCAACGTACAGGTCCGGAGTGCCGTCATAGTGACGATGCCACATTATCATCTTCTTGACCTGATCCCAATTTATTTGGTGTTAGCGCAGTACGTCCTTCGCTTCCATACTTCTCCGTCGCCCGTCATCTGATCATTTACCCCTTTCTCTTTCATATCCATCCTCATACAGTCCATCCAATTTTTCCTTGCCCTCCCTCGGCATTTCCATCCCTCTACCTCCATATTCTTCACTTGCTCACGATGCGTATGACAGATTATCACACAGCGTCTGACCATGGATCAGCTTTCGACAAAGTCTGGATGCCTAGCGCCAAGGTAGTCTGATGGCTCTAATGAGCTGTGTGTGACCATAGTTGACAGTTTGCTCAGCGCAAAGGAAATAGAGACAAAATGACATGTGTTAAATAATATACATTAATTGCACTACGTAGAAATTACGTCCATCCATCATTAGTGATGGCTAATATATTATTTAGCAATAATTATAACGTTATTTTCTTAAATAATTATAGTCATTATAATTAAGAAGAAACAAAGTTGCTATAATTATAATATTATTTTCTAAAGGTAACTAGGAAAAGTGCCATCTATCTTTAAATTTGTCAACTTCGTGTGGTCAATCAATCAATACGTGAAGTACAAGCTACGTACGTAGTTAATTGCGATGCTAACAGATGGCAGTTGAACCTTTTATATTTTTTACGATGATTGATATAATTTCATTATCTATACACACGAGATTTCTATTCTATTATAAAAATAGTCTAATTAGAAAATATATAAATTAATATACTTTTTTCGTATTAACATTACAATTTTATTATTAGTGTATGATTGATAATTATAATATCATGATAATCGTGCAAATGAAAACCATTATTGATGGCTGTCATTGGTTCGTAAATAAATCCTTTTATGCAGTCGTGGCTGTTAATTGGTAGAAATGGTACGGCTCACATCGATTATTTTGTAACCAAAAACAACACAGTGTTTTGAAAATGTATCCCTATTGGTCAATTAGATTGTCGTTATAACGCATAGAAATAAACAAACACGATTGGCCTATTATAAATAATGTAGCTAGAATCTGCGATCTACGATTTATGTCATTGGTAATTATTTATTGCTAAACATTTTTTTTCGTTTTTCGTTGGTAAATATAATTTCTGCGAATCTGCGAAATATAGCAATGATGAATGATGGTTAATAATTGCTAATTTGCTAATTTTGTGGTAGCTACCTGATCGTTATTCGTTTTGTTTACATTTCGCGAGTATCGTTTTCGTGAGTACGTAATTCGTAATTCCGTTGTGTAAAAAAGTTAGCAGGTGTAATAAACCAGATTTAATTTGGTGTACTAATAAGTCGTATCTGTAAAAAGTTGTCATATTTTGAACTTTTCATAAACAAACTTTAGTTACAATAAAATTTAGTTGTTATGTTGTAAATACTCTACAAAATGTCGTCAAAAAGTTCAAATAATTTAATTTGGAACTATTTCGAACGATCTAGTGATGGAAATAAAACATAAACTTAAAATAGGTAGCTACTTTTGATTATATTATCAAACCGCACAACACGCTAACATTTTAAAGTGCTAACTAATAATTCGCGTTCTCAATTACAAATTCGCAATGTCTTCGTTATTTTCAATTTTGCGAGACGTTAAAATTATAGCAACTTTTATAGCACGCGAAAAAAAATTAGCATATAGCAATTCGCGCGCTATAATAAAATCGCAGATGTTCACACTACTATCCATCATTGGCGTCCTACGCCATTCACTATACTAACTTAATTATAGTGTACTTATAAGCTATTGTATGTATGTCAAAGTAATTAGTGCGTTTCTTACCAATTAGATTTCCAAGCAAAAGAACCATTTCCGATACGAATCCGATTAGAAATACTCTTACTGGAATGTGCACAGTTGTTTACTTTTCCCGCCAAAAATAACCTGAATATCCGCAATTTTTTTCTATAATCAATATCTCATGAATAATAAGAGTATAGGTTATATACTCATAATAAAAAATAACATAGAGCATAAATGTAACCTTATCAACATACATATGTATTTACATTCAATAAAAAAGAAATGCCGTCTTTACGATAATTGTTTGTAAAAATCTCTTAAATTAAAGTAATACACAATATTTATTATTTTTTTGCTATAACTTCATAATTAATTAGTTTATTCACAATAAAAACATAAATGCATCATATACAACGTGTAATGGAAATAACGCACATCCTCAGACACCCCAATTAGAAAACCTTGTTACAATCATAATGCATACATTGAAATATTTTTTTATATGCGTAAATAATGATTTTTAAAGAAAGTATTAACTCAATTAAAAGTGAAAATCGTGGTCACTCTAAATCTGCGCACACACACAAACGAAACGGTTGCCATGGTAAACAAACAACAGCGATCTGATAGGAACGAAACACGATACGATATAACATAATGTACCTATGAAATTCAGTCTGTAAACCATACTCTGATAGAGTGGGGTTTACAAAAATGATGTTTGAACAATTTGTCGGCCACTGTTGTCTTGTGAATCTAAATACTTACAATAATAGAATAATAAAATAACTTACAGGCTTAAATCAAAACTTCACTATTTCCTCACAAATCACATCTTTTCACTGTTTCAAAAGCAGCTAGTATCTTAATTAATTAACTACTCGGCACTTTTTCTCTCATCACAATAAACTGGTGATTTAATATTTCTCCACAATGAGAAAGTCCAGGGTGTCAAGTCAACATCTAGATGATGTTGAACATTCCACACCGGCACCGGTTTGTTGATAATTATTAAATTATACACCATTACACACTTTGTAAACAAGTGAACTTTTAAAAAGGTTTTCACAGCACTCACTGATATAATCAGATAGATATTCCCGGTTGTGTACTTGTCATAACATGTCTAAGCGCATCGCCCGCTGCGCTTGTCATGCGCTAGCGCGAGCGAGACATTACGTCTCGCTCTTTCCCGTTGTTTATTACCTACGTTAGTGAAAGATAGATGATAGACATTTTGGTGGTCAATTGTGTGCTATTGTCTTTTGCCGTCTATTGTGTTGTATTAATGTGTGCGTTTGTGTAAGTCAACGTGGACCCATTTAACAAATGCATTTAAAAATAAGCCGTTCTGCTTTGTTTTAAGGTTTATTTTCGAATAGCTCAATTTTTTTTTTAAATTGTGTTGTATTAATGTGTGCGTTTGTGTAAGTCAACGTGGAACCATTTAACAAATGCATTTAAAAATAAGCCGTTCTGCTTTGATTTAAAGTTTATTTTCGAATAGCTAAATTTTTTTTAAATGAGTGACTACAATTTACGTTATTTTAATTATTTTAAGACTAAAAATAAACAATATTAAAAATGACGGAAATGGATTCAGTTGCCGATTCTGAACAAAGTACTTTCAAGATGTGCATTTAAACTTGTTACATGTTGTATAATTATAATATTTGTTTACAATGATGTTTTTAATCCATAATTACGCCCCGCGCGCAAAATGCAAAGTCAGCGAAATAATATTTTTTTTCACATGCTAATACCTATCTAAATAACTTTTCAAGCAAGTATTGCTATAATTTTATATATTTGTTAAGATAATATACCTGATGGTATGTAACAAAACAAAAGGAACCAAGGTTCAACTCGTATTGTTATCACGATAAGCAATTGTTTTGACTAAGTCGTTAAAGGTCGTAATTGTTTACATAGCATCCGATTCGACCCCTCGCATAAAGTAAACACTTCATTCAAACGTAGTGTATTTGGGATCATATGAAAGAATCATAAATTAAGTTGAACAAAAACATTAGTTGAGGCCACAGAGGTGAACAAGGAGCGCACAAAAACTAATTGATCGACCCCGGGCGATTATAAAGTAAACACTTCATTCAAACGTAGTGTATTTGGGATCATATTATGAAAGAATCATAAATTAAGTTGAACAAAAACATTAGTTGAGGCCACAGAGGTGAACAAGGAGCGCACAAAAACTAATTGATCGACCCCGGGCGATGTCAAGTGGCCGCGTCAGCTCGTCATTTGACACCTTGCGCGGTCGAAGCACCAGAATTGTCCTATGAATATTATGTCACTAATGTGTTATACCATTACTGTTGTACCACCAAATGGAAAAAACAAATATTTATTTAATTATTATTAAATATTGCCTTTTTTTCGTGAAGGTGGTTTCTGGGACACCCAGTCGGAAACTCCTCAGAAGCAATCGAAACAAGAGACGCCGAAGCCTGCTGATCAGAAGCAACCGAAGAAAAAGCCGGTGGTTATCATCTCCGTGAAGAAGGAGACCTCGCCCGCTGTCGAGTTTGACAATTGGTGCACCGGTATACTCGCTTCATGGAGCTCCAAGATTGATGGTAAACATACGAATATTATTTCATATCATCATCAAACGACCGTTTCGTCACAGTCATTTACATGACTATTGCATTGTGACGTCTACAGAAGGCCTTGATATCAGGTTTGCCATCTCTTCTCGATACTATTTGCTTCATGTATTTTCCTTCGAATCTTAAAAAAAAATATTTTTATTTTTGTATTTCAGTGCCAACATTCGTTGGTTTCCTAAAAGACATAGAGTCGCCGTACGAAGTGAAGGACTATGTGAAGTGCTATTTGGGCGAATCAAAGGACTCCAGTGATTTCGCTCGCCAGTTTCTTGAGAGAAGGTGAGGGTCAAATATTTTTAATAAACAGGTTCGTGGTTATTTGAGGAAGTTCCCTGAAAACATTCGTCTTTATACAGGGTTATTATTGTTTAGGTCTAAACTTCTGCGCGTCGGTATGGTGACTCCATCCGACGACCTATGCTCGCCGGCTATAGCCGTGAACCCGCGCACCACTTCTGGCTCGGACTACCAAGAGGTGAAGGGCAAGGGAAAGAAAACTAAGAAGAATAAGATGCTGAAGGTCGACGCGCGCATACTGGGATTCTCAGTGACGGCCGCCGAAGACCGCATCAACGTGGGCGACATCGACACTGTGTGAGCTGCTCACCCACCCCTCGTGTTCACTATAACTCGCCTTGTGATAACCCATCGGAGATATAAACAATTGTGTCGATAGCTACTTTTAAACAACGATGTTCGACGCCTTACGGGCGCGGCGGGCCCGGCTCGCTCGATGGTATCCATCGCACGGCCCGCACAGAGCGCGCCTCGCCGCCCCCACCACATCATACCTCACCCCGAATCAATAGTACCACACTTACTATTTTAAACGCAATCAACTATTATATTTCATAATAATATTGTTAAGAAACTCATATGTATTATTGGCACTGTCACGTCAATTTCATCTTGGGTACTTTTCTATACTTACTGTGTCTAAATCTGGACAGTGTTACATATTGTTTTAATAATAGTAGTAAAGTGTAATTGCCAATTCGAATCAGCTAGAGTTTACGTTGAGCTAATAGCGGTTACCGGGACCGATCTCGACAGCTAGTGCATAATAACCCACTACAATATTGTGCCTTCATAGTGCTCTGGCCGTTAGATGAAAGTGTCTTGTTTTAAGCGTTTATTTTGATTTTTTAATATTATTGTATATTCATATGCATGTTAATCTATTATACAAAAATGTCCTTGAACAGTTAAGATTGCAAAGCGTGTGCGGAAATACGTGTATGATAAACAAATATACTTGAACGATAAACAAGGAATGAATAAACATCCCTGCAGGTTTTCTAGTCAATTTCTACAATAATAACTAACGTGATATCCCATAGATGAGATTGAGATTTATATGTACCTATAATTCAACCGTTAAGACTCAATTTGTTGATAATTAGTAAAAAAGTTTACATTACCCCACAAAAATCAATGCATCTTCGTGACATTTTTAACCACAACTGTTTGTATCTTTCTTATATTCTGAGAGATATTTTTTTATTACTACTGTTTAAAGTATAATATTAAAATTTTATGTAACTAACCTCACACTTACTGAGGTTGATTTTATTTTAATCATTTAAATATCTAAAGTAATATCTTTTTTATTGCATTTTCAATGTGAGTTCATCTAATTCTTACTAATTTACGTCTTTATATTCAATACAAAAGGCACTGTACAAACATAAATACGTGTGCTTTCTACGGGTTTGTCCCTGCCTAAATATCTGCTATCGAGTTGATCGTATTAAAACGTCGAATTTTGATATACGTAGTTTATCTTTGTAAAAGTGTTTGTTTAATGGATACAATATTTTGGACAAGTCCAGAGATGACCTCGGCTACACGATGCCACGCCTACTGAGTTCAAATATCTGGAGGCAAACTCGTACAGATCAAATTTATGTCAGTGTTGCTTAATATAGGGCGATTGTATGGGGGATGTTCAAATGCTACTTAAGCCTTTGTATTCTAAATTAACCTGTTTACATGTTAAGTAGACGTGATAATGGAATGAGTTTTCGTGTATTATTTAGTTTTTTTAAAGACGATTTTAATTCGGTGGTGATTGCCAGAAAATTGTTGTATTTCTTAACCTTAAAATCTGCATTATTTATATACACACACGTAACTTAAGCCTTTTGTTTTAATAGAGATACTAGGATTCGACTAATAATAATGGTTTACTATATCTGCCCTTTTATATAATATCTATTTCGTCTGTGGTTATCAAATAAATGATTTTGGATGTATTATTTTCAATTCTTAGTTACTTGTTACGTTACTGTGTACATAATACGACAAAATATATAATGCCCTACAGGGCTGATGAACGTTATGTAAAGTTTCGCACCTACCAATAGCATACGTCTGCTATCTTTTAAATATAAATGGAATATTTTATGTGTATAGTTTGCATGGCAGAATTTTATGTCCGTTTATTACTTTTTAGTTTAATGTTCGCCCTACCTGATAAGGATTTTAATAGTGTTTTATGTATATACTTATAATATTTTAAAATATTATATGATCTTTTTGTATATACTTTGTTTCCTAACGAGCATATTTTGTAGTTTGTGTACGAAATTACGGATTTTATTTCCTTTCTTGTATATTGTATGAATTAACAATGCGATGAATCAACTCGTGGGGAGTGTTACGTAGGCAGATCGGTGTTGGTATAGAACATGTGTGAGCCGCGGTGGAGTGACGTTCGCAACACGCGTGTCGTTCCGTCAGTTGGAGTACAATGACGACGTGTTTTTAGCTAGTTAGGCGTAAACGTAACGTTGACGGTGTTGTAATTGATGCATGCAAAACTAAATGTTTGATATAAAGGTGAACATTTATTGAGGCGACGGGGCTTGTAACCGGTTTATCCTTCCAGCCGACTAGTTAGTAGTGTCGGTGACCCGACCGCAATAACTGTAGATATATATACTTATATATATATATCCGTAGATACCTCAAAGACAATATTCTAACTTGATATAATCGATGAATGTAAATTCAAAATTGCAATACATAACTTATTTCCACATATATATTGCAATAATTTGCAGGGACTAAATGTTTATGTAAGAGTAGCTTTAACACTATACTTATGCACAGTCGCTTAAGTAATTACAGAACCCGAAATATTTTTATATAATAGGTAATTTCTATGAGTTGTAGATTACATTTGACTGTACATGAGTAATGAGTTAATGACAGAATGCATTCACCAATTCGACGTCGTTGTAAATAGTTGTCGAAAGATGCTCTTACTGCCACACGCGTTCACGGTTGACGGTCGACGGTTAGACTCATGGAACTGCCGTGTT
The DNA here is from genome assembly GCA_944739405.2 of Euclidia mi. NCBI lineage: Eukaryota > Metazoa > Arthropoda > Insecta > Lepidoptera > Erebidae > Euclidia > Euclidia mi. Next base: position 29,186,817 of record OX123199.2, on the reverse strand, counting down.
ATTAAAATAGTTGAAATTTAGTTATTGGCACGCACGATTCGTCGATTAGTGTTGTGATTAAAGTACCTGTAGATGTCGTATCTACTTAAACTGTGTACCATTACAAGCAATATATTTATAGAAAATAAAATTTACTGGTCTAAATGCACATGCTTCCAGGTTGTTACGAGAAATGTCGCAACCATTTTACAGTATAGGTTGTAGGTATATATTTTTATGATGGTTATCAAATATTGTTAATGAGTATTCAATGCACCAAATTCGCTAGACACCAATTGGCGATGCTAAGATTCTAACTAGCGACTCTAGCGGCGAATTTGGAAGTTGTCCCGGTACGACACTTTTGACAGCTTTCAATACAATTACCACTATAACCTCGAAGCAAAGTTGTATTGAAAGCTGTCAAAAGTGTCGTACCCGGACAACTTCCAAATTCGCCGCTAGAGGCGCGCTGATAATCTTTGCATCGCCAATTCAGTTGTTAGTGTACGTCGTTACGTGTTTCATCGAGGAAGTCAGTAGTCGTATCTTGTTAATGCCCTAATTATTCTATCTTTTTAAATTGTAAACATGATTTACGAACACTTTGTATTTGTACATATACAATCAGATACCAACTCTCCATTTCTATCATCATTCGAATGCTCATTTTTATTTTATTAGATCCGTCATGGTGTGATCTGACTGTGTGATTCGTTTCAAAATTAAGATGCGTGTTTTATAAATAATTATAAATAAAATAATACCGTATTGCCAGGATGCAAAATAAAGTAAAAAAGCAAGATTTTTGCAAATGGTGATTTTTCAATTCGCGATCAATTGTGTATCTCAAAGCCACACACTTATTACCTTTTTTGTTTTGGCTGTAAGTCTGTAGTCAACCCTAACCAACAGCTACTCCAGCCAAATGTATAATTAAGTTGTGAATAATTTGTTTGTCAATTGGCACGTATGTGTTAGATGACCTCCTCCCCAAAAAAGCGCCTTAGCGCGCCGCGTAGGCGTCCAGGCAGTACATTATTCTTTTAAAAATAAATATGTCTATAAGAAATTTTAATTTGACAAATGAACACCCAATCGGTTCTTATAGTCTACTTGTCATTTCCTATAGTATATCATAGCTAGTTCGTTCATATTGCCTACAATGTCTTTATCTAAAATTATCCTTAATTACCTACTTAACGGGAAAGTCGGTGTTCAGAAAGCCCCCTATTAACTATCTTATATATCTCACAATTAGTAAATCGAGATGTGATATTTTTTTAAGATGTTTTTTATCTGACGTTGTTTCTCTGTCAACATAAGGTTGCCTAATAAAAGCTAAAGTCGATAGTTGCAAATGAAATGATTGAAGTGCTATAAATTATATGATTAAGTTCCACTATGCAAAATAAAAAAATATCACGTCTCGTGAGCTTTACTTTATATTGTAACAATCTAATATTCGCTTTAATATCTGCATAAGGTGCCGTTATCGGAATTATGTATTGTATTTTATAACGTGTTTGAGAGTCTATAAATTGTTTGTAAACCGTGCTCAAGCTCCGCCAGAGCTTATTATTATCTAACTTATGTAGTCCAATAATTTGTAGCAAGTACTTGAGGAGTAGCGTGGGCTTATCTCGACCGTAAATAGGCGCAGTTGAGCTGATAAGTCCAGTTATAAGTTATGTATGTGACTGGCCTGTAGCACGTGACCTTAGACCGGACTCGCTACATCTGTCAAATGCCACTTATGGACACGTCAAAGACGCAGTAAAGCAAAGCCTTCAGTTCTGGTAAAATTGTGCCGAGTCCGTTCCGATGTTTTTTGTCTACAGCTCCAAAGCATATATTCCCCTGTACTAAACCCATGGCAAACCACTATCGGGGTATAAATCCAATCAGGTTTCAGTTCCATGTGATATGGAAATAATGCTAATAAAATGATTTGTTTTAGAATCGTTTCTAGTTTATTAAAACACCTTGTCTTCTACTCTTCATGCGCTGACACTTCGGAACTGAATTAAATTCATGGGTGAAATAGTGTTGACTTTATATTTTAAAACATTGACATTGAATGTGAACCCGTAAACGAACTCACATTGAGGCAGTGTCGGTGTTGTTTGATAACCCTTTATCGACATACTTTTTAGACTGTAATAATATTATTTATTAAGTATGGCGGCCGGTACGCTCTCATGGAATTGGTGAAGTTCACGTTAGGTGGCAGTCGCCGTATGTAGCACGCTCTTCCAGTTAAGGACCAGTGGTTGCTTCATTGTTCATTATTTAAGTCATAAAATAATGGAAATGGAGTTATATTAAAAAAATATATATTGTCAAAGTGCTTTAATTTTTCGAAATTACTTTGAAGATAACTTAGTTATATAATATTGGTAAATAAGATCTTTTCAGTTATAGTCGAGGTCTTCACTAAAGCGAAATGTTTTGGTTGCAAATACTGATTTGGGATTTATAGTCAAAACATTTCTGTGAAGGAGGGAGACGTTATAATTGTGCCGCTCGGTCCTTATTTCCTCAAGCTACTGCGGTGGATTGTTCGCGTGCAGGCCGCCTGCATAAAAGTCAAATTGTCCCATACAGCCTTTGCCTAGCATCTCTTGTAGGGATGATAATGAAGCAATAAGTGTACTAAAGTTGTAATCTTAAATGTTAAATGTTTCGACTATTATATGGAAGAGTATGTTTTACTATATGGAAGACGTGTAAATATTAAAATAGAATTAAAATAAAATAATGATCACAGAATTATGAAGTTTGTTTTTAAAATAGCTCCTGCTTTTGGTCATCTTTTTTTCTGTAACAGTACCAGAGGGTGTACTGAATCGATTCTTTATCCAGCAAATGTAGCAATCACAGATATGATAAACAAGGATATTATGCCCTGTAGACGAAAATGTATTGGATACCTGTGTCGCCAGGTTGCCACTACTACTACACATGCAGATCAGTAAAAGCAATATAAAAACGCATTCGCGCACACACTCGCATCTTTAAATCAAAACTTACAAAAAATCAATTATAAACCTTATCCTATCGAACATAGCGTGTATTTATCAAGCAACGTTCAACTTACACAAGAACATCGGCCACTATCGTTGTGCTATGCAAAAGAACTGTACATTAATAGACCGCTGGCCCATGAACAAAAATGGATGGGTCATATGAACCACCAGGTGACGTATATATGACGATATAAGAGCATAAAATAATAAGATTCAGCACTATGCCGTCACTTGTAAGCTGTCCAACTGAGGGCTGGTGAGGATTCAAAAGTGCAGGTAGAGAGTACATTTTGGTCATATGTTTTTGTACGGCATTTTTACCATCGATAGATCCATGAAAAATAATAAGAAAGCGCGCAGTGCCGTAGGTACAAAAATGGTGTGCCACAAAGTCGGTAATTATTTTTTATTTTCTGACAATTTCCAGGGTAAATTTGGTCATTTGATTCTGTACGGCATCAGTTTCATACTGTTTTAATACAGCTTCTAATGCGTTATTCCGCAACGCCGTACAAAAAAAATGCGACAAGGGCAAAAAACACGAGGGTTGCAACCCCCTCTCTTGCCGTGGTCCGGGGGTGATATGAAAAAGTACGGCTTCGGTTCCAGAACATTATCTAGCACTCAAAAGTACTATTGAAAATAATGCCGTCAAAAAAATATTGTTCATGTGAATGTATATTAATAATTATCCTAATTTCATGGTTTAATTGATTTAAAAAGCTGTAAAATCATTTGACTCTGTACGGCAAATCTTTTTTAACATGATATTGTTTAATCATACTTCTTAACAAGATTTTATACTAATTATCCACAAAATTTCAGCTTTGCTAAAATGACGTAGGTGTGGCGGCTCTGGGATCTTGGACTATAAGTGAAGATTATAAAGTTGCATTTCAATCAGTTTCGTACTGTACATTGAAATGTTAACTGACCGATTACTGAGACCGAAAGAAGCATTTCAATACAGAAGGTACCGATAGCCTAGTGGGGATGCCAACGGATTGCTATGCAGAGGGTATCGGGTTCAAAGCCTCGGCGCGCACCACAGATTTTTCGAAGTTATGTGAGATCACTTTGAAGTCGTTGGTCCCGGTTGTCATGAAGATCTATAAGTAACATTTGTTACGGGGAGTCAGTACTCTCAAATAAACTGATCTTGGTCTAAACCACAGATTACTAAATAGTTACTTCGTTCTAAACCATGGAAAATCGCTATCTCGTTGGGTTGCGAAGGTCAGACGGCAGTTGCTCTGTGGAAAAGCTGATATTCTATCTTATCTGGTTAGACTAGTAAGCAGGCTCTGGGCTCCAAGCTGTGTAGGTACCTAAGTCTTGGATGCGACCGGGATAACGCTAGGTTGACGAAGATTATGATGATTAATAATTTTAATAGGTTATGTTAGGTTTGCTTATGACCCTTCAGGCAGGGCCCCACAATAACTGTCTATTCTTACCCTATACCAATCATCAATATAAAGGCTTGGAACCCAAAATCCATTTTTATTCCTTAATCATCATCATATTATTATCAGCGGATACATAGGTACACTGCGGGATATTAGGTCTCCTCCAAGGCTCTCCGCATAAACCAATCCTGAGCCCTCGCATCCATCCGCTGGTCACGGTCCCAATACGGTCCACCGGGACGCCTACCTCTGCTGCTATGTTCGGTGAGATGTTGCTGGTGGTTTGTCCCCCAGGTATCTGTGTACCTATCTGGGACAAATGATCCAGCAAGAGCGACCTACATGTGTGAAAACTCCACAGAGGCTATTGAGCGTTGTGCCGTGGCCTTCCGCGATATTATTACGGGCGATACATACCTACCGGTAGGTATATTTGAAAAAAGTTAGGTATTTCTCGCGCATCTGCAACCTCTCCAGTAGACGTGGATACGATACCTTCACCAATCCTACACTTAGTCAGTACTGTCACATCATACAATATTGTCATACTAAACAGTGGGTCCTATATGTCCTGATCTATAAACATAAATAAAATTGAAGTGTCTGTTTGTAATATTGTTACGAGCTGTGGCTCGGCGATAAATTAGGGTCGGCGCAAACGGTCCACCGACCACAGCCACTGGTGGCCAGCGACAGCCACTTAACACACTTTTTGTGGCCCGTTTGCGCCGACCCTTAAAATCACTATGCCACTAAAACTGTACTTTATTCACCACACTTTATTTTACAAACAAATAAAAACTATTTCCACAATAGAAAATACACGAAAACTCACTTAATTTTCAAATCCTTCGCTCGATATTTATCGCTCTGTTTAGTCAACTGAACTGCACTTGTGCGCGAGTCCGAGCGCTATTTATACGGACCGGATAACATAACACTGCATACTAGTCTTCCCTAGAACATTCTCGTACGTCCACACAGACACAGCATTGATTGTTCCAGTATTCAACAGCAACGCCATCAGAGAAGTCAGTAGAGAATAGGTGAAACAATTTAAACCATCAATATATCCCTTCTGTTCTAGTTCTCTCTTTTACCGATAGATGGCGTTATTCTTAAAATATCGCCATTCGTAACACTGCCTTCCTCTTAGGCGTGTTCGCCTCGAACATCGTTGGACCCATAGTAACCAGCCAACCGGTCCACATGAACTATCTTCGGTGCACCTCGCCGTCCTCGCGGCCTCTTCTGGATTCGATAGGTGACGTCGTACATTCTGGTAATTATGCGATATGGACCGTCTCATCTGGCTTGTAACTTAGACGATTTACCCTTAGTACTGGGCTATGAAGCCACACCAATGACCCCTCATCGAAGCATTTGTTGTTTGCCTTCCAGTCGTAGCGAGTCTTCGTCTTTTCAGACATCTGTTGTCCAGATTCCCTGATGTGCTCGTATACGTCGTTCATCTTGTTGCGTAGCTCGGTCGCGTAATCCTTTATATTGCGTGGAGATTCTGGTGGAATACCGGTGATTAAGTCTGCAGGTAAACGTAGTTTTCTACCGAAATTGGCAAAAGCTGGTGTTACTCCTGTAGTTTCCGTGTGGACCGTACTGCGATATGACAGGAGAAATGGTTGAATATGCTTGTCCCAATCTCTTTGTTTGCTCTCCACGACCTTCACCAGGTACCTTTCCAGGGAGTGGTTAAATAACTCAACCATGCCATCTGATTGCGGATGATAAGCTTCCCTGGTCCTGGTTTTATGTGCACCCATCACGCGACAAGTCTCCTTGAACACCTCAGATTTGAAGTTCCGGCCTTGATCGCTGTGGATTTCCAAGGGCACCCCGAACCGACAAAAGACTTCATGCACCGGCTTATCGGCCACCATTGTAGCTTCTTGATTTGGGATAGCAAATACTTCAGGCCACTTCGTGAAATAATCCATCACAACCAAGAGGTATTTGTTTTCGTCCTGGCTTGCAGGAAACGGCCCAGCTACATTCAACGCTATGCGCTCCCATGGGGCTTCCACATTGTATACCTTTAATGCACCTCTGCTACGAATGTGTGGCCCCTTCACAGCCGCAAAACCATTTGCGGCACCAATTCTAGACGTCATTCCGACAGTGGAGCCAATAAAACCTCTCTCGGATCCTAGTAAGGGTCTTCTTAACTCCCATGTGACCTCCCTAAGCACCATTGTGATAGAGCCGCAAGACTTCCGGCACCTTAGTATTGGGCACTACCATTTGCAGATGGCACTGGCTACCGCGAGCGTTTTCCCATTTGCGGCACAGAACTCCATCCTGGACAACTAAGCTTTCCCATTTTGCCCAATAACTCTTGGTCATTGCTCCTAGGTCCAAATGTAGTGATATCGCAATATCAATCCATTTGGGCCTAGAAGCGCCTGATTTCTTCCATTCGAGAATCAGTTGCAGAGTGCTCAGCAAGACGTCAAAATCAATCTCTTGTAGCAGTTCAATCCATCTGGCTACCTGTCCTTCTAGCTTCTTAAATTGAAGTAGCCATTTCAGCGCAGCGTGGTCGGTTTGCAGGTGGAATTTACGGCCCAACAAATATTTGTTGAAATGTTGCAATGTCTTTACTACAGCCAAAAGTTTCCTCCGGGTGACGCAGTAGTTCTTTCGGGTTTGGATAGGGCCTTGCTGAAATATGCTGTAACAACTTTTTGATCACCCTTCCTCTGTGACAGCACGCCGCCAATTCCAGTGTTACTGGCATCTGTGTCAACTTTAAATTCATGCTTATTGTCAGGGTAGCCTAAGATAGGCGCAGTACACAGATGTTCCTTTAGCTTCTGGAATGCAACGTCACAGCTCTCATTCCTGCAGAACTGTACTGTCTTAAGTTAGCTGATGAAGAGGTCGAGCAATGTCTTCGGACTCAGCTTTAAATTAGCTCCTCGTATCTTTGACAGCACTTGCTCCAAGTTTCGAAGGTGCGCCCCACGATAATGATGTCATCCAAATAGACCAGGAAGGCGTCTCCAATCAATCCCATAAGCACTCGCTCCATCAGTCACTCAAAAGTAGCCGGAGCGTTGCATAATCCAAAGGGCATGACGTTAAATTACCATAATCGTTAGCCTGTGGAAAATGCCGTCTCCTCCTTGTCTCGGGGATCTATTTCCACCTGCCAGTAGCCACTTTTTAGATCTAAAGTAGAAAAGCACTTCATCCCCACCAGCGTATCCAGTGTGTCATCGATCCTTGGCAGTGGGTAGCTGTCTTTCTTCGTGATGTCGTTTAATCGGCGGTAGTCTGCACAGAAGCGCATGCTGCTATCTTTCTTCTTAACTAAAACCACCGGCGAGCACCACGGACTGGAGGAAGGCTCGATTACGTCTTCCTTTACCATACGGTCGATCATAGCTTCCAATTCACGTTCTCGTGCCACTGGCGAATCGGTGCTTCACTTCTCGTGTTTATCTTGTACTAGACTAGTGCTGTCTTCCCTATGTCGGCATCACTGGTCGAGAAAATATCGGCGAACCGGTTTAACATCTTCTCAGCCTTGGTCATCTCTTCTTCCGACAGGGTACGTTGGCAGTCCTCTAAAAGTCACGAAGAAGACACGTCGAAACGTGCACCTTGAACCTTGGCGCTGCCTGGTAGGTTGCTCTTGACATCTACTCATCCAAGACGCTGCTTCTAGTTTCGGACCGCAGGTGAAGAATGACATACTTCAGGCAGTACACCTTTCCTGAAGTTGCACCTTCCATGAAGACGTCTTCTGAGCCACACTTCAACACTCCCTGGTTAACATCGATCTCGCAGTGATGCTTCCGCATGAAGTCAAGGCCCAAGATGCAGTCGTCCACTATATCGGCCAAGATGACTTTGTGACGGTAAACTTTGTTGCCTAGCTTCAGATCCACCTCCTTTTCACCTCGGACGGTTATGTGCTGACCGGTAGCTGTTCTCAGACTCACACATTCATCGTTCCTGAAGCAGCCCCTAAGTTCTTGCCAGATTGAAACCGACGACTGTCCGAGAAGCACCCGTGTCCAATGTCAGCTTGTATGGTGTTCTGTTAATTTCACCTTCAATGATCAGGCTGTTCTCGTCACATGATTGCGAGATCCAGATATTCTTCAATTACCAGCCAGCACCCGCCCCGCAGTCCTGGCTTCTACTCATTTCCCTGCTCTCGCTGCCTAGCAGGCACATCAGGTGACCCCTTTGGTGGAGACAGGGTACCACTGCTTACGCTTTGGGCAGCTCAAGCGGATATGGCATCTTTCTCCGCAGTTGACCGAGATGCAGTGACCTCAATCGTCGCGTCGCACTGCTTCCACATCCAGAGCGTGAGCTAAGGCGTCCTTCAGGTTCTTGAAGGGCCCAAGCCTTACTGTTGCTCTTACCTCCAGGTCCCGGATCCCATCCATAAACGCCTGTACGAGGTTCCCGTCAATCAGCGCTGGCGAGGACTGGTATGCCTTCCAAACCAGTTTTTCCACCTCAGAGCCCACTGCTGCAGAGTTTCTCCGGTGCGTTGCGAACTGTCTTTCAACTGAGCACGATACACGTGTTTGAGGTGCGCGTCACCGTATCTCGCCTCCAGCGCCTCCAGAAGCTTTTCGTAGGAGACGTCTTGCCCGAGTGCCTCCAACACCGTCAAGGCCCAATCACGAAGGCCCAGGGTTAGGGCGGTTAAGGCCTGTTCTTTGGTCCACCGATTCGATCGCATCACAGCCTCAAACTGGATCTTGTATGCTTACTTCAGCAACACAGGTCTCGTGGTGGTCATGTACACGCTTCTCTATATCGCGTCGTCAAGTACCTGGGCGTCACTCTCGACAGCAAATTGACATGGAACAGCCACATGGAAAATAAGCTCAATAAAGCCAGCATCATCTTCTGGCAGTGCAAGAAGATGATAGGTAAACGCTGGGGCCTATCCCCCAAAATTGTCTTATGGCTCTATAAGACAATAATACGTCCGATGATAAGCGCAGTAGTGTGGTGGCCTCGGACCAACCTAATAACGGCCGCCAACAAGCTTCAAAAGCTTCAAAGACTTGCATGCCTAGCGGCCACGGGCTGTATGAAAACAACGCCAACAGCGGCACTTGAAGTGTTGCTGGACCTGCCTCCATTGCACCTGTTCATACAACAGGAAGCAACGATGTCGGCAGTCCGGCTAAGAGCTCTGAAGCTCTGGAAAGACACTAACACACCGCACACTAACAACTTAAATACACTCTTTAAAGAAGTTCCTATCACACAAGCCATTGGCGACCGTATACGAAACAATTTGTTTTCGACAAGAAATAAAAAATCCAACTGTACGAGGACCTACACGAAGGAGCAGTTAACCACAACGAGCTCACGATCTTCACAGATGGGTCTAAAACAGATACAGGTACGGGTTCAGGAGTATTCTCCGAGGACCTAAACATAAACATCGCAGCACCGCTGGGAGCCTACAACACGGTCTACCAGGCCGAATGTTTTGGCATAATCCTAGCTGCCACAGCAATCATGGTGCGTGAGGTAAGGGAACGATCCATTAGGATCCTCTCAGATAGTAAGGCTGTCCTCTCAGCCCTCAAAAGCCATACTATCACCTCGGCACTCACGCTTGAATGCCACCAGAAACTAACAGAGGTAGGTAAACTAAACAAATTAACACTGCAATGGATCAAGGGCCACAGTGGCTCAAGAGGGAATGACGCAGCCAACATACTTGCCAGAAGAGGGGCCACTTTAGAGGTGGTGGGACCCGAGCCCATTATTCCCCTCCCTTCTGGTTTTTATCGCAACCTGGTAAGAAATAGGACCAGGACCAAACACAACCAGTCCTGGATTGGTATTGAAACATGTAGGCAGGCCAAGGAGGCTTTTCCCGCAGTAGACGGTAAGATAGCCAAACAAATCCTCCGGCTGTCCAAACAACAACTACGGAAAGTCACGGCCGCCTACACAGGACACGGATTCTTTAATAAACACCTATTTACTATAGGTATCACCGACAGCCCGCTGTGCAGGGCTTGTATGGCAGCAGACGAGACGGCACCCACCTGCTCCTCGACTGCCCTGAGGTCGCACAGTACAGGCAGCAGTACCTGACCAGATACAGCACCCTGAGGGAGGCCGTGGGCCACATCAAGAGTCTGCTGGTCTTACTCGAAGAGCTGGGGTGGCTCGAATGGCGACACCATTCCCACCCGCACGCAAAATACACGCCAAGACGTGGAGTTGCGGAAACAGCCCGTGCCATCAAGTATCAAGTAAGTTCTCTATGTCGCTGATACGGGCCTCGTGCTGCTGGAGTTCTCGTGCGGCCGGTTTTTGTCTTCAGAGTTCTGTATAATCTACAAAACAGTACTGTAGTAACGACTGCACGGTTGGCGTAGTGGCTTAAGCCTTCGCCTCGCCGCTTGGTACTTCGCCGCGTGTCGTGAGTTCGATTCCCACACGAGACAATACTTTGTGTGATCTACAACTTTTTGTCTCGAGTCTGGGTGTTCATTGTGTCCGTTGATTGAATGTTTGTAAAGTCCCGCGCGACACAGGAATTTCTTCCTAGTGCGGGAGTTGTCTTACTGTATGGATTTGGCCCACAGTGCTAAAGTCTTTACGAACCCTAACCAGTTCTGGTGGCTCGAACGTATAAAATCTTGATGCAAGACAATTCTTGACAACTCTTAAAACAGATTCTGATAGCTACACCCTCCAGCCTTAGACACTGCTCTCCAAGGAAAGCGATCGAAATGTTACTGGTGCGTGCGGAGTGGTGCGCGCGGAGAATTCCAATTCGAGCCGTCTGCATGGCATTCTGTTGGTATCTCCACCAAGCTAACGCTGCCTTAAAGTTACATTCAGTTTAGAATCTAAATCGATCAACATTTTTGTTTTATTTTGCTGTAGTCTGCAATTTAGTTCTAATTTGGTCATTTTGAAAGAACTGTTTCGTTGAGCCCCTAGCTGATGCTGATGCTTTGAGAATGGCTCGCATATTTTTCTAATTTACCTGTTTTGACAAATCCCGCGGGATAAATTAGCGGGTCTTAATCGCGTACATTTAGGCCCTTCTCTCACGAAGCTATTCAAATGCTACGGGACTGAGATGCAAACCATGATCGAATACTGGTATGCTACTCTTTACCGCACACGGTGCTACGCAAATGAGACTATATTTTATCATTTGAAGAACAACATTCGTACGACGATGTCTAGTGACTCTAGCGATGAAGACAATTTTCTTCTGTATTTATATTACAAGAATAAACGAAAATATAAAAGAAGATTCTGGGTGCACCCGTATATCGAAAAAAATATCAATTGTAGGGCATTTGTCGAGGGACGATTCGTCATTTTTATAGAATGTCAATAGAATCATATTATTATTTGAATCCTTATCTGAGAAATTATCTTGTCAACTATCTAAATAATAACCCCAGTGCTTCGCTTCCTTGGCAATAAAATTATTGTGTATAAATTTAATGTATACCTATCATCATATCAGCCAAACGACGTCCACTGCTGGACATAGGCCTCCCCCAAGGTTCTCCACACAGACCGGTCTGTGTATACTTATAAATGACCTGTTATATTGTTTTTTATAAATTTCAATCCACGCCTTTAATGTAACATGTTTTCTTACGTACTCTGGCAGCTTATAATTATACAAACATGGAAAATTTTCTACCTCCTGCACAAAAATAATATTAGAAGTTTGTTCCGCCGCCATTTTGTAATGCGACGCATATACTACTCGGGTAGCGTGCGACCAGCAAGACGGTAGCGTGTGACTGACATCAAACGCGTCGTCATAGCGTCTCGTCGTGTGCGAAATTAGCTGAATATGTATGGCGGCTACTCTCAAGCGACGCGTAGGATACGGGTACAAAACACAAATCGTTTGAGAGTCGCTTCGTGAGAGAAGGGCGTTAAGGTAAAAATACCTATTTGTTTCCGACGTTTCGATCATCTTGCACCGATCGTGGTCGCAGAGAGACTGGTGAAAGCTCAGCGCCGTCTTGTAGAAGTGCGGTTTTTATTTATGTTCGCAATGTCGATACTTCTACACACTACACTAATGACGTACCTATACACATTGTTGACCTGTGTCACTGCGGCGGTGGTGTTTACGTTTGCTAATGACTGGATTCCAAGTCATTTACATATATATGTTCCATTGTTCCAAGTAATATATATATAATAGTAATAAGTCGATAAATAATCTATATTCATCGTCCCGGTTGAAATTGTTATATTTCTTGATTTCTACCGCTTCACGATGATCGATCGACGACGATCGGTGGATAAGACTCGTGGTTGATGCAATTCTATCCAGTGGTTTGGTCCAGACTCCAACAAATGCCCAGCTATAGCCTACTTATTATTAATTTGTCGGTTTTTTACAGCTACGATAATTATGTTCCTTTACTTTTCCAGCGATTATACGCAATACGTACGCAGCTGCAATCGACTTTGTAGGCGCCAGGTGTTTGGAGAGGAATGACATCCTTTGGGGTACGCAGATTGTGTGCAATCTTACAGAGCGGACTGTATATAGTCCTTGTTGGGAACGCGGCTGACGTTGATAGCTGATGCTAAATTAAAGACTTCGATAACTCTTTAGACGTTTATTGCTATTAAAACTGTTACTAAGTATGCTAGGGAATGTAAAAATGCTAATGGATGATAAATGCTTTGCTAATAAGTACGAATGCACGCGGTTTGCTGTCCGAATATGCACTGATGTCGCCGCTCATACAATGCGGCCGTATTACGTTGCTAGATCAGCAAAACGTGGTCGATTGCAAGTATTGCATCGAACATGCTCCCGAGGGGAGAAGATGAGATGAGTCAATGGACGTGTTACATACCTAAACGGTGACAAAGTTACGTGATTATGAACTATGCTAATGTTTGTTAGAACAACGCTAGATGATCAATGATTTACATGATGAAGGAGCATTAAATTCTTAAAAACTAGTTCAAAAACAAATCTGAACTCAAACGGCTGAGTCAGAAGTAAAAATTACAGATTGTCTTTTCGGAATAGGAGATGTTGCTGTATCGCGCTTTTTTAAACGTAAACTAGACCACTTTTTCGAAAAGCTGCTTTCATACACTTTATCACACACACTGGATTCTTGAACGGAACGCAGTGGTTTTCGCGCATCACTCACACTAAAAACACGATCAGAACTATCAGAAGAGGGTGGACCACGCGCACTTACATTTGGACCTTGGTCCGATTGATTTAAACACACACTCACACTCGCTGGCGCGCTAGCCGCGCGCGTCGCGGGGGACGCAGCGCTAGTGCGCCTGCACCTTCTCCACAGGAACCAAAGAACCGCCGCGACTGCTGCTGCTAATAGCCCGTACGAAATACTGTAGGTATTGATGTACATCATGTACCGTCAGGCCTTCTGTCTGCTGAGCTGATTCTTTCAACGTTTTTATTTGCTCATCGAGATGCTTTAGAGACTCATTGATGTGAGCGTTCTCATTATCAAATTCCTCAAAATTTTGGATAGGTAGCGTAAAGTTATTGATTATACGATGGACTGGCGTAAGTTTGGAATCGAGTATATTTAGTTTAAGCTTGATCTTATTTTCTAATTGCTGATAAGAGTACAATGTTACGTCACGACCTTTTACCAATACATTGATTAGTAAGCTGAATCAATCCGGCCTTGCTGACCGAGCGCGTTTGCAGTTCATCGTCGCATAAAACCTTCAAAGAGTATGTGTTACAACAGAAATAAAAATAGGTAGAAAGGTCATGTAACGATATCCATTTATTTTCGCAGCTCGACTTTATTATTCTACAAGTTGATGAGTCTGACTTTTCACAGAATCTTTCGTCAGGACTTGGGCTCATGATAGGTCTTCGTAAATGACAAAGGTAAATTTCTTCCTGATATGTACAGCTTTGAAGTTCATTAATGCTAGCTAACAGATATGCATCTCTTCTCAGATTGATCGCTACATATTCAGAGATTGGATTTATAGCGATCATGCTTTCATTGATTTGAACCGGTATTGGTATCAAATTATATAGCTGGAATGTATCTCTGCTAATCAAAGGTAAGGTAATTTCAAATATAAAATATTCTTCAGTCATTCTTGCTTTGACTTTCAGTAACCTATATATCTTGTGCAGGTCATGCTGAACGTTATCGACAGGTAATGCTAATTCTTTGGAAAGTTGACTTGACACTATTTGCAGCTCAGAACGAAGTTGGTTCGGTGTCAAAATATGGAGATTGATCTGGCCATGATAGATTTCAGTCAAAGTATCTAAAAACGTATCTTGCATTCGTTTCAAGTTTTGAATCAAATTGGTTGTCGCCAAGGCAGCTAATGTAAACTCTTGCTGAACAGACATGACATCGATCTCCTTTTGTAATGTATTTGACACGCTGTCTAAATAATTCAGATGCTTATTTATTAGCTTATGTTGTTTCTCTATTGTCTCCTCTATTCTTTTTACTATATTGTACTGCACTTCTATGACCGATGTTTGATTCCTGTACAACTGAGTCAGATGGTTTATGTTACTACGTACTAGGTCAATGTCACGCTTATATTTTTCTGCGAAATCCTCGTCGAGTATACCAAACAATGAGTTAGATATAGCACCGACTGCATTTATCAATCCGCGTCGAGTTCTCGACCTTCCAAGATGCTGACTTAACAACAGCTAATTATAATATTGTAGTTCATTGAACTCATGTCGTATTTGTAGGATGATAATATCGCAATGATTTTGTTCTTTAATTTTATCGCAGGTTTGCTTGAGATATTCTGAACATTTGGAGACCGCGTCATCACCCTGCCAGAAAGGGGCCATATCGTAATAGGTGACGATTTTCCACTCGTCTCGTATCAGCTGCATTTTTCCCAGAGGATCAAAATACAGTGTCTGGTTGCTATCAAATGTTGTAAATTTGTAAGATGCTTCCGTAACCGTTGCGAGATTCATAAACAACATTAATGATAAGGCTAAACTAAATAAAGTAGTACAACTTTTAGTGCGCGGGTTGCTTTTCATGGTTTTTTGCGGTTTTATCTGGCCGCTATTTTGCTGATCATGCTGTTTTGCCTCTTTCTCTGCTATAGGCAAGACGGACAGTTTCAAAACTGGCCGTTTCATGTAGCCGTTTTTGGTCTTCAGGGTTACTACCCGAACAACTCCGTCGTTTCCGGGATGGACCTCTACCACCGGACCGACTGGCCACTTACCAGAGGGTATATTGTCGTCATGAATGGTTACCAAATCGCCTACTTTGATATTCTCTTGGGCTTTTAACCATTTGCTACGTACAGATAACTGGGTAAGATATTCCGCCTTCCATCGCTTCCACAAGTCTTTAAACATTTTGCTCACCATGTACCATCTTGTTCTAGCATCCTGCGCCGTCTCTATGACAGTAAGACCGGCACGACTATTCAAAAAATGCGCTGGGGTGAGAAAATCTATATCGTTGATATCCTCGGATATTGAACATAATGGTCGCGAATTAAGGCTTGCTTCGATTTGAGACAGCAAAGTACTGTACTCCTCAAATGTTAGTGCTTGATCACCAATCACTCTTTTCAGATGCTGCTTCAAACTCCGGATAGATCGTTCCCATAATCCGCCAGCACTAGGCCAAGAAGGACAATTCCAATGCCATTGTATGCTCATTTCAGTGATTTCTTTATAGAAAGTATCATTAAAGATACTCTCTAGCTGTTGCTGTTCCTCTTGTAATATCTTATTAGCATCCACGAAATTGGTGCCATTATCGGAATATATGTGCTTGGGGGCTCCTCGCCTTGCTGCCATACGGCGTAAAGCTGATATAAACGATAAGCTGCTAAGGTCAGAGACTAACTCGATATGGACCGCTTTCGTAACCATGCAAATAAAAAGAGAAATATATCCTTTTGTTGTTCTTACACCCCGACCTTTATTGCACTTCACTCGAATAAATCCGGTGAAATCTACCCCGGTGTGGTAAAACGGCGGTGCAGGATTACATCGAAAATCAGGTAGGTGTCCCATTATTTGCTGTAGTTTCTTCGGCTCTTGTTTTTTGCATGTAACGCAGTTACGAAGTTGTTTTTTGGTAGCTCGATTTCCTTTAATTATCCAATAATTTTGTCGTAAGAGTGACAAAGTCAACCGCGATCCACCATGGAAGGTAAGTTCGTGTGCTTGCTGTATTAAAAGTTCAGTCAGCGTGCTGCTGTATGGAATGATAATCGGATATTTCATATCCGCGCTGATGTTGGCATTTTTCAGACGTCCTCCGACTCTTAATATGCCCTTCTCGTCTAATAATGGATTTAAGTTCAATATGTTGCTATTTGAACTCAGTTTAGTGTCGCTTAATAAATTATTTACCTCCGATTCAAACTCAATACGCTGTACGTACTTAATTATAATATATTTTGCTTGACGCATTTCTTGTAATGTGATATATGACGGCCTTTGTTGACGTGTCGGTGCAAGTGCACGTAATAACCAAGCTACAATACGATTTATTTTTAGAAACGAACTGTGTCGATTTAATAATTGCTCAATTATGCTTGTTGTGGGGTCATGTCGTTGAACACTTGCGACTTGTTTCCGTATCTCTTGATCTGTCGTATATTTACGCTGCTCTTGCTTAGGCTCAAAGTCAGGAGACGATAACCAGGCTGGTCCTCGCCACCACAAATCGCTTTCTTTCAACTGAGACATAGGTAAACCTCTGCTTGCTGGATCGGCTGGATTCTCTTTTGTCGACACGTAATGCCAAACATTTGCTGCTAATATGTTAGTGATTTTCTTCACTCTATTAGATACAAAGGGCTTCCATCTGTCTGGGTTGCCTTGTATCCAACTAAGAGTGACCGTTGAGTCACTCCAAGCGTAGATTTTATGAGTCATGCTGCTTCCTATGCTTGCTACTACTTTGGACATAAGTCTAGACAATAATTCTGCTGCGCATAGTTCGAGTCTCGGCAGTGATACTAATTTGTTATTAGGCACCAACCTTGATTTTGCTGCGACGAGAACTACTGTCGCTGTGTTTGATGTTACGACACGAGCGTATATAACACATGCGTATGCTTTGAGAGATGCATCACAGAATCCGTGTAATTGGATTATGTCATCTCGTTTGCTGTTCAGCCATCGTGGTATTTTGATCTGACTTACCAAACTGATATCTGCCGTCAATTTTATCCATTCGTTTCTGATTTCAAGTGATACTTCGTCGTTCCATTGAACTTTCGAATCCTGCCAAACTTTTTGAAATAATAGCTTTAGTGTAGTGGTCAGTGGAGCTAGCCAACCCAGAGGGTCAAACAGTCTCGATATTTCAGAAAGTAATGCTCTTTTCGTTAGTTTTGTATGATCTGCCGATACAGTATACTGGAAATTGAATTCATCCTTGACAGGGTCCCATCGTAAGCCCAATGTTTTAGGTGTGTTCTCAGTTTTAAAAATGAAAGATGTTTGATTGTTCTGTTGGGATGAAGCTATATTTTCTAAGATAATTTTGTTGTTTGAGGACCACTTTCTTAATGAAAATCCAGCACTGTTAAGACATGAAATTAATTCTCCTATGTTGCTTTTTCCATCTCGAATACAATGCTGACCAGACACATAATCGTCCATAAAAAAATCTTCTCGTAAAGATTTAGCTGCATTTGGAAACCTCAGCTCCTCATCAGACGCTAACTGTCGAAGGGACATCATTGCTAAAAATGGAGCTGATTTGGTGCCGTAAGTTACTGTTGTCAATTGGTAGCATTTTATTGGCTTATTTGTTTCCCGCCAAACGATTTGCTGGAGCTTTTGATCTTCTTCTGTGACATAAATTTGGCGATACATTTTTTCTATATCAGCCGTGTACGCGTATCGATATATTCTCCATTTCAACAAGAGTTCTTGTAGGTCTTTTTGCAAATTTGGACCCTTGTGCATAAGGTCATTAAGACTATAACCGGAGGAGGTCTTGGCGGACGCGTTAAACACGACACAAAGCTTGGTAGTAGAGGAATCTGCTCGTAGAACCGAATGATGGGGCAAGAAGCATTCGATTGATTTAATATTAGAAGTTGCTAATTTCATATGCCCTAACTGCTCATACTCGCTCATGAATTGCTTATACTGCTGTGCTAAACATTCTTGCTTGCTAAATTTCCGTTCTAAATTTCTAAATTGTGCTATCGCTATGTCCTTGGACGATCCTAACCTTTCGCTAAAATGCTCTTTCATGGGTAAACTAACCTCATAACGACCGTTTTCCAAACGTTTTGTCGTTGAAATGTAATAGTCAACACATTGTTCATCTTCAGTTGACATCTCGTTTTGCTCCTGAATATCCTCAATCTGTCAGAATTGTTGGATATCGGCTATATTATTTTGAATTACGTTACAGTGAAAAGTTTGTATACCACCGCAAAGAATCCACCCAAGCTGGGTTTGCTGAGCTAAGGGTGAAGCTGTATTCGAGCCTCTTATCGTGCCGTCTAACATGATAAGAGCGTAAACGTCTGCACCGAGTAATAAGTCTACTGGGCGACTGGTATAGAATTCGGGGTCGGCTAAGTTAACGTGCTCTAAATGTGACCAAGCTGGCTTGGAAAATGACTTATTAGGCAGATTTTTTATGAGATTATTCATTATCAAAACATCAGTATTGAATTTATAGCTAGTATACATAGATTGACATGTCATCTTGCCCTTACAGTCGCTGTCTTTTTCTCCGATACCAAACACAACTCCACTAAACTGTTCGCGTTTTAAACCTAATTGTTGGGCTGCTTTTTCCGTAATTAACGATATTTGCGAACCTTGGTCGATAAGGGCTCGTAAAACTAATTGCGTGCTATCTGCGGATGTTACTCGAACTAATGCAGTTGCTATAAGAATTTCCTGGAAATCATGCTGAGATGCAAGCACGTTACCGCTATTTTGAGGCTTACTAATACTATCAGTTGGTTTGTTACATATTTGCTTTTTGGTACCGGATGTAGGCTTTTGTTGCGTAAAGCATTCGTGTAATATGGTATGGTGATTTCCAGAACATTTGCGACACCTTTTTGCTGAATGGCATTTATTTCCATTGTGGTTATAAATGCAATTAATGCAGTATTGAAAATTATTAACTGTTTTAAGCTTTACTTCATTTGGCATTGCAAGAAACTTTTCGCAACTAAGCAAATTGTGTTCCTCGAAACAAAGTGCGCATTTGTTAGCCGACACGTGTAATGATTTCGCAATCGGTTTATACGATTTTCAATTATTATAATCATTTGATTTATTATAATCATTTGATTTATTATAATAATGGAATTTTCTATTATTAGAAAACGAAGTTGATTGGCTAGCTTGCTGATTGGATGTTGGAAGAGTTTTAGGGATAACATCTTGTCGCCGCCGAGCGGTTTCAAGGCTGGTAAACTTATTTTCTAAGAAATCGAAAAAGTCCTGCAGTACAGGTAGCTCTCGCGAGTTTTTTAGCGACTCTATATAGGGGAGAGGGGGGCAGATTTGAACAGTTTTTAAACTTTGTGTAATATCTTAAAATTCTCTTGTTCTTAACCCTTTTACTATTTCACAATGCTTAGTCCGACCATTAAGCTATAAAATCGCAGCATCATATGAAGAAGAATATATAAGTTGTAGCCGCAACATCAATTTTAGTAGCGGTAGTTAAATGTTCAAAGCTACCCCGCTCCTGGGGTAGCTTTGAAGATATATGGGGTAGTTTTGAACTGTCATTAAATTCGATGGAATTAAAAGGCTTATCATAATTTTAAATCATTTATAAAAAACAAAACGAACAAGAAAGTAACTTTGGCTTCGTAGAAATAATTCACATTATGAGATCAATCATAGAATCTAACATAATAACATAACATAAACCTTACATGTTTAGAATAAAGAAATCAAAAAACATTTTTCTTTAATTAACAGCTTTTATTACCTTGAAAGAAAACATGGACGCAGTACGTGACGGGTTTTTCCGAATTCCCAGTAGCAGCACGGAATCTGGTGATGTGCCCGGTAACGGCAATAGGCTTGCCCCCCTACTACATGGGACCTAAAAAATCATGGCGAGATGTGAGTGTAATATTACACCTCTGCCTACCCCTTCGGGGACACAGGCGTGAGTCTATGAAAAAAATCTTTGTATTTTTTTTATTCGATGATATAATATGTAAGGTATTCGGTTTTAAATATACGTGTCAGCAGCTTGTCTGAGTTTCATTTGACCGGATAAAACTTGTAGAGCAGCAGTCGTCATGTCCTGCTCGTCAATTTCTTTCTCTCTTTTCTTTTGTCAGAGCGAACCATGATATTATTGTCTTAAAAAAACATATATTTATTGCTTTTGGTAATTATGTTAGTACTTATTCATTCAAGAGAAATGATTAAATAAACAAAAAACAATGTTAAATTAAAAATAACAGTATTTAAAGGTGCAATTGGGGCAGTTTTGAACAATATTCAAAACTGCCCCCTTCATTTTGTTCAAAGCTGCCCCAAAGGTGTTTGAAAAATAACAAACGTTTTTTTATTAAGTAAAAGTTAAAAAATGGTATTAATCTCTAGTTTATTGCGTGATACATGAAACATTCTGACTAAAATATGAAAAAAACAATTCACATACCTTGAATTGGATCCCTGAAATCCTTACGCGCTTATTTGAAAATGTTTAGAATTTAAACTCGAAAGTAAACACTCCTCGTAACTCAACCGCGGGCTGTCAAACGTCAGCGGTGACAAGTGACAGTTGTGTAGGATAGTGTTGCCACTACGCCAAATAAAAACTATCATAATTTCGTTTAAAATAGCTTTGTAAACACATATTTTCAAAGGTGCCCCTGTTCAAAGCTGCCCCCCTCTCCCCTACTCCGAAAATGACTCACTATCTAACTTCTGCGATAAAATGTGAACTAATAGAGGGTCCCACGTGCTTATTATATCTACGCCTAATTTTTTGATAGCGTGAAGACTCTCTAAAGATACGTCATGTAACTTTTTGATAGCTAAAAATGATTGCTGCTGAAGATTAGGTAAATTTAAAAATACATTGACGTGAGATGTAAAAATTGTTATCAAATCGGTGGTTGAGTATCTCCCAACAAACCATGTAATTTTCAGAGCTTATCGGTAGGTGCTGAATCAATCGTTCCGCTTCGCCTTTTACTTTGCTTTTTAGAAATTGCATCTTTTGGGCATTCGACAGTGCGGTGTTTTTATGAATCGCCTCATTGAATAAATCCTTAAATGAGACCCATTGATGGTAATTGCCTGTAAACACGGGAATGTCCATTTTTGGTGTTGATTTTGCATGATGCGATGTAGACCACATTTTCGAGTTGATAGATTTTTTCATACTTATAAAGGTACGTTCATGCTTCGTGTAATGAGCTTCGTATGTCTCGTTTTCTTCAGACTCACCTATGATTTCCCAATGAAGATTGTCGATAGCATTCCAACGATTTTGTAAAATTTGAAGAGCATCTTCAAATTCCCATTTATCGGCCAATGATTCCAAATCAATATTCTCGACTGCTCTAATGAACGCTTTAAAATTGACAGACTGCTTGTGAAGCATATCGTCAAGCTTGCTGGGTGATCCTCTCGACACGCGAGACGAGGTTGTTGGAACTGGCTCCTGCGTCGACTGACGCCTTGTTTCACTTTCTTCTTCTTCTTGCCCATAGGCTGATGCTAGACTTCGTTGCCTCAACTCTTCTAGTTGCTGCTTTATGAGCCTCTTGACCGTAAAATAAAGCTGCTTTGTACTCTCATATTCAGAGTTGACGAAATAAGCATGATTCGTCATCTCAAAGGGAAGCAATTTTTCATGATTGTTTTGGTAGTCTTGCCAGTACTTTTCCAATAACTCAATTTTACGCTTACAATAATCAAAGGTTTTACGCTCTACGCTATCCTTTTTAAAATTAATGTGGAGTTTTTTAATGGCCTCCGCAATCTCGGATTGGCAAAAATATAGACTCTCCATATTGCTGCTATAAAAAATATATATAAACGAACGATCTCACTTGGTTGCTGCTGGACCGACGGGTCTCGCCTCGTCTGTGACCTGGACGAGCTGGACGTTTGCTGCTGCTGAATGTGCACCCCTAAGAGTGCTGCTGGAACTGCTATGAGATGTACCGAGTGCTTCGACTCAATACTCGATCCTGAACACCTTTATCACACTGCTAGGTCACTGCTCGATAGTTCGCTGCTAGAAAGTTCACTGATAGATGGTTCACTGTTATATAGATCGCTGTTCAGATTATCAAGCACTTCACTTATCGACGATACCGAAAACACGTGTATCACGACCGCGAAGTCCTTAAGGCTCGAGGACCATAAAATGTTGGGAACGCGGCTGACGTTGATAGCTGATGCTAAATTAAAGACTTCGATAACTCTTTAGACGTTTATTGCTATTAAAACTGTTACTAAGTATGCTAGGGAATGTAAAAATGCTAATGGATGATAAATGCTTTGCTAATAAGTACGAATGCACGCGGTTTGCTGTCCGAATATGCACTGATGTCCCCGCTCATACAATGCGGCCGTATTACGTTGCTAGATCAGCAAAACGTGGTCGATTGCAAGTATTGCATCGAACAGTCTTGATGGAGTATTTCTTGAGTACTGTTCCAACCTTGTCCGTCACTCCCTTTAGATACGGCATGTAAGCCGGCACTCCGCTTACTTCAGGTCTACGATCTTTCCTCTTCAGACGGAGTATCTTCTTCTTGTGTCCGTTGCGCAAATTTATTTTGTATGATGTCAATAATCGTCCAAATCGCGAAAGTTTAAAATCGATGAACCCGCGGGAATTTTAGTGATCCCCAAGGAACATGCATTTTCTCAGCCAAATTTCAGCTTCCTGTGCGTTGCAGTTTTGGCTGTAGCTTGTCTGTCAGTCAGTCAGTAACGCAAGCATTTTATATATACAGATTCAGATACCTACCTTTTACATACTATTGTTAACATATAAGTAAGTCATATTTACCCAGATTTGCTCAATAGTACCTACAAGACGTAGCAGTGATTTGCCGAATCACTTAATAATCATATTACTACTTATGATGCCGGGACCTTGGGAAAATTAGTAGGTACGCATACATACTGCTCAACAGTGATACATCCTCCTGCACGCCTGTGGATAAGTAAAATTAATTCCTATAAATAAATTATAAAGTGTTTTGCAAAGTCTTTATTAGTGATCAAAATCTAAATGGACGACGACGTTTTCTATTTTTGCGTCCACGAGAACCGCTCTTTTTTAGGCGTCGGCATCTACAGGCCACTTCGCGGCCTAGGATTTCCAAGTAATGATCACCATCTTTAGATAAGAATCCCAGTCCTGCGCTTCGGCTTAATGTTTGTTCTGCCATGCTGGTCAACTTTGTTACTCGCCATACATCACCAAACTTCTTTTGTAAGTATCGCGTGATGTCTCCGGCACTAACACCGTCGTGATGTCTAGAGATCTTATGAAACGCGGCCATAGTTAGCTTGGCTATATTCTGATCTTGTTCTTGATTCAAGTTATCTTGAGCCATTGTGGTTATCTATTAATTTCGTGTGTTACTAACACCTTTCACAACAAAGATATAATACTGAAAGTTAGTTTCTCAAATCATACTAGCCAATTTTAATCTCATATGGAAATATTCGCCAGACATCTTTTGATAGTTTTTGTTTACCAAAGAGAACATGTCGTGTCACACAGTCATTGACAATTTACTGAGTATAGTTTGTTCACAGCATGGAAGAATAACATCCAATCTCTTTGGTTCACAGTTATTTTACTTCTAGCTGTTAGATTGGCCAACCTGGGCGTTGTGTTGCTATATTTGGTATATACCTAATACTCCCATTTAAATATACATTATTGCTAAAAATGTACTTTTTTTATTGCCTACGCGATCGTATTAAATATTTGGAATTAATGTTTGTAACAAAACCTCTTGATATTGGCATGGCTATATGCATGTATTTTTTTTTTTTTTTTTAATTTATTAAGCACATCCACATCACACATATCCATTCATTGTACAATAAAGTTCTTATAAAGTCTCACTTCCGATATGTGTGACACATGTACATGTATGCATCTTACGAAATAACTAATTTCCTATGAAGATAAGTAGTAACAGTACAGAACAGTAGTAGTAGTAGTGTTATAATAAAAAATTTGTCTATTTAATATACAAAGGTAAACACATCATACTTACGTCAACGTGAGGTTCTTTAATTTTCATATTTATTTTGAATAAGAATGATGTGGGTGTAATCAAGGTGTAATATTACACCTCTGCCTACCCCTTCATGGAAACAGGCGTGAGTCTATAAGAATGATCCATGTGGACTGCCAATGTTATGATGATTCGTAACTGCTGCCAGATTCTGTATCAGACTCAGAATAATTCTATTAGGAATCTGTTCATTTCAGCATCCGTTATATATATAGGTATAGACCCATCTGTTTCACGAAGCTTGTCTTCAATGTGGCGCACATGTTTGCATTATTTTTGTCAGTCTTCTGCAGTGATAGATTGAAAAGCTTCTTCAGCTAAATTCACAATGTTGGTTGCCTATTGTCCTAAATTTTTGCTTGTGACTCGCCTTTTAATGAGACTCCATATAAATTCAATTGCGTTTAGCTCGCAGTGGTATGGCGGTAATCTAACCACTTTGCGGCCATGAGCTTTAAGCATTTTAATTTTTGAAGCACATCCACTAATATTGGGTAAAATGTTATGCACGGGTAACCCTATTTTACATTCCTGTCATCACAGAGTACAATTCCAACATAAAGAAAATAAACACCGACATTTGTCAGAGGTAAAATAACTGTCACAGACAATTTATATACGGAAAATAACTGTGAACGGACTTTAGTAATGGACACAGACAAAGAAATATAACCTAGACACAGAGTACATTTAATATAGGGAGAGTAATGGAGTAACTGTAGACTATATTGAGAAAGCTACAATATCTCCGTGGTTTCTTAGGATATTTCTCAGATGAAACTTTTTGTTCGTATAAGGGATATTTCTTAAATAAGGTATACTACAACAAACTTTGTTTCAGCCCCTAACGTATGTTTCAGTTTTGTTTAGCATAGAATAGTATTCGCCTCCTGAGTTTATGACCACACTTTCAGTATTTTCACGAAAGCGAGTAGGTATGTACCTACTTAACACATATCAAATATAAACCTGAAATATGAGCGGCTGCGCTACCTTTTTGTTCACTTTGGCTCAACGCGGGTCTTTGATTTAACTAAAGCAGCTGTCTCCCCTTCTCATGTACC
Source organism: Euclidia mi (assembly GCA_944739405.2). Taxonomy (NCBI): domain Eukaryota; kingdom Metazoa; phylum Arthropoda; class Insecta; order Lepidoptera; family Erebidae; genus Euclidia; species Euclidia mi. The sequence goes on along the minus strand of OX123199.2, from coordinate 29,161,062 downwards.
AAATTATTGTTTCTTTAGTAGCCCGAAGCGACCCACCTGCCTTATTTGAGCCGAGCGCCGAGCTATTGTTAATAAATAATTAGAGTATAATAACATCGAGTAAACCTTACTTCAGAAAATATTTTTAAAGGAACTGATAAATATTAGGTACTATAATGATTCTTTGACGATGTAATTATACATAAATATTTTTTTTAAATTAGTGTTCGCCGTTCATCGGTACATTTATTATTCTGCCTAAGATTCGTATCACCGAAAGAATGTTAGAAATAATAAAACATTGACCATTGCGAATTGTTCGTTTTATGCATAATTTTCAGAATATACCAAATTTTGTTGATTTATTTTGCAATGCATACAAAGAAATTGCGAAAAGATTGCATATATTATTATAGCAGAGACGGAAATATGCCCAGGGATGAGAATTAGGAATGAATACGTAAGATAAGAGGTAGTCTGAAAGTAGCGTCCGTAGACGAAAAGACGAAAGATTCAATGAGCAAGTTAATGGTAAGTATTGCATTCTATCATGAACGGCCAATTCTATCATTGTTGCTTTCGGCGTATCGGCCTCCCAGAAAATCGTTGAACCGGCGAAAAGAGCTTTCGATAGAAAGGTACTTACTTATGCAACTAAATCTTAAAACCGATGGACTGCGACTATTGATTTCTATGTATAATTACATCGTGCAAGGCTCTTTCTGGGTATTCTGAGCTTAAAGACGTTAACTACTCTTCCTACCTATGATACCTATTGCATAAAATTAAAAAACCTATATATCCATGTATGTTTATCCATTATCTAGTACCCACAGTACAAGCTCTGCTTAGTTTGGGACTAAATCGTGTTGTGTGAATGTGATAGGATATTATTATTATTATCACATCCATAATCCATAATCTCACAATAATACAGTACATTTTTAAATATATCAAGTATAAATAAACATTTAAAAATATTAAATATACCTAATAATATAACCAGTATCGGGAACAGATTCCAAGCTACATACTGGTGGTTAGGGCTCCAGAGACAGAAACCGCCTCCCTATGCGTGCTGTGTCCAAAAGTACCGCCTTTTGTATCAGACCCTTGACCCAAGGATCCAACGCGAGCCTCTTAAGATGGTGTTCGAGACTCTTGGCTATAACACCATTTACTGTGACGATTATCGGCACAATAATTGCTGAATCGACATCCCACATGTCGACAATCTCGTGAGCCAAGTCCAGATATTTCATCTGCTTATCTTTCTCAGCCTTCACGAGATTCTCGTCATGACGGATGGCAAATTGCGCGGCACTCTGATCGATCTACCACCACAATGTCAGGTTTGTTGACTACAACAGTCCTGTCCGTGATGATAGATCGATCTCAGTACAATATGATACGACCATTTTCCAGAACAGGTGCCACCAGGTACCTGTAGTACGGGACCTCAACATCTACAAACCTGTATTTCAGAGCAAGTTGCTGGTGAATGATCCTGGCTACTTGGTTATGTCGGTGCAAGTACTCGCCGTTAGCAAGACGAGAACAGTCGGAACCTATATGCCTAAGGGATTCACCAGGCTGGTGACACGCACGACAAATATCCGTGGTTTCATCCCTCAGGATATATTTCCCGTAGTTATTCGTCTTGATAACTTGCCATGCAGGGCCCGGTCGAGCCTGCCATAAAGCTCCTTGCTCTGCCATACAAGCATGCGACAGTTGTCCTTAGAAGGACTGAGCGGGGTTAAGCTGGCGTCCACTGCTACAACATCGCGATGCATATTCGCGTTGAGAAAATATTCTCTCAGGTTACATACATCGCGGCTGTGCAGGGATCTGACTTTTAAAAAGCCACGATCCCCACAGTTCCGCGGAATATACAACCTCATTATTAGTGGTCGGAATAGGTAGTGCCATTTAGTGTGCATGACCTTACATGTCAAATGACCCCACAACATGGACCTGCATCCCGGGACCCGGGATTTTAAAATAACTTCGTCATAAAATTTTATTGAAACGGGTCTTATTCGCGATATTTAATTAATTTAAGGTATAAATACCTATGTTTTACCGACGTTTCGGCAGTCTTACATCCTCCTATAGGTAGGTACTCTGTGGTCTTACAAAAGCCATGGAACAACCTATAGTTATAACTTAATTACAACAGTTTTTATGTTAGCGGAAACACTTTAGCTTTAAGCATAATATAATCTTAATATATAAAATCCTTGCGTTACTGACTGACTGACAGACACGCTACAGCCGAAACTATTGGGCGCAGGAAGCTGAAATTTGGCATGTATGTTCCTTGGAGACCGTAGGGGTGCTCTAAGAAGGGATTTCCCGAAATTGGCGTCCCCTAGTATAGTATAAGTTTCTCTCTCGTATTGTAATAGGTATATTTTCTGAAATAAAGAATTTGAATTTGAATGATCGTGGCGGTACCATGGCTATTTATACCTTAAATTAATTAAATATCGCGAATAAGACCCATTTTAATAAAATTGTATGATGTATACAAATCGCTAAAGTTTAAAATCGATTAAATTTCTTCGTTTTAAAATACGTAGGTACTTTTATTATTGTACATATACCTATATTTTGTACGACTAATAGTGTCCCAGATATACTAGAAAACCCATTGGTACCACTCTTTTCCAGATGGTTGTCCTACGTCACCGTCCTTAGCAGTAACTTAGGACTTAATTTTGGGGGCTGCTGCATGCTTGTTTTTTGTTTGGTACCTATTTATAAGCTCCTATTATATGAATTAAAATCTTCTAATTTAATAATATTTAATTAGGACGTTCTAAATCTTCTGCCGCTTAAATAAGGATCCACAATTACATTAATTTACAAAAAAAGAAAATCTTATTAATGGTTAATATCATTTTAAAATATGTAAATATTGTTTATATAAATATTGTAAATATTGTATACGTACTCGATAATTTACCCAATTACAAAAAGCCTAAACGTGTCGTAGCCGGCGGCTAAGGATACTATGACTTTTTCAGATTTTCTAGGGCGCACATCGTGGTCATTTAATGGATCGGTGACCATGGGATCAGAATACAGAGTCTTATTGTCAATATCAAGCTTTTTGCAGATTTCATTACATGCAAACTAAGGTAAAGCAATTGACATCGCGTTCATTTTATGGATGGGTGACCGAGCGATGAGCTTACAGAGCTCATGTGTGGAGTTTATAATAGGGGACCAAAAATATGGTGATTTTGAGCTAGGACGCGCCGTTTCCGAGATACCCATTTAATAGGTATCTCGGGAACGGCGACCCACCAATACGTTCTTCATGCTAATTTCTAACTGGGACAATTTTATTGTTGTGTATGTTTTCTTCATCTAAACACATTTAAAATTTTGTCAAGTGTTTTTTAAGAAAATAATGAAATAATGATATAAGTATTTGTTGACAGAATTCAAATATGTATTAATTTCAAGGGTATCGCGTAGTCGTAACAACTGCTATATTAATAAAAGGGTATTTATTTTTGAAAGAATTTAGAGACCTTATAGAGGTGTGTATTTATAAATAAAAAAAGGTTTTATTCCTTCGAAAATGATTATTAAGATCCCGGGATTTGGAGATGAGTCGGTATGTCCATGTTGTGCCACGACCATTGATCTGTATAACTAGATTAGCAAATAGCGCATAGATTTGTTGTCGTATGTTATAGCAATGAATACAGATGATTTACATTAAAGAAGCTTATTTCTTAAGGATGTTATGTGCCGATTAAAGTTGGCGTATTGACGGTTGTCATTAGTGTAGTTCGTAGTTGGCGCCGTTGGCGGCGCTAGCGTCGTTCGCCATCTGTCTTGCATTGCTTTGGCGTAAGAAATAGACAGCTGTTGCACTGACACTCACGCGACTGTTACGCCGCCAAGCGGCAATTTGGGTCGTAGAAAGTTTGTCTTAAAAGCGCTAATAAGAAAAACATCTCTATAAATAAATATCTATGCTCTATGGTTATAGGTCCGTGGACCTAATACTGTCACGTCACGTTGCCTTTAAGTGTCGACGCGAAAAGATAACGATCGTAAAAAGGGTAGATACCTACGCAGTGAAATATTGCAATTCACATTGATAACTTCACAGGATTTAATTACACATTTAAATTATTTGCTTAGCCAGACATTTTGTTGTAAATAACAATTAAAATCGCAAAAAGTCGTCGAACTTCACGGTGTTGTCAATTAATAAAATATTGAATTTCCCATTTTTACGGGAGTCAGTAAATATGTATTTATTTTAATTTATTTTTGTTCCAATTTTGTCATACCTATAGATTTAATTCCTTTATTTTTAAAGAGAAATCGACGAGATACTTGATACTTGATGGCACGGGCTGTTTCCGCAACTCCACGTCTTGGTGTGTATTTTGCGTGCGGGTAGGAATGGTGTCGTCATTCGAGCCACCCCAGCTCTTCGAGGAAGGCCAGCAGACTCTTGATGTGGCCCACTGCTTCCCTCAGGGTGCTGTATCTGGACAGGTACTGCTGCCTGTATTGTGCGACCTCAGGGCAGTCGAGGAGCAGGTGGGCTGCCGTCTCGTCTGCTGCCATACAGGCCCTGCACAGCGGGCTGTCGGTGATACCTATACTAAATAGGTGTTTATTAAAGAATCCGTGTCCTGTGTAGGCGGCCGTGATTGTCCGCAGTTGTTGTTTGGACAGCCGGAGGATTTGTTTGGCTATCTTACCGTCTACTGCGGGAAGAGCCTCCTTAGCCTGCCTACATGTTTCAATACCAATCCAGGACTGGTTGTGTTGGGTCCTGGTCCTATTTCTTAACAGGTTGCGATAAAAACCAGAAGGGAGGGGAATAATGGGCTCGGGTCCCACCACCTCTAAAGTGGCCCCTCTTCTGGCAAGTACGTCGGCTGCGTCATTCCCTCTTGAGCCACTGTGGCCCTTGATCCATTGCAGTGTTAATTTGTTTTGTTTCCCTACCTCTGTTAGTTTCTGGTGGCATTCAAGCGTGAGTGCCGAGGTGATAGTATGGCTTTTGAGGGCTGCGAGGACAGCCTTACTATCTGAGAGAATCCTAATGGATCGTTCCCTTACCTCACGTGCCATGATTGCTGTGGCAGCTAGGATTATGCCAAAATATTCGGCCTGGTAGATCGTGTTGTAGGCTCCCAGCGGTGCTGCGATGTTTATGTTTAGGTCCTCGGAGAATACTCCTGAACCCGTATCTGTATCCGTCTATGACCCATCTGTGAAGATCGTGAGCTCGTTGTGGTTAACCGCTCCTTCGTGTAGATCCTCGTACAGTTGGATTTTGTATTTCTTGTCGAACACAAATTGTTTCTGTATTCGGTCGCCAATGGCTTGTGTGAGAGGAACTTATCATGGAACAAATCGACGAGAAACAATCAACAACAAAATGCCTTAAAATATTTTTATTTAGAACATTTAATTTGTTTATTTCAATTGTTACACAATTTGGTACCAATTTTTTCACGCCTACTCAAAACGGTGTGCTTTGTTTTTAGGATTAATTTATTTAAAAATGTATGTATGGGTTCTTCTTCTCTCCGTTATGTTTTTTTTTTGTTATGTTTTCGGAGGAAAACATTTTTACAACTGGAGAACACCGCATTTGACGATTGACTTTCAGTTGTTAAAAACGGAACGGAAAAAACCTAATGAAGTCACCCCGAACGCAGTGCTTGTTATACATTTGGTATCGTTCGCCGCACACGAACGGAAATTTCCATTCGGAAGCGCGCCAAAACAGTAGCACGGATGTACCCAGTAACGACGTTTTCTCTTCTTCTTCATGTCTAGCGCCAGTAAAAGTGCAATAGCAATCAATTCATCGTCGTCGTCCATTTGTGCTTTCACAGAAGCGTCTGTATTCGAACTAACAGTATAAATTCCTAATACAAAAATACGGATATTTGCGCTAGGCACACGGAATTCCGAATCTGAATTCCTGATCAGGAAACCTAATCAGGAAACCGAGCGTATGCGCCCAGCCTAAGTAGTATTTGTAGTAGTTACCACAAATCGTTTGGATTTGTATTTGTTACAAAAGATCTAACTTATCATACAAACGCTGCATGCTACAGCATATGATGGTCCTTTTTCTATAGCTCAAGAACAAAAAGAGATTTAATGTTATTTTTGCACTTGTTTGATTTAGGTGTTTGATTATTCCTTATCATTATAGCCATCTTTTGAATGATGAAAAAATACCTGCTACTCATCATTTCTTAAATGACGGAAGAAGATCGTGTAGGTACAGTAATTAATAACTTGAATGATTGTTTTATTAACTCTGTTATTATTTGAATGATATGTATAAGAAATTTTGGCTGTTTTTAACGTAACGTAAAATTAGTATGATTACATTTTATTTTCATGTTTTTACCGAATAATAGATAGAAGTAGGTACATTTTGTACTTATATCTTTTATTTAGTTTTATACATAGATTAAGTCTTGATGTATCCAAAATTAAATCTCACAAGCATGTCAAAAAGGAGAAAACTCCCAAATATTAAAAAAATCGGGCAAGTGCGAGTCTGACCCGCGCACCGAGGGTTCCGTACGCATTTTAACTTATTTGAGGTTGGTGCTAATTACGCTAGTCCTCTAAATCTGTATGAGCGCCCGTACAACTTAGAGGACTATCTTAAATGGAGTCTACTATGTAAGTATGGAGACACCCTTAAATTTGTCACTTTTTTATTTTTTGTAATTTTTCCTTTATTTGTGCTTTAGTTCAACGGGAACTATCATATAGGTTTTGGACCCAAAACCTATAGGGTACTTACGGTTGACCTAGAATTGTCAATTTTGGTTAAAACCAAGGTCTTACAGCACAAGTAAAGGAAACATTCCGAAAATTAAAAATATTTGAAAATTAAGGTTAATTTTGGTACTTACAAGTTTTAGCAAAAATGTAATTTTGACCATATCTTTTTATCGGGTTGACCCAGGACCCTGATTTTTATACACCTAATAGAAACCATAGACCTCAGTATCTGGTATAAATTTCAGATTTTGGAGAAAATCGGTGGTGACACACGGACAGACAGACAGACACAGACAGACAGACGGACAAGAAAGTGATCTTATAAGGGTTCCTTTTGTTACCTTGGGAGGTACGGAACCCTAAAAAATCACGTTTTTCACCTTGAATGAAAATTCGTTATTAAAAAGTATTTTTCAATCCTCTGATAAAGACACGAATAATAATTCCACTGATAAATTTATTAGGCTGTTTAACAGTCCGTTAAACTTGTGTAATTTTTTAATAGTGTTTTATTCCGTGGGCAACTATCTGTCCGAATAACAGCATCGTACCCGTCACTAACTTCAGAGAAGTGAAACAAATATATCAGAAAAGTGCATGTTAGACCAGGACAGAAAATTAGAGCAGGACAGGAAATAGAAGCTTTATTGCCAGTCCTTCTCTAACCGTCAATATGATGGTTGTCATTATTTCGTGGTTATGTTTGTTTATCTATGTCACCGTATAATACATATTATCATTGACATATAGGTACATATATATCGATGCATATTATACATATTATACATATTACTAGCTGTACCCGCGACTTCGTTAGCGTAAATGTTGGAATTTAATTAGCATGACTTTTATGCCAAGAGTATATAATATTTATAACTTTTATATGTATATTATAATACCTAATATATATCTTTAGAGAATTTATTTATACACAACATTAAATGATTTACCACCTTCACATAGAACATGTAAATTATTTTTACCGCTCACTCTTGAAAATGCCACATTTAACTGATCATGTGAAAAACAACATGTTCGGATGTCGATTCCAGCTGTTTCAAGTGTCTGTTCCTGCGATTTATTCAGAAAATACACACAGGACTACGAATATTAGGCTTGTGCAAAATATATCGATATATCAAAATATCGATATTTCTTCTGAAAATAATCATATAAATCAAAGAATTTTTTTCCGTGATATATCAAACATTCGATATTTATTTTCGGATATCAAAATTCATATAAAAATCGATATATTTTTAAAGCTGTGCTGTCTGTATAGTGCGGAAACGAATAAGCGATATAATGGCTGGTATAGCGAATGCCCACTGAAAAAAAAAACAATACTACTTTTTACTTTGAATATTCATTAGTTTTTACGTTAATTAAAGCTCAATGTGTACTCAGTCCACGAGGAGTACGTCACCAAATAAACTTTACTGTAAAATAAAACTAACCTATGGTATTGATAACAGCATTTATTATTCGAATGTTTATTATGTTGAGTCTTATGGTAGAGGTATCACATTAACCTAAACAACATATATAAATGTAATTTGGACCACTAATCAACATTACGTCACTTTTTGGTACTTAGTACTTTACACCAACGTCTTTTTTGCGGTTCATACGACCCATGATGATATATTTATATAAAAAAATCAAACAGGTGACTAAATATCCTTTTTTAATTAACCTAGTGTGGCATATTTACCTACAATTATACACAATAAATTAGTTTTAATAGCACAGCCAAAGTAAGACACGTCACGTTAATAGAATGAGATGTGACGTATAGGAACTATTAAGCTAAGTTTACAACATTAAAACAAAACACTTCTCCAAAATCTCTAAACACTACATACATACATACATACATAGTCTCACGCCTGTTTCCCCGAAGGGGTAGGCAGAGGCATATTAAACGCCCACTTTTCGCCAGTGTTTTGATCCCACGTAATAGGTAGCGAGCCTATTGTCGCTTATCGGGATATTTTGTTTGCCAGAGCCTCGTCCGTTGATCGGCAGGTGCACCACTTGCAGGTGTGGTTGGCTTGGGACCCTAAGTTCTTGGTGGGAACCCTATGCACCCAAACTCTCTAAACACTATACTATGATATCTTGAGGTAGTACCTATAAACAATAAAATTAAAGCTAGTTCGCTCAGCTGCAGTTAACGCCATTCTTCAGGTCTATGATAAAGTAAATAAGTTAATATAAAAATACGAAATATAAAAAGCTAAAAATATTAAAAATAAAGAAACACAAGTTTTTGCATCTATACTTACAGTGACAGCAACTTCTAGGGTACCAAAGGTAAGTATTATTAGGCAAAAGAATAAATCCAATCACACTTTAAAAAATATCATTCCTACTATTGTACTAAATTGCATCAGAATCAGCTTAGCAGTTGAACATAATTAAAATGTTCTAATATAAATCATTCTTATAATATTTTTATCAGAATAATACGAGAATAAAAACGACAGACGGAATGAAAATTATTTGTTAATTAAAGAAAACAGATGGACTGTATCAAATTTGGAAAATGCGAAATATTTGTCTGTAAATATACCTACATTGTACACACTGCCTATGAATTCCATTACATCACGTTTTGCGATCCCTTATACAATACGCTACGTAATGGATGTGACGTATGTCTACCGGTCGGGAATCAAATGAAAATTACTCCTTAATTAATGGGAATTTGAATATTCTACTCATATTAGATCATTACTAAATAAAACATCTAACATATTAACTCGCAAAAAACGACAAAAACAGGGATATTACCTTCAAAAACAGTTGTTCGTAATTGAATCACAATTTGTGCCACGTGACGGAGCGATCGCTTTGCTCTTGCTTTGCTCAGTTTGCCGGCTAAAATGCTGTCAAATATAAAGAACGGTGGCTGTCTATGGGCTTAGAATGTTGCCATTTGTTAAAATAAATTCTAGTTTTAGTAGTATTTTCATTCGAACTTGGTCAAATACGTAGTGACGTATTGCGGAATTTCCGCGCGAACGAATTTTAGAGATGGCAAATATTGTGTTTTATTTAAATTTTAAGCTCTAAATCACCTTTCATTAAGTTTAATCTAATATCTTGGATATATGATCTTCTTAAATAACCATCGTATCAATACTAAAGAGAAGGACTACATTACGAATTTTCATTTTGAAATCTGCATAGGGGGTGTGGACATGTGAGATTGGGCATGTTTTTATTTTTCATTAAATACATTCTTAATCTGATTTAGGCTTTGCAGTTACTATAAGGGTTTTTTTTTATTATTTTATTATAAAACATTTCAATTTATTCATAAAAACTGCCTCGTTGGTCTCGCGGCATAAATGTGCGCGTGGGATTGGGAGGTCTCGGGTTCGATTCCCGGGTCGGGCAAAGTGTTATTGGGATTTTCCGTTAGAAAATTCTCAGTAGCAGCACGGAGTCTGGTAATGTGCCCGGTACGGCAATAGGCTCGCCCCCTATTACGTGGGACCTTCAAAATTCATGGCGAAATGTGGGTGTAATATAATAATATTACACCTCTGCCTACCCCTTCGGGGATACAGGCGTGAGACTATAAAAAAAATATAAAAAAATATTCATAAAAACACATGAATTGAAGCAATGCGTCACTGATAAACAAGTTAGAAGTCATAGGACACGGAATTTCCTTGCAAACAAAATTTGCGAAATCCGCCGCAATATCAGATAAATACTGGTTTGAATAATGTACAACTACTACTGGTTTAAATGTGTTTTTTTTGTTGTGTTGATGATTTTTCTTAGCTTCTAAAAGCAAAAAATAAATCTTCATCACAGTTAATGTTTAATATCTAATCATTAACTATGTTCGTAGAATGTATGTACGTACCTATTTTGAATAAAAAATCTGATGTCAAAATAGCCAAATGTGTATTTACTTTCAAATTTCGAATATTTTGACAATATTTATAGATAATCGCTTATTGGGCAGAAAATATCGATATATCAATTTATCGATATTTTTCAGTCGATATATATCGATACATTTTTATATGAATATTTGGTAAGTCTGAGAATGGGTCGTAATCTATTATTCAAACGCCTACGTCATAAAGGTAGTTCAACCCAAACCTTTTATTTATTTTTTGGGTTTTTTTACTATCACCCTGCTTTTTTAGGGTTCCTTAGCCCAAAATGGCAAATAATGAACCCCTATTGGCGATGCTAAGATTCTAACTAGCGACTCTAGCGGCGAATTTGGAAGTTGTCCGGTAATTTCTGAAATGCAAATCATTATAGAGGTGGATAAAGTATACTCTGACCACCAGTTCGAAGTCGATACAGTAGGCGCTTGGTAATCCGGCAGGCATATTTTGTCGCCGATGCCGGATTTTCGCAAATGCTGGTTTATCAAATTTGTATGGGAAGTAAACGCTTTATACATAAAATGTAAAATAAATCTTACATAATAAGAGACTAGACGGCTCTGTAACGAATTACATTTTCGGCTTTCGGCTCAGTCCGGCATTTGCCTGTAAAATTGCCGGATTATCAAGTTACCTCAGTCGCTGAGTGCCGGACTACTGAGCGTGCCGGATTGGCGAGCGTCGGATTACCAAGCGCCTACTGTACTTGAATTCCTCCTGTGAATAAGCGGTAGGAGAGGAGCACCGCGAAGGACATTGTCAATTTGATTTCCGACTTCGTAATTTTATGAGAAAAATTTAATTTACCATTAATATAAATAAAAAAGACTAATTAATATTGTCTTGTTTGTGACATTGGTACTGGAAAATAATTGAAAAAAAGTCAAAATAGTCAAAATCATTTATTTATTCGACAAAGTGACGCACACGATAACTGCCCGGCAGGTGTGATACTATAATATGTATTGCCAAAATGGGATGTACATGGACGGAAACAGTTAACATTTACTAACAATATTTTCATCCTGAGTATTATCACTTTCAAAAATAAGTTTTCGTTTTCCGGACATTTCTGAAAATTTCAACACAAATCTGTTTATGATATACATATCTATATATGATAACTATAGCATGTTTTAACAGTTGCAATTTTGGTATATATTGATTGACAAAAGTATATAAGTTAATAAGAATAAAGTAGAAGCATAAACCTCAGTATTAGATATCTGGTTAGTAAAAATAGTAGGCACAGCATCTTTCTTGATAATAAGCAGACACAAAATGAAGCGAACAAAGTTTAGAAGAATTTGACCATTCTCTCTTTCGCATATTTTGGACCCAATTACCTTTCAAATCTTCATTCTTTGGAAATCTACAAAAAATCATAATGAATAATAGATTATTCAAATTATAATCTTTCAGAAACTGGTTTTCTAACTGACAATTGTATTACAACACTTACCTCATATTTTTATGGAAATATTTATATTATATTTATTCCATTGTGACTAATGGAATAAAAATATGTATAAAATGTACGGTGGTAATTATCTCTATCTTTAAGTATAAGCTTTACAAAAATCATTGTGGAATTATTACGGCTGATATCTACAATTTTACTAATTGACTTACCGGTGGAAATATATTTTTTACCATTTTCGGTCAATGGTCCTATTCGGCTTTTACATCCGAGGGAACTACAAACTATTGTAATTTTTTTATTATTAAAAGTAATGATATTCACAATAATAATATTTTGTAGCAATTAAAATTGCAGTTTATCTTCAACACAGCATCCAGCTGGTTGAACATCAACATGACATAATTTTTTTTTGGAATATGTAGTTCAAGGCTGTATAAAACATCTATAAAAGCTCTATCACACTCGAACATATGCAGTTCTGTTATTAGAGAGAATAGAGATGCATAATACGATTTCTACTCTTATTGAAATACTCTCTCCATAGTCAAAAGTTTCCTACCCGGACAACTTCCAAATTCGCCGCTAGAGTCGCTAGTTAGAATCTTAGCATCGCCAATAGGGGTTCATTATTTGCCATTTTGGGCTAAGGAACCCTAAAAAAGCAGGTGGATAGTAAAAAAAAACCCAAAAAATATAAAATAAAAGGTTAGGGTTGAACTACCTTTATGACGTAGGGGTTTGAATAATAGATTACGATCCATTCTCAGACTTACCAAATATTCATATAAAATTCTATACAAATCGGTCCAGCCGTTTCGGATGACTATTGTGACTAACACTTTGAAAAGATTTTTTTTGACACCGATATGCGTGAGATGTGGATATCATTACTAACCTAGTGTTATGATTAAATTACTAATATGGCTGTCAAAAAATTGGAGTTGATGATAAGAGGGTGAAAATCAAGTGCTGTTTCTTCTATCAATTTTCATTCACAATTCAATCTTCTAAAAAAATATTTTGACTATTGCTGGTAGCAAAATGAGTGTAATTTAATGAAAAATTAAATAGCCCATCTTTTAAAATAAAATAAAGATACTAACTCAACGTGGAATTTGAAAATAGAGCCAAAAAACACGCAAAAAATGTTCGAATAAAATAAAATAGCGCCACAAAAATGCAATTATTCGAAAAAAATAATATGTGGCATATTATGTAAAGTATAGGAATAACTTCCTGGTATTACCTGCTATCCAAAAAGGTATAATAGTCTTAGCCAATTGGTGTGAATTTGGAGTAATAGCCGCTTTTGTTCAAAAAAGTGCTTCTGGATGTCTCACTCGGCAGAATTTTTTTTTCCTGTATTTGTTCTTAAGCTCTGCAATCAGTAGTGATTTACTAGTACGGAGACCAGCCTAGCAAAATGCATAGGGTCTTGGGTTTGAATCCTTAGCGTATATCGCTGTCTTTTGTTAGTTAAATGCATATTAAGATTTTAATTCTCACTAGTCCCGTGACTCGAAGAGCATGTTCAGCCAGTTGATACCGGACGTCATGTTTATCTTGGAAACTCTTTCAGGTGAGTCAAAACCCTGAAATAAATAAATAAATGACAGAAAAAGCCACAGCTTTTTCTTTCAATAATTTATTTATTTGAGGGTTTGGAAAAAGCCACATTTTAATGACAATTAAGTGTCACAACACTTAATTAAACCATAAAATAACCGGATTTCAGATGGGATCTCACTGTGACGAAAAATAAATTACATGAAATCTTGTCGCAGCGTTGATACTCTAAAATTTGTAATTTTTTGTAAAAAAGTTTTTTTTTGTTTCTTTTACGAGGTGGTATCGTATCTCCGACTCTTGGGGGAAATGAGAGCCGGAGTATGTGGTGTTTCCACTAAAAACCACCTCGACTTTCTCATGTACCCGTGTGTCGGAAGGTAGGGCATCGCCGAACCATTCGTCGCCACCCTCCGACGGGCATTGGCCCGCCAGATGGTCAGGCGGGACCCGAACAAAACCCCCTTGGCGGCGAATTAAGGTGTTGGGCTCCGCCGCCAAAACACCCAGCGGCCGCAGAGGATAGGGAGGACGGCAACGCAACACCACATCTCCTCTTCCTCTGCAGCCCCACCGCGACGCATCGAATGGTGCGCCCCCATTTGGTCGCGGTAGATAGGGCGCGTGGCCGAATTCTCGGTAGCGGCACGGAGTCTGGTGATGTGCCCGGTAACGCCAATAGGCTCGCCTATCACGTGGGACCAAAAAAAACATGGCGAAATGTGGGTGTAATATTACACCTCTGCCTACCCCTTCGGGGATACAGGCAAGAAACTATAAAAAAAGAAAAAAAAATATTTTGAATCCCCTAAAAGAGTTTCCAAGATAAACACGACGTCCGGTACCAACTGGCTGTATATGCTCTTCGAGTGACGGGACTAGTGAGAATTAAAACCTTAATTTGCATTTAACTAACAAAAGTCAGCGATTTATGCTAAGGATTCGAACCCAAGACCCTATGCATTTTGCTAGGTTGGTCTCCGTACTAGTAAATCACTACTGATTGCAGAGCTTAAGAACAAATACAGGAAAAAATGTTCTGCCGAGTGAGTCATCCAGAAGCACTTTTTTTGAACAAAAGCGGCTATTACTACAAATTCACACCAATTGGCTAAGACTGTTATACCTTTTTGAATAGCAGGTAATACCAGAAAGTTATTCCAATACTTTACATAACATGCCACATATTTTTTTTGAATAATTGCATTTTTGTGGCGCTATTTTATTTTATTCGAACATTTTTTGTGTGTTTTTTGGATCTATTGTCGAATTCCACGTTGAGTTAGTATCTTTATTTTATTTTAAAATATGGGTCATTTAATTTTCCATTAAATAAGACCCAATTTGCTACCAGTAATAGTCAAAATAATTTTTTAGAAGATGTTGAAAATAACAAAAATTTGGAATTTGCTCAAAAAATCTTAAAACCCGTTTTATTCCAAAATGGTACATTTTGGACCCCCATATGTAGGGGGTAAAAATACTCCACTATGGCTCTAGAATCACCGCTGAAGGGAATACGAGCAATTACAAATCAGCCTGTATAATCTTGATGAATACTTTTTACTTACTCAAAATCTTTTAACGGCCATGATTTTTAAATAATGAATAAATTTGACGTCAACTTGCATTGTGTCTATGATTTTTAAATTCCAAATTTTATATGTTTTTTCGTGAACTATGACAAAGCCAATAAATTAGATTTGATATTGAAGTGTTAATAAATTTGATAAGTATTTACGAGGATAATTATAATGTGGATTGCATTTTCATCAAATATTTATAGTAACTACAAGCAATAGATATCTCTAGAATGAGAGTGTAATAAATTGGGAGCACAATGACATCGGAATCAGCCGAATTCAGTTCAACACCAAATTCCTCAGGGAAGAGTGTTATTAGGTATCTGCAGCAGAGAAAAGATGGGGCGACGATGTCCGAGATATTGCAGCACCTTCGCTTGGAAAATGGCAAGGATCCAAATGAACTTAGCAGTTCCGTGATATCGCTTTTGGAGAACGGGATTGCTTTAGGATTCTTGGAGCGGAAAGGTTCGCACTACGTGAACTGGGCAGCGAGGGAGGCGCTACGGGAGTGCGGGTGTGGCCGCCGGCGCCGCCGCCGCCGCCGCGTCTGCGGTCGTCGTCGCCGTCGCCGCACCTGCTTTTGCCGCCGCCGCAGCCGCCGTCGCAGGCGACGCGGCTACTGCTACTAATACCAGACACCCACAAAACGTTTGCACAAAAGTGATTTGTATACAATATTGTATTTGTTGCCATTCAGACAGCATAATAAATTTATTTTCTCCGTATTTTTAGTTTTGTTCAGGACTTGAAATAAAACATCGATATAGATTGCTAATAAGATAGCGTATATTGTGGAATAATTGATTAAACTTGATATGCATTGCTAACAATATACTGGTTACATCAGATACAGAGACATAAGATTTTAATGTAGGTAGGTATTTAAACTTATAATATGAATCGATTATATCATTGCTTGGATTAAATTTTGTGGTTAAATATGACTATCATACCTACGTAATACGTATGTTGAGATCAAAACATCGAAACTATTCTATTTCAAACAAACATTGAATCTGTAATTTTTTTGATTATAATGTTTTTTTTATTAAACTAAACTATATGCCCTTATGTTGGGCTTTATACTATAATGGATATATCCTTTAAGCTCCCAATAGTTTCTTCACCGTGTATCCGGGTACTGCATATACCAGCAGTAAGAACATCAGAGCCACCAAAATAACAATAGCTGCTTTCAGAATGGTCCACTTGTAATTATGCCAGACAATGTAGCGTATGGACTTCAGAGGATTCAAGAACCACATGAATGATGCATCAGGGCGACTGAAAAATAAAGTAAGTTATTTTAAAATATTGATAAAATTGCATGACGAAAAATAAAATTGCGTAAAATAATGAGTGTAGGTATAAGTAGGTACTTACTTTGGCTTATCCAATGGGTCCGGTTCATTACGTCCCAAGCCTGCTGGCACTTTTTCTGCTTCCTCTCGAGTCAATAGATGGATCTCAGCTTCTACTTTCCCGGTCAGTTCCATCTCCTCAGTATCACGCTTTATATAAAATGGCCACCATCCCTTGACACGTTTCTGCTTGAATATGTTCACCATAGGCACTGAGCCATCGTTCCTCAGCATGTCCAGAGTGCAAAGTTTTGAGGATTTAGCTCCACGAGGGAAGCGATTTAGGTCCAATGTTATAGCGCCTGTGAATCAAAGAATATAGATATTATGAACTATTTTTAAATATCTGTGTATTTATTGATATTTTGAAAGTCATCTTACCCAAAAAATCATCGGCTGAAAAGTGATCAGCATCCCATACTTGCAGTTCAAGACGTGCGGGAATTTTACATTCGGTCTCGTCCCAGGAGAACACTGACTCCTTTCTAGATATCACTATACGTTCTTCGGCTTCCAGATAATCGAAAGGGTATATGAACCGCCAGTTGAAATTGCCTTCTCCAGTCAGAGATCGATAATGTATGTCAGTGCACTGACAATCATCTGGACCTTTAACCCACCTGTAAAAGTATCTTAGGTTAGTGTATTGAAGGTATGTGTTACGATTTTTAACATTTTATTTAGATAGTCATAACTAACCCTTTTACATAAATATCAGACATCTTCTCTCCAGTAAAGAACGCATCATCCTCCAGCACTACATCATCAGTGTTCCAAATGATGACTCTCATTTCATATGTCTTTGGTTTACGAGCTGAGATATCCAGCGGTGGACCCGGCAGAGGCATGTCCATTGGGAACATGTCCACCCACATTTCCAGGCGGCCTTGTTCAATACCTGATGGCAGAATTATCAGTACCTATCAATATGGAACACCGAGCAAGTAAGATGCTATTTTATGTTTTAACCTATATTATTAAATTGTAGTAGCGTTATTTTTATTTTCTTACCAGGCTTGCTAGGATTGTAGAGAGGTCGGGTCTCAACATGTTCAGTGACGAGACGTGTTCCCACACGTGGTACCTCTTGCCAACGACGCAGCACTACGAGAGCCATCTGCTCTTCGATGGTGTCAGGGTTAGAAAATAACTCTGTATCGTCCATAGGCATATTGAACACAGTGCGCCCAATCTTGACGCGCCCGTACTCGTAGATTGGTGGATCCAGTTTGCCGTCTTTACACAATTTTGCTAATATCTGAGTCGGCTTCATAGCATCGCGCCAACGATTGTAGCCTTGTCTAAAGAGGTTAGTGTATTAGTAGGATCAAACATGCAAAACAACGAATGCCAATAGTCAAATATACTTACTCTTCATATTTCATGGGCAAACCACAGGTAGCTCTATGACGGCTGTAAAAACGATTCTCAAGATCGATTTTTGTTTCACCAATCAAATCATCTGAACCAAGTAAATCCCAATCAAGGACTTGAATAGTCAGCATCGAATCTTGCGGGAAAGTAGCCTCTATTTCAAAACATTTTCCGAATACGGGATTGAGTTGTTTGGAAACATAATTTTCTTTGTCGCTTATACGCTTTGATCCCAGATGCAACACAATGTAAGGATCAGCTTTGCCGTTTAAATCCATTGGGTGAAGATCGGTAGCTTTTACAATATACACGCGCACTAGCACATGAATTGGGTCATTATTAGGTACGCCTTGGAAGAATCCATAATTGGGATCAAATCCCATCACTGTATGATCATCAATGCCCCTTGGTAAAGGCCATTTATAAACTTTTATAGCGCCCTGAAAAACAGGAAATTCATTCATTATACTAGACAGGAAAAAGGGGAAAGGTAAGGGAATAAATTTATTGAAGTAATGGCTTACCTTAAATACGCCACAAACTCTGTTCTCGTCTTCCGTATCGTCACCTGTCTTCTTGCCTCTGTATAATTCGAATGAATGCAGCCATTCCTTGAATTCATCGTACTCTGGCACAGATTCAAGTTCGTGTGGTATAATCTATCGAAAGACACATACAGAACGTTAACGGTGTGGGAATTGATCATTTTATTAAAATTAAACATAATTAATATTACTTAAATTACCAATGTGTATAAAACAAATGGATTACCTTTGTAATAGCTGAGCGTGGTATTTCATTTTTCTTAGATGTAATAGTAGGACTGACTTTGCATTGACGGGGCGATGAAGGTTGTCGGCGCTTGGTGCGGTCGCGGTCAGGTCGTGTCGCGTGTACTATTTCTTCTCGCGGGGAGCGAGTTTCGTCAATAATAACAACTTGAGTAGGATGAGTGAAGCCCTGTCTTTCCCGTTTGGCTTCTTTCTCCTCCTCAATCATAGATTCGACGGAGGCGAAGTATTTGGTCCACCAGTCTTTGCTGCTCTCATCATCATCAATAATGGAGTCAGTGCTGGCTTTGCGCTTTTTCATTGAATCACTCTTGGTGAATTTCTTGCGCATGGACTGTTGCTTTGCACCAGATCCATATGAAGTAGTAGCCCTACCATCTCTATTAAGCAATGGGCAACTTTCTTTTTCGTTTTCAATGGCAAACGTATCTTCCTGAACGATGCAGTTTGCTCGTAAGTCAATATTTTGTAATGGTATCAGAGACTTTTTTCGTTCTTCTATGTCTCTTTCTCGTTTGCTCATTGGAGTGTAAATATATTTGTGTATTGAGTTTATTGTATGAGTGCCCACCAATGTGATCCTGCCAAAGCTGCGACAGTCTACTACACGTATGGTTAATGGTGGTCTATAAAGATCTTGATCAGGAAGCTCTACATCTACAAACTTCACGGGGTTGATAAAATTTGGATTGCGCTTTGCATTTTGTATCACTGTAGAGTACAAAATGTTGCCAGCACATTCAATATCGACCCTCGGTTTATCCACTGTCAGAAGATGAACGCGTTTAAGATCACGCAGGCCCCAAAACAGAACTTCAATGCGATATTTAGACAGGGTGGGCCGAATGCCTCGCGGTACAGGTAGTATCGGGCCTTTGTTGGGATCAATGGGAGGTTTGCCATTTGACTCCCTGGGTGATGGTAATTCTGGAAGTACAGCTGCATCTCGCTTGAAAGGAATTTCTAATAACTCAAATGTAGCCAGTAGCTCTCCAGCACGGTCATCACCTCGTCTGATTTCATACCACTCCAGCGAAGGTGGATGTTGAGGGCGATCGAGCGTATCTTCATATGCTTTGACATGTGGCTTAGCTAAAGTGCGCCCAATGAATTCAGATTTACCAACTTTATCTTGATCAAAAATTTCGATGACGATGGTAGGAGGGTCAGATTTTATTTGTTCAACTGTACTATACAGTAAAACATCTTCAAATACGAGGAGCTCGTCCCAAGTGGGACTCAGAGTTTCATCGATTACCTGGGTGGTTGCTGTGCTTTCACCGAGCACTACTCGTGCAAATGGGTCGGATAAACCAGAGGAGTCCGATCCAATTAAAGACCTGGCTTGGTACACATATGCACGCAGTTGGAAGTTCTGAAAATAGATCAAAACATTAAAATTAAATAGACTTGCTCTCATTAGCAGTCTTTACTAGATGGGCATAGAATTAAATAGGTCATGTGTACATACATGTTTCTCAGCATAGAAGATAGTAGCCGGGGCACTTGATCGAAGTTTGTCTGCGTTGCGCAGTTCAGAGCCAACCTCATAACCCTGAGGTAGGCCATCGATATAATGTTTTTTGTCTTGAAGTACACCTAACCACAGGTATACGCTTATTTTAGCTGGTATAGACCATCCGCTGGGTTTCGCTGCCTTTTTACCGGGCCACTATTCACATACGAAAAAAAATAAGACCGTTAATATAACTAGGTAAGTATCTGTAAAGCAATGTCGTACAGCTCAGAGCTAAAGATTTAGATTACCTTGAGAAACAGAGTCTGCATTTTGCCACAGAATTTGCCGGACTCATCCGGGAATTCAGAGAAAATAATATCTCGTGCAGGGATCCTTTGGTAAGCTAAGCGTTTACCGTTACTAACCAACCATATAAATACATCCGGCAAAGCATGTTGCGCCTGCAATAAAATACAGTATGGCTAAGCTGAAAATCAGTAGCCTTGGAATGGATACAGTTACAAAATCAAGACTACTTAGGAGATTATACGAAAGCTGGTGCTTGCGTGATTGACTTAAAATGTTGTGAAAACAGTAACTACTTTTAATAGGGTCAGGTTTTAAGCAATTTTTGGTAGTCCATGGTTTCTAACATAAGTGTTTTTTTTTTTAATTTATATTATTGTAACACGTATACAAAAGAGAATCTGATAACAAATGAAAATCATGGCTTTGTGATGAAGTTGCTTAAAGTGCATTATCCATTGAAATCCGTTAGTCTATCAGTACTTACATCTTCGCACAGATGTTTCAGCTTGTTCAAATAAGTATACGCCGTGCGCAGACGGTCCTTAATTGAATGTTTTGTGATTAGAGCCTTCAGGCTTTTGGACATCGTAGCAATTTGGTCCTGAAAATGTAAACGGCATTTGTAAACGAATCCTTAAAAATGTATTAGTTTACCGCTAGAGTTTATGGTGACTAACCCCAATAATGCCATACTGCAATACTCGACAAGTGTGGCACAATACGTACGGTGATCTTACATACTTCGGAGAATTAGAGATACCTCAGAACCTGGTGAATACCAGCAAACAGTTTCGTTTATTGATAATTAGAACGTGTAAAAGTGTTACTCACAATTTCGAAAATGCACATCTTCTGGCGCTCTTTGTCCAACTTGGTATTGCCGAAAGGCGGTGCGTTCGTCATGTGACGTACATAGGCTGTACAAGCGTTGCTTGCAGCCTCCAGTGTTGACTTCAGGGTCAATACGCCGGTGTTATCAGTGCCTGAGTCATTGTCGATGGCAGCTTGAGCGTCAGCTAAACCCTCCTCCTGCAAGTTATTAAGTAGTCTTTGCTTAAAATTCGTTTGGTTCAGCGAATCAAAAACATTATTTTTGATGAAATTTTCCGAGCTTTTAACAGATAAAATATGGTAATTTTATCAGTGACTTTTGCATTTACTATTCCGAGTCAACGTTAGCTTAAGTATTACCTATATTTAGGCATAAAAACGCTACCAAGCAAAGAGTTAGACTTGTGTATGAATTAATGCAACTTTACCTTACGGTGGTTTTTACTGAATGCTAAACTGCTTTAGTCAAACACATGACATAATATCTAATATAACGGATGTTCTCAAAACTGCTTTTAGCATTTTACTAGTACAGTGTAAAGCTTTGTATCAAGACGGCTTCGATTTATAGTAGTGGTGAAAATTCTGATGGGTTCTGAAATTGGTTTTGTTGTTGTCACTACATTTGAAGTAAGAGCATTAGCTAAAGCGGATAGCTTCGTCGCACCCTGTTACATCGGTATGTAAAATTATACAATATCAATCTAATATATAAAATTCTCGTGTCACAGTTTTCGTTCCCATACTCCTCCAAAACGGCTTGACCGATTTTGATGAAATTTTTTGTGCTTATCCGGTATCTATGAGAATCGGCCAACATCTATTTTTCAAAAAAAAAAGAAAAAAAAAATTTGCAAAACAACGTTTGCCGGGTCAGCTAGTATTATATATTATCTTAGTGTAATAAAATAGGATTGGTCCAATAATAGAGGAAACCAAGTACAGTAGTTGCAATCTTTATTATTTGTACTAATGCTCAGCTACGTAAGTAAATATATTCTTTATTATCTCAATGCCTTTGTAATTTTTTCGTTAACACACTTTGAGAAAAATAGTAAGAGTTGAAAAATATTTAATTTCATTTAAGTACGCGTAGTTAGGTACTTGGTCTTGTTTTACTGTCGAGTCGCCTTGTATTTTTATTTAAAATATAATTCTGTGTTCTTTAATTACATGAAACTATAAAGAAAAGTATGCGATGGAGAATTTATAATGCTTTTGACGTTCTTTTTATAGCACGAAGTAAACTTGGAAGCAACTATAACTATGAACCTGTCTGTGTTCTGTTAATTATTAATCTTCGAAGAGACCTCGGCAAAGCGAGTGCGAGCCATTCATGTAAATAAAATATGAGACAAAACAGGTTTGTGATGCGACTTACGAATTTCTCAATGATATTAGAGATGAGGTTCGAGTTGTACATGCGGCGGCGGTGGTCGGGCCAGATGCTGCGTACATGCATGCACTGCTTATGATCCCAATACGGCAGATAATAGTAATTCTTATCCGAGGATGTTGCTTTAAGAGCCTGAGTGGTGCTCTGCCAATAGCCCGTGTCGGCGTTGAGTTCATCTGGACGAAAATTTAAAGTGATGAATGCAAAGCGGAATGTTCTCAATCAAATATGCCACCTCAATCGTATAAGCATTTAGATTTTAAGACTTTAGTACTATGATAAAAATATACCTAAATCGCAATCCAAATCTGCAGCTCTCCTCACAGACTCATGGTGCCCATCGAGGGAGTTCCCAGAATTGCCAATGCTGAGCTCAAATTGTAAAGCTTTGTCTGTCAAACGTTTGTCAATCATATTGGCCTCGAAGATGCTGCCAAACAAAAAGAACTCTTCGTTCTTTCCAAAGCTCGTTTCTGTAATTGGTGGAATGTTTTCCACTTCGACTTCTGAAGCGGGGCTTTCAATGGTGTCTAATATTTCGGTGCGGATTGAGATTAAAATCCTGAAAATGTGATTCGAGATTACCTACTGTTCAAAATAAAGACCAGTTTTCATTGATACTATTTAATGGAAGATCTGTACGTATCAATAATTAAAACACGTACTCAGGTAATGACAGTTTTTCATATAAAAAATATAAGTAAGGCGCACCTGCCCCTGTAGGAAACTCCTTCTCCCATACCCATATTCAGGCCAGCGTGTTGGTCTAAAAGACTGTAATCGCGCGTAGAGCCGTACATATATATGTAAGCTGGTCCAAACGTGGGTAGAAAGCCTAGAAAAAAAATAAACAGCTGTTAGTTTCAGCCTGGTAATGCTCCTTTTGACACTTACAATATGGGGCAAATTCATAGAAAGTCAAAAACATGCAGCAAACAAATCATAATTATTAAGTATGATAATGAAGTATCTTTATATATTACAATGCATGAAGATTTCTACTGACAGCTTTTTACTGTAGATACATACCTATCTGAATTGTTGCATATATAACCTAGAACCCCAGATTATTTCATGGCTATAATTAATGATGACATGTTATGACATGCACTATTATTATTATTTTCTAATGACCAAAAAAAATGCAGTTGGTGATTATTTTAGTCAGTACAAATTGTATATAATTATGTCACCGAAAAAGAACAAAAGCCGCAAATTTGTAAATTTCCTAGGAAATTTATAAACTATCGTAGGATTCTAAACGGGCGATAAATTGTATTATTTTACGACCACATTTTCGCAAATTTATCAATTTACGACGTCTTGTCGTAAATTTATAAACTAACGAATATCCACTCGTCAGATTCTAAACGGTTTGATCAATCACAGAAGAGCTTTTAATTTTACGCTTCTTTAAAATACGACAAAAAAAACACACTGCTCTCTGATTGGTCGATCGGTGATAATGAAGATCGGCATCAGTTCAACTTAATAGGTTATGTTAGGTTTTCTTGTGACCCTGAACACAAAAATAGGAGCCCTGCAAAGGAGCGGGGCTCCGTCAACTTAGCCTTGTTAACATCGCTAAAGTTCCGGTTTATTCGTAAAAGTGGCGAAGAATGGCGGTAGCGAGTTGAAGAAGTTTGTCTGCGTTGCGCAGTTCAGAGCCAACCTCATAGCCCTGAGGTAGGCCATCGATATAATGTTTTTTGTTAGTTTCAGCCTGGTAATGCTCCTTTTGACACTTACAATATGGGGCAAATTCATAGAAAGTCAAAAACATGCAGCAAACAAATCATAATTATTAAGTATGATAATGAAGTATCTTTATATATTACAATGCATGAAGATTTCTACTGACAGCTTTTTACTGTAGATACATACCTATCTGAATTGTTGCATATATAACCTAGAACCCCAGATTATTTCATGGCTATAATTAATGATGACATGTTATGACATGCACTATTATTATTATTTTCTAATGACCAAAAAAAATGCAGTTGGTGATTATTTTAGTCAGTACAAATTGTATATAATTATGTCACCGAAAAAGAACAAAAGCCGCAAATTTGTAAATTTCCTAGGAAATTTATAAACTATCGTAGGATTCTAAACGGGCGATAAATTGTATTATTTTACGACCACATTTTCGCAAATTTATCAATTTACGACGTCTTGTCGTAAATTTATAAACTAACGAATATCCACTCGTCAGATTCTAAACGGTTTGATCAATCACAGAAGAGCTTTTAATTTTACGCTTCTTTAAAATACGACAAAAAAAACACACTGCTCTCTGATTGGTCGATCGGTGATAATGAAGATCGGCATCAGTTCAACTTAATAGGTTATGTTAGGTTTTCTTGTGACCCTGAACACAAAAATAGGAGCCCTGCAAAGGAGCGGGGCTCCGTCAACTTAGCCTTGTTAACATCGCTAAAGTTCCGGTTTATTCGTAAAAGTGGCGAAGAATGGCGGTAGCGAGAAAGGAAATGGAACACGTTGACTTAATCAACCAGTCAGAGTGCACATGGCGTTTGGTTATTGCTTACTTATTATTTTACGAATAATTCGGTAAGTTTATCAATGTCCGAATATCTAGGCGTAAAATAATACAATTTATCTCTCGTTTAGAATCCTACGAAAGTTTACAAATTTCCTAGAAAATTTATAATTTTGCGGTTTTTGTTATTTTCCGGTGACATATAGGTACATTGCCCATGAACAATTTGCAGTGGCAGCACTAAGTACCCCCCTAGGTGAATTGAATCAAAATGTTGTTGCTTATGATTAGAACTTCATGTTAATGACTAGACGCACAAAATCACCTGAAAGATAACACTCCAATCTACGTAATACTACAGAACATGTTGATATAAAAACTGGGAAACTATAACTTTTAAACTCACAAACTTTTACTGCAGACGAACTGAAGGGTAGGCATTCGAATTGAAGCGAACGAGGTGTACGTGGGAATGTATCAAGAACGTCGAAATGTCAAAACTAGGAGGTACTACCCAGGCAACGACCCAGTGAGGTAAATTACTGGGGTATAGTCGATACTCTTCTAGCTAGAGCTACTACTAGCTAGCTAAATTTTAAACTCGGGGGTCTTTTTCTTCGGATGAGTAAGCTACTACTGTACGAGGGGTAAACATAAAAACATTTCACAGCTTCAGTCTTCTCTATAGCCAGTCAACGCCTAAGACAGTGGTAGCTTACGTATACCTCTTTTACCTCTTTCCCCATCATTGGAAATGGATTTGAGATCGATGAAGTGAGTGCCAATGATGTTAGGGTGTACTGGATCATTGTCTCGCAGTTGAATCTTAATGCGCTGACAGAGCGGTGGAAACATTTCCGTGAACACAATCTGTTCGTTCCACACCGGGTTGTATGCGTTCTTACGCACTGAGGTGCAGCCCTGCGTGGAAATACATGCGCTGGGTTAGTAGGTATTATTCCTACTCACTATTGACTTAAATATTCACAATTTATAATTACTGACTAAACACTTGAGCAAATTAGAAATAAATGCAAATTAACGTGATTAACTTCTAAATTATTTTAATTCATCTCATATATCCGGGCAATATCCAGTGAAAATAAAGTAAATAACATTATTATTTTATTATTTATTACATTTTGATAAGCTGACCAGTATCATCAAATTGCTCTTCTTTTTTACATTCTTGCAACGTTAAGAGTGACCGTGAGTTTTATTGCATGTTCTTTCTCGTGATTCTACCTATTGCATTGCGAACGGCAGTAAATGTAAATGTACAATCATCTAGAAGTTAACTTAAATTTGTGACGTTTATACGCATCATTTTGTGGCCTAAATGAAAAAAATATTTTGACTTTGTAAAAATAACAATACTCGGGAGTCGTTATCAGAGGTTTACTTACGATCATGCCGGCGAAGCACACTTGTACGTATGGGTCTACGAGGTCCTGACTCTCGCCAGTGAAGGCTCGCTTCATGTTAGCGATCAGGGAGTAGTTCATCTTAGGTAACCCATCCGCCTTGTGTATCTTGACTACGAATCTCGCTCGCTGGCGCTCAATGGGTACTCCGTCAGGAAGAAGCAAGTTTCTGGGAAATAATTTCATGTGAATATTTCGAGTGAACATAAGAGCGAATATCTACCTAACAATCCCCCGTAACAGTCAACAGTGATCGTAAGTTCATTAAAAACAGCGGACCCAACCTTCGTATAAGGTTGTGGCCGAGGCCACCCAAATAGAAGGCTAATCTGGAGATATTCTGCACATTTCCTACAAAGGATAATTTTTTAGTCTCTCAACTCATCAAGGCTTGTGGGCGTTCTTACCGTAGCGCTCCTATTTATGTCTATATGTCAGTTTGTACAGTCAAAAACTTAATCTATCTCATCATAATTCTTCTCAGTCTTTACTAACAGTCTTTGTTTTATTTCAAGTAACAAGGCAATGGATGTACATAGTTTATAAATAGATCTGTGCACATTATTTTATTAGAGCACTACAACCTACCACGTTATGTTACCGCCTGTGTAACTCGTATATAAATAATAAATGAATAATACATATCCAGATATAATCATAGCGCCCCGAATACAGAGTGAAATAACGGTGAAATTGTTTTTTGTCCGGACATCCCTGTGGACATCCGACGGTCGGCTTTGGATGGACACAAATAAACTACATAAATATGTATCTCTGGTTTTGATGACGTTTTGAATAAATATACAAAAAAAAATTAGAGAAAATAATGCAGACGAAGCACAAGTTTCCAAGATTAGAAGACAAATTTACGAATGAATTCCTAAGCATGAATTTGTGATGTATGCCGTCGTAGATGGAATGGTTACGAGAATCAACAAGTAAGCTACAGTATAAACCGTTTATTTGGCTTTAACGACATCAGTACCTGGAAACTTCAGTCCGTATTCACAACACGCTTGAAAAATAATTGTGGATATCTACTTATTTTTTTGTACCTTGCAAATATAGAAACAATGAAAATGGTGTAAAGATATTATTCTTATGTCTCATTGTTTCGCCAATCACGTTTATATGCCTCTTAAATACAATTTTACTGCTGAAGGCACAATCTGTTCGGTATTTTTTTATTCCTTCCTACTCACTAACCATAACGTAGAAAATATTGATAAATAAATTATAAAACGATTGTATTACATACTGTATTAAACTTTGTAGAACACTCTTGTGCCTAGCACAAAATATTAAAACATACCTTTGGTAAGGTCGTAATATTTTCTATAGTTCAATATTACCCGTCGCTCTTCGCTAAATCTTCTTAAAACAAGCTACTGATGGTTTTTACTATATCATTAGTCAGATAACTATTAATGGAAAGTTTGCAAAAACCATTGTTTAGTTTGGTAAGTAGAAAACAGCAATAATTCTAACCACCAAGACGAAAATAAATTTAAAAACGTAAAGGTTTACTGTACCAAAAGTCAGCTCGAACCATTTTATTTAAGATACGATATAAAATTCTACATAAATCTTAACATTTCATTCTTTTTTCTTTTTATTTTATGAATATTTTGGTATTCTCTCGCGTGGATTATACTTACCTACTTACACTTAAAACTTCTTCAGGAATTAAACAAACTATCTTTTGGTGAAAACCGTACAAAAAACTGTATAGTAGTTTTTGAGCTCATCGGTTTGTCATACGCAGCTGCAGGATTTCATTTTATAATATGTATAGATGTACTAAGTACTTACGCTTCAATATCATCCTCATCTTTCTCGCTCTTAGGTGGTATTTTGATGGTATCGCCCTTGCCGATGACACTTATGTCGCACTTCAGGTAGCCTTTAGCTCCAGCAGCTACGTCATCGGGATCGGTGAGTAGGGCCCACTTGTGGTAGAACTGGCGATCTGTCAACAAAAAAAAAACAGTTTAACAAAAATAAAATAATACAAGGTAGTTTTATAGGCGGCATATAGCATATTATGTATTCGCTTTTTAAATACATCCGCAGACAAGTAGGCTGTCACAGCACTGCCGCTGATGGTTCTTATAAAATTTGGTTGGATTAATAAAGATCTTGACGAAAGCCTTCCAACAGATCTTATTGCTCCGAAGAACTATCCAGGTGTCATGATGTTAAAACTAATGAATGAAAGCGATTGTTCCATTTTTTGATAGCAGAGTAATTACAAATACACGGATAATGACAATTTACACGTACGTTACTAGGTAAGCATTTCATCGACTGCAAGGGACAACCCAAACCTACGGATTACTTAAATGATAGTGTAAACTATTCATGGAATAAAAAAAGTGATGATAGCTTTATGATCGACGGCGCTCTTGAGACCGACAGAGAGCTTTGACGTCTTGTTGCCACACGTGCCCTTCACAGGAACTTTAAAAATAATATTACGTGGATACGTCGTATATCTGTTTACATAAAATCCTTTCGATACTGACTGACTGACAGACCAGCTACAGCCAAAACTAATAAGCGCAGGGAACTGAAATTTGGCATGTATGTTCCTTGGGATACGTCAGGATGCACTAAGAAGGGATTGCCCGAAATTCCCACGAGATCGGATAGAAACACTTAAATTAAGAAAAAAGTGCGGGCGTAGCTGCGGTCATCTTCTATTTCCTACAATATTTAGTCCTGGTGTAATAGTTATTGACAAGTATACACGTTTGATCTATATAGGGCATAAGGGTATGTTCAATTGTTTTAAGTGCCTGTTTAAAATCATGGCTGTATAGGTATATACGATAATGCAAAGTAGTTAGTTTCAAACTTCAAGCCGTTTTATTAAAAAAGCAGACAATTATTTTAATTTGCAAGTTTCTTCTTTATTTCATATTTTTATGGTGCGTACTGTCTGCCTTTAATGATATACATAAATTATGCGAAAGTCTTCAACCAATTAGCATAAAGTTTTAGATATTACATTTATAAAGAAATTAGTTTGTCTGAGTTTTGTCTACGAACGTTACACGAGAATTGCATTCCAAGTTTAAGTTAAATTACTAAGCATACTGTCACGTTTTAATTTATTCTATGCTGAGCGTAAGTAGCTCAAAAATAAATGTTAATGAAAATATAAACTGAAAGCAAAATGCTACAGTGAATTAATTTTTAAATAATTTTGAAACCTAATAAATAATTTTTTAAATGTGACTTAATCTATGCACGGTTTTATAAAACTATTAACAACGTTTTTATTTTATTTCCCTCAGAAGATTGGCTTCTTATTTGATGTCTGATAATCCACCCTAGATTTTCATGCTTGGTTGCCTAAGTCTCAATAACGCTATTCCAATATTCAGTAATAGTAGGGGAGCCCATGAAGGGATTTCGGGATTTACTCGAGCGCGTCAGATATTGATAGCATCCATGTCCTACACATTTTTTTATAAAGTAAGAATGTTAATCTGATCGTTTACATAATGGAGTTGGTCGTACGTAAGATTTAACAATGCAAAAAAAAGAAAATTAATCGTGCGTGTCAGATTTTCTAAGGGTATGTTAAGTGAACCTAAAAACTTGTTGTCATTATTAGAAAGTTGTAAAATGTGAATGAGTGAATTCGCCGCTTTGAAATACTCAAGCGCGTCAGATTAAGATATATATGCTTTACCCTGTCTTCCTAGACGTGCTTACTCATAATCTTACGATTTTCTGGAGGGATTAAGGCAAAGACTCCTTTTAAAAATTTTGAAAGTCTATAGCCATATACCCACCTATGAAAAATTATGCAATATTTACATTTTATCTTCTTATCATCTAAGCTTTGCAACCCAATAGGTCTCTATGACGCTCGAGTAAATTTCAATTTAGCTGCTCCCCTACTATAAATAATAAGTCGCTTACAACTACAAGTATTTCAGTATATTTAATTAAGTTGTTAGTAGGATTACATGAGAGCTCGTTAGATTGAGTGCATTGACGCAATATCTTTTACCTAGAATAACCTAAAATAATTATATTTTCTATATGTTTTTAAGGAATTGGAAATATAAAAACAACAGCAGCGAAGGTGTCTTAAGAAACGAAGTCGAGAAAAAGCTTTAAGTAGTGCCCAATATTATGAAGTGAAACCGGTTTTACTTGAGTTAAAAATTTTTTATGTCAGCGTTTCCTTCTAATTTCAACCTTCTAATTTGAGCGTACTCTTACAGTTGTAGTAGGTACTTTTAAATTGAAGATTTGTGATTCGCATGCACACAAAAAATGATATTATAAATATTGTAAAATGTATTCTATACATTTATGAAACGTATAATTATATCTCTTTTTAGTTAAAATTCTAAGATGTGCCCGGCGTACGTATTCCGATGCTAAATATTCAAATGATACGAAACAAAATTATGCTCGCAGCTCCGAGAGATGCTTAGTCCAGCAGATTTCAGACAATTATCTAAAGCTTGTCAACGTCACCAACGATGCGAACGTCAAACAGTCTTGAGCACTGTTCATTTGGTTCATTAGTCCTAAACTGGCAGTGCTCACCGTCAAAAATTATTCGATAATTCCCACATCTGAAGCTTTATCTGCTTTAGTCTTTAGTATATTAAATTCTAAGCGAGCTATATCTCAAATATTGAGTTATTAATCTGTCCGCTCGCTTCCAAGAAACGGGTACTTTAGAGTGGACCAGTAGTTCAGATGAACAGATATTTATTATTTACGAATGAAAATGTTATATTAGTGAACGAATGAAAGTATATAGTGGATTAATTCCTTGAGCGCCGATGCGCTAATCAGTGCGAGACATAATAGATTTTCTATTGTGTCTGGTATTGCGGCATTTAAGAGTTTGAGCTTCATATAATTTTAATAGAGAAGACCTTTTTTATGAATAACATTAAGAGGGCAAGCAGAATGATTGTCAGGATACATATTTTGAAACAGAATAGCTTAACATCAAACTTGATCACAAGATACTAGCATAGGACAGAAAGTCAATTTTCATAATATGTACATGAGATCTATCAGTATATATGTAGATACAGATGCGCTTGTTGGCATAGAAAGGAACTTTTAGTAAGATTTTCAAAAAAATTGCGAGTATTGTGTGGGCAAAGAAATAGCCGAAAAATCCAAAAATAACAATGAATCACCCAAGATCGGGACGGACTTAATTAAAACTATAACATTGAAGAGTGTGTCAGACTGAATTAACGTGGAAAATAAATAAAAATATTTATTTTATAATTTTTCTTAGCCAGCCGCGGAGTGGCTCTCCATTGTATGGAGTGAAGCACGTTCTTAATTAAATTTAGCGCGCTCCTCTAAACATAAGTGCACCTTAATATAACTAATTAAGTTCGGTACCAAGTTACTACCTGAGAAGTGTATGAAGGACGTTCGATACGGAAAATGTTGAATTTAGTGTAGGTATTTATATTATTAGGCGGTGGACAGAATATAATGGTGGCAAATTATTTCAATATTAATATGGTGGCAAATTATAACAATATTTTTAAGTAATTCGATTTTATTCGGATGATATTCGATTTTATTTTTTTGCAATTTGGCGCTCTTATAAGTCGAAAGTATAAAAATGCTCGGCGTTTCCGTACGAGTAATGAGGAAATCCGCAGGCGAACCAAAGTTGACGACAGTGCTCTCCTAATAGTCAAGCTAAAGTGACAGTGGGTAGAGCACATGGCAGAAAGGTTCTGGAATGGCAGTTACGTACCTGACGTCCTAGCATGCGGGTCAAGAAGGTCCATGTTTGGAGGAGGCCTATGTCCAGTCTGTCTTTCGGTTGATATGATAAAGATTATGTATGGCAACCGTATTCAATAAATATCTTGCGATAAATTATATTAAAATATAATATAGTATATTTTATGAAATATTATATAATATATTATGTAAACGTGTGTGCTAAGTGTGCTTCGGTTAGACGGCAATTAACTATAGTTTCGTAAACGTTCGTTAAAACTAAATTGCCATGATATTTTGCTCGAATACGTTCTGTGAAAGGTACGAATCACGAGCTTTCAAATACTTTAGAAAATTTTATTTGGATTTCAATATATTAAACTGTGCAATGTTTGCTACGCGACCTAGGTTATTTGGTCACAATATTATGTACCTTCTGATTTAGGCAAGCATGTGTTTTATATTGCTCCGGTCCTGATCTTCGATTGTATTTTCTTGAACAAACGTAAATACTATGAGCATTTAATCTTATAAAGAAGTACGCATATATAAGCAGGCGAGTACGGACAACATACTTAGTTGAAAAAGGCAAAACAGATCACACCGTTTGTTTATAAGCGGATACCTATTACCTATTCCTGAATTCGTTTATAGGCGCCGCATTCGTTTACTAAGGGATCTCTAGTAATACCGAGCTCGTTACTATGAATTTTTCACCAAGGCAACCCAATTATTTCTACTAAGCCTGGGACGAGAATGAAATTTGGCAGCAAAGCCATACAAAAGCCCCAGCAACGATCATCTTGTTAAACAAAAGGTTTAAGATTATTAATTTATTTGTGACCATTTCAAGTCTTCCCTAGGTCTCAAAATCTTTAAATGAACCAAATTTGGTTAATATTATGTACCGAAGAAATGCTGTATAGCTTTTTTGTGTAAGAACACTGTCAGTTAATGCATCATAGTGTTTATAAATCTCGTTTCAGTGGAAATAAAGCGGTCCGTATTATATAATTGACGGAAAATATGTATATAACACATGCTGCCTATCCTTTAAGAGATACAAATGTAAAATTTTCTGTATAGGTATATGTAAAATAATGCATTTAAATGCCAATGAATGCAAGAAAATATATTGAAAGTAGGTCACGTGAAACGTGAAACACATCGCATTGCAAAGCATCGCAGACAATATTCGCCAGCGATTAATGAATAAATTAAATTACTGTCACACATGTGATTTAAAAATTAGTTTTATGTATTTCGCACAGCGTAATATCGGGAGCAACGTTTCGCATTTGCAGATCGATCATTGTGAAAAGATGTCCAATATAAACATCATGTCTATTTTAAGGAGATAATTGTGGGATTTCATTAAAACATAGGAACAGGAGACAGGGCCGGACCGATCTAATCCAGCGCCTATGTGCGAAATCTATGAAGCGACTTCTTGTCATCCTTTTTCGAAACAAATTTTAATAATTAATGCATTTCATGCGGCGCGTGGCGCCTCTATTACCCTGGTGGCTGTATGCACCACACACATTGCACTTAGGGCGGCTCGACCCTGACAGGAGAAGCAAATAGTATCTACCTCGTGTCGGTAAAGCCATCTGCAGATTGCATAATCGGCGACACCAACGTGGGTAGTATAACCTACGTAATGAATTGCGTGATGTGTGTGGGCGGTGATGATGAAACTGCTCGCGCGACATGCAATTAATAGCTATTTTGAAACGTAGATTTATTTCTAGAAGAACATTAAGGAAAATGTAAAGAGAGTTCTCTAAAATTAATTAAAAAAATGTATGACTAAGACGATAAGTATGATTCGATTTAATAGATAAAGAATAAGCAGCATGAGTACGGAGTTAAGCAGAGTGATTATGATTTTAGAGTAGAACGAAGTGCGAAAATTACCTACGTTGTGATTCTGTGAGTGATTGTGTGTAGTTTGGTGAGGCCCCTGAACAGCAAAAATCAGCAGGGATTTACAATATAAACCAAATCCCTCTACGAATACATTGAAGAATACTCTGTCGTCTTTACATACTATAACTACGTAATTAGGTAGGTACGTGTAATGTCACAAAAGTTTACTCAACGTAATTTAGTGTGTACCTATACACCTATCTGTATGATGAGGGAACAGATGAGATGACCTACTATGTATATACAATGAGCGGCTGTCATTGCGGTACAGACAAGTTACGCAAGCTTGTCTCAGGGTAGGCTTCACCTAACTTACTAACAGATTAATTAAGCATGTGTTAACTTTGCGATTTATTACCTAATACGTCACAGTCGATGTTGAGGTTAGTTGAGATGCAGAAAAAAGGACGGTTGCTATATTTTTGAAAGCATATACGTAAAGTAGTCTTTAAACATATTTTAATCTTTGTATGTATTCTGCTTATTTAATAAGCTGCAAAAATCCGTTCATTATTTTCTGATGTAAGTACCTATAGTATATACTACAAAATTTATCTGGAAAGGCATGCGGTGTCAACGCTTTTAAGCAAGGTCTGGTTTTTGCACAAAGTTTCGTACTATTTTACATTTAGTGCCTTAGAAACTCTAGTTAGCTGTAGTGTGTTGGGTAAGGAATTCTTTTATAAAAAAGTACATTTAACGTCAGCCATGCCTGTTTTCGGGTTCTACCACTCGTACTTTTCAAGTCCTGTATGTGAGAGTTAGGTACTCCCGCAATATCACTGAGTAGGGTCATCTAATTCACTATTAAACTTTACAAACTTCAAGCAAAGTAGATTTGACTAGAGGATGCCCGCAGCTATAGACGTTAAGTTTCACCCTACCAAAACCCTTCTTAGCGCACCCCTACGGCCTCCAAGGGAAATACGTGCCAAATTTCAGCTACCTACACTCAATGATTTTGGCTGTGCGGTGTCTGTCAGTCATTCAGTAAGGCAAGAATATACTGATTATAGTTGTTTGAATATCGAAATACATAACATAAAGCGCTAGACTCTAATTTACGAGAAAATCTTGATTCATTTTCATTTCATTATGTTAATAAATAACGTTTGGCATAAACTAAGCTTGTCATCCTACAAGACCTTGGAGTAGTTGGTTACCGTGGTCCAAACACTAGTCTCATCAGATATGATAAAGCGCCTGCAGTCCTAAACGGCACCTCTGCAATCTAAAGAGATTAAGATATTCGACGGTATTGACTAGTAGGTACCTA
Organism: Euclidia mi; assembly: GCA_944739405.2. NCBI lineage: Eukaryota > Metazoa > Arthropoda > Insecta > Lepidoptera > Erebidae > Euclidia > Euclidia mi. Next base: position 29,125,395 of record OX123199.2, on the reverse strand, counting down.
TGACCTAGACATAACAAAAATGCCTTAAAAAGTCCAAAATCTTTTCATTACGTACTGATTTAAACCTTATTTTTATAACTAAAAGAAATCACACTAAAATGTACGTACTTAACAGATAAAAATTGTGTAGGTACTACTTAATATGAAATAAATTCCGAATAATCTCTTTAATTGTTAATGTTTTATTTCCCAAAAAAGATAGCACATATTTGAAGGGCTTTCAGGAAGTCTTATCAACATTTTATCGTCGGATAAAAGCCTCACAAATTCTGTATGATGTAAAATTTTCATTTCAAAGCATTTTTATTTTCGTTGGCAGATTCGAGTACAATCTACAGTTAACTGTATACCGGTGTCTACCTTGTAATAGTTTTGAATTAGGTATCACTTAGCATAAGTGATAGATACCTAATTCACCAATAATAGACCTATCAACCCAAAAGGTGAACCATAATATATTATTATGAAACCAGGAATGTTGCACCATATTATTTATAAAGTATTGAAAGAACGTTTCCATGTCGCAGTTGATATCCATGACAAAGCTTAATAACTTCTTTAAGCATCTTCAACTACTAACTTGTTTGATGATTGCGGGTAGATGAAAAGATTATTTTTCCCAAAACTTAACCTAGGTAACAAACGGATTACTTATTTCAATAGCGACGTTATTAAGTTTAATATTTTACGCTAAATCTAAGAAATGATACATACGTCTACGTGTCTAAATCCTCTTCACGAATTACTCCGACTATTGGTGAAAACTGAATGAAAGTTCGTGCTGTACTTTTTGAGTTTATCGCAGACAGACAGACAGACACGCGGGAGACGACTTTGTGTTATGATATAGATTCATGAATTGTACCTAAGAGATCGTCAAATAGCTAATCAATTAATCTCAGAGCTAATTTACGCTGTCTGCAGAAAAAATATTAGGCTTTTAAAAGTCCACTGCTGGACATGGATTAAAATACTGATTTGTTTTTACTTTAAATGAGACAAAAAATTTAAATAAAATTGTATTAATTTAGATTCCCCTGCGATCTTTAGTTGAATGTCAACAATTAATATTTACATTGATCGAGAAGGTTTACAGTGATAACACTGATAACTTTTCGATAAATGTTGTAGGTTACATACTTAAATAGGTACCTAAAACTTCCTCAGGCATCACACTAAATTTTGGTAAAATCATACAAAAATCAGTAAGTATAGATTTTTTTGAGCTTATCGTGTTCATACGACTTTATTTTATAATATAATATATAATAATATTTTGTACCACATTCACACACCACCATCTAGTCCCAAACAAACGGCCCGGTCACGGCCTATGGCGGCGGGCGGCAGCGGTGAGCGTTTTCGATGTAGGTACATGGCGCGTTTACTGTGACGCGGCGCGCGGCCGGAGTAAACGCGCCTTGTACATCGCCCCTGCCGCGCCGTTCGGCGCTTAGACCGATCTCGTGACCAGGCCGTAAGCAGAGTCTGTACTATGGGTACTAGACAATGGATAAACATACATATTATATATAATTTTTTTGTTAATACAAATCTTACATAGATACACCCAGGCACAAACATCTATGTTCACGCAAACAAATGTTTGACTTGAGCGGGAATCGAACCTGCGATCTTCGGCGTGGCAGTCGCTTACACTTCCGCTGCGCCAACCGGTCTTCGAATATGGGGAAAAGATGATATTTACTATTTTATATGTCAAAGTAAAATATATTTAGATTAAAATCTGCCAGGAGCATCAACCGTATAGGTACGCCTAATTTCAAGATTAATATCTTCAAACACTGTCTTATAAATAAGTAATGTGAAAATGTCGCGAGCTCATACAAAGCTCTGCTTTTCACTAGTTATTACGAAGCTAAGCTCTAAATCTAATTTCAACTTGAAAGCAATTTATAATCATGAGCAGTGTTTATGAAAGCAAAATAAATTGTCTTACAAAAATATCTGTCAAGTTCGTTTAAGCTTTAATATTTAAAACATAACATGTTTCAGTTTTAAGTAAAGTGTTTTCACAAAGTTAGTGTCGCCTGTATTTTCACTGCGCAGCAACTTTAGTGCCCACTAGTCAGTAGTAAACCTCCCATAGAGTGCACTGTGAAAATAATTGGTAACAGTGTTTTACAGTGGTGTTAATCTAAGGCCCGGACTTCGAGTAAAATAGTGAGCGAGAATAGATCCCCTCGCTATAAACAAAGATGCAGTAAAAGCGACAGGATTTGAGGTGTATAAAACCAAGTAAAATGGTATTGAGGAACTGTCTCTTCTCTTCGTCGATGCTATTTTTAAAGACACTATGCACGAGTTTGTTTTTGATAGGGAGCAATAAGCTTCAAGAAATGATTGTAACTTATCAACGTCATGACGCACGAGTCAAGGTCATGACATTGACTCGTGCGTCATGACGTCGTCGTATTGTACACACATTATTTTAAATATCGTCGCTGCGACACAGGACAATTAATAGTGCCTTTATAAAGTATTGTTAACCCTTCAGTGGATTCCGTCACACATTGGTATAGTAGGGAATGAGACAGTGGATATATTGGCGAAGGAAGTTTCTTGTGATGGCGTGTCTCTTAATGTTTCGCCGTACTTTTCAGACAGTTTTTATTTAGTCAAAGAATATAGTTTTGACATGTGTAAAGCTCATTTCTATGAAACATCCAATTATAAAGGAGTTTGGTATCAGACATTGCAAAAGGACCCATTGAAGTACCTTTGGTTAGTGAATTCCACTGCAAATAGAAATACACTGACAGTAGCGTTTAGACTCCGAGCCAGACACATTCCACTTAACAAATTTGCCTTTTTAATTAAAAAAGTACCATCACCTCTTTGTTCTGAGTGTGGGGTGATAGAGGATGTAATACATATTATGCTGGAATGTGTCCGGAACGAGGACATTAGATTCGATGTATTGAAAGAAGTAATAGATGTAAGGGATGTTGGGTGTTGCAACACTGTCCTAGCATATCCGCTGTCTGAAACAGCAAAATTGTTATATCTACCGTACGCTTCAAGTTGGTTTACGACGACGTTCCCAGTGATTAGATTCTGAATGTAAGTAGGTTCAAAGGAGCGGCATGGTCATATAAATGACAAAGCTCCTTAAATAAAGAAAAAAGTAAAATAAAACAAAGTATTATTATTATAATGTCTACAGTCTAATGTACCTATTAACTTCTAACAAGCATTTAAAAAGCTTCATTTCTGAACTGAGCTGAATCTATGTATTTCCTTTGTTTATAAAAACTACATCTACATTTTACAGCTACATATGGCGTCAATCACAATACAGAAAGCTTTTAAACAGAATACTCATCACCGAAACAAGGTATGTCGAAGACAGCCCCCGTCATCCGCCCTCTGGGTTTTCTGAAATAGCGTGTAAATGTGTAAAGTGCATAAATTTTAAAAAGAAATAACACTGAGTACACAGATAAAAAGAAGATTATAATAAGAAAATACATTCATATTAGGTACAAAAAAATATTATTCATGCCACAGAGTAGAGACTTCAAGTTGTTATGTGCGTTTTTGATTGTGGTGGTGACTTTCATTTTCTGTAGCCGAGTATATTTTTAATTTCCAGAGAATAGACAAAATTGTATGTAACATTTTATCATAAAGGCTTATACTTTAAGGATTTGAATCACCTCCCATAAATTGTAAGATACTAAATCAGATTTGATGACTGTCGACAACTGATGGCGTTATCGAAAACGACCAAAAAACAAAAGCCCAAAAATCTTGACCTTCGTAAGTGTCAGACATGGTGTGTGCGGCGGTAGCCGGGAAACGCTTTTTATTTGAAATTTTGTTGTCATACATTTTACTTGTACTACCGTGCACGATAAGTTAAGACCTAAGCGCGGTGTCGTCACAGCAACATAGTCGTTGTGGCCGTACAGTGTACAAAAAAATGAGAAACAATGATACCAAGATGTTGTTAAAAAGCATGGTTTTGCCAACAACTCGAGGGCTTGAGAGGAAGTGAGAAGGGTAGCGGGCGGCAAGATGCATTCCATGCAGGTATCACACGGGTAGGACCTAGGTACGTCTTGATTAGCCTGATAGTAAGCGATTAGCGCCCATACACACGTAGCACCAGAGAAGTGACAAATGCTTTGCTGACTTGGATCGGAAAAGGAATAGAACGAGGAGCGGGATCAGGGAGAAGGGAAAGGCCCCTTTGGCACTCTCACTCGAAGAACGAATGCAGGTTGGAATAATGAGGTTATGCAACGAACCTGGAAACTCATGCCAGTCTTTTAAATCACCAAATTGTAACAATTATCTCATTAGCAATCTACTGTACCTACTGCCGTGGCAGCACCGTAGTAGTATCACAGATGAATCCACCAACACAATTCACCATACTGGCATAAAAAATTGAGAAAATACTTAATTAATTCTCCGTGTACCAACCAACTGATTGGTAATTCTAGATACCTAAGTGTATAAGAGTTAGAGTCTTTTTATTATCAAACTTTAGTGCTGTTAATAATTTTGTTGGCAAATTGGCTGTAACTGGGTGAACAACAGGCGTTAAAAAATAAACAATTCAGTATTGATTTTTTAACGCCTGGTGTTAAAAATGTAAGTATTTCATAAACAAAACTAATATGAAGCAATCGCGTTACCTAGTGTGTATCATACGTAGGCGGCAGATGCATGTGCCATACATTCCTATTGTTTCTTTTACACAAAGCTTGTGCCTGTCTCTGACGGGTAGCCATTTATTTTTAACAGTTATCATTTTCCTATTTTTATTTCAGTTATAATAGTGTTACATAACCTGGTTATATTAGATTTTATTGTTTGATTAACTGTTATACAATGGTTTATTGACCTAGATATCTACTACTAACTGACCGCGTTATTTGGGGCTACTGTTCCGCACCAGTGGCATACATCATCATATCATCAGCCTTTAACAGTCCACTGCTGGACTAGGCCTCTCCTTTGAAAGGAGGAGTTGGCCTACTATACCACACTGGCCAAACGGGTTGGTATAGCGTTTGTTGTTAGTTTTCCTTCTCTTACAGTGCTGTTCTCTGCATAATATGCTCCCTCTGTCGGCTCTTACGACAACCGTGTGGGATGATATGGGGTGGTGACATTATGTATTCTTAATCCGTCACCACACGGACTGTGGCATAGTGTGATGTTATATAGCCTACCTATATGATAGCCTTCCTCGACAAATGACTTCCAAAACAAAAATAATTATTAAATCGAACAAGCCGAATGAACTAATCTTAGGCACTACGATTAGTTCATTCGGCTAAACAAATAAGCGAACAAACTGATCAGCTTTATAATATGTATTTATTTATTTAGGACAACCAGTAGTTGTCACATTGTAATAAATATTAAAAAACAGAAGTAATGAGATAAAACTAAATGTACAACATTCTAAGGTGTCACTGCAAGCACCAAAGGTAACATTTACGTATAGATATAAAAGAATAGTTTTAGTATAGATAATTTTTATTTTATTATATACCTACCTCGTAGTAAGGAACACAATTTTTAATAAGTAGTATTACAAATATTTCCAACGTTGTACATTGAAAACCTTGTTCGTAATAACGAGTACAACCCCACCTAAGAGACTTGCACTATATTCAGAATAACACTGTTACTGGAAAGGCATTTATTTTCAAGTTTTACTCCTGAAATGTTAGTATTCATCGTACGTAATATTATGCTGACGTAATCTTCTGACACAACGCGGCATTCATGGCGGATGAACTGCACAAGCGTTCGCAGTCACGTATTCTAGCCTAATTAGACGGAGCTACAGCTAGGCCCTTACGCCCACAACTACGCTGCAGTACTAGGGGTAATAAAGCGCAATATTGTTTGTGGGCGGTGATGTTGAATACAAAATGGCTTCTGTACGAGGCTTAGCTTCACTGCGCGCGTGAATAGTTGTGCGCTCAGATGGAATTATTGGCAATAAATGGTTGTCGATCGAGCTATTTGTAATAAAAAGTATGCGAACATGATTTGATACAGTAGAATGATTCGTTATTTGTTCCACACATCGCAATTTAATACATATTTAGGTACTTAGATGTTGTTTGAGACAAGTGCAGTGATGTATCACAATAGCAAGTGACGGGCAAAAATATAATAATATGTTCAAAAATAGAGAAAAGATATAATTATATAAAGAAATATAATTTTACTCCTTACTGCTACCTATATCGCACTATAAATTAAATTATCTCCATTATTTGACGTCCCAGCTTATTTAAAATATGTAAACCATTAACCCACTTATTTTAAAATTATAAAGTATTTCATCGAATCCATTAATTAAATATAAATTTTACAAGAAGGCGCTTTAATATGTTACAGGTAATTCAACTGAATTAATAATTACTTACACAGGAAGCAGATTTAAATATACATAATTATTTACTAAGCTTTACTATGGAATTAAATTTATAAAATGAAATGCATTTGAATATTTTGTATAATAGGTTTAGTATACCACAGCATGACATGTAAAAATATATGAGAAGCATAAAAATATGTCTTGTGCTATCGGTTGCGGTCTCGCAATAAAACGTATATCGCAATAAGTACCTAGGTATGTGTTTAAAAGTCGGTGCATCTGTGAAAATACATAGTACCTAATAAAAGCTGTCCTTTGAAGCGCGATACATTGGCAAAGAGTTTTGTGAAATAACGGTCTAGACAGTTCGCGCCTAAAGTATTAGCGAGATTGCTTTGAAGATGAGATACAAGCATTGTGTGCGAAAATGTGCCCGTATATTTACACTAATTTAAATTTATCTTTTACTCTGCGCGGTAGTAAGCAGAATTTATGCACTTGGTGCTTTTTGCACTTTGAAAACCGAAATTACGAGGTCATGTACCGCCTTTCGGGGTAGGCAGCGGTGAGTGTATCTCTTCCCTATGTATTTAGGGACGACCCACTAGAACCACCGCGGTGTCTGTTGGCCGTGTGAATCGTGGTTACATATTCTGCCACAATGCGCGTCGGACCGTGTAACGTGCATGCGCTATAAAACTGAAAATGGCCAGCATTTTTGCATCTAAGGCAATGAGATCTTACAAAATCCTCATAAGTTCAACGCAACCTGATCAGAAGTTTTAGGAAGCATAACGTGGAATAAATAGCGTTAAACGTCTAACAAGTTTGTTAAGCAAATTGTCCATATAGCGAAATATCTAATTTTTAGATGGCCTGTTAAGCAGAACTTCCGTACAAACCTGTAGGTGTATATACTTAGTCTGGCCATAAATACTGTTACAATAAAAAAAAAATTACATTTGAATTTGGAATCTGTAATTTTTATACGATTGTTTATAATGTGTTCATTGTGTTTTCTCGTTTTGGCGCCAATATATTGTACAATATTTTGCGATATTAAAATGGAGTGGGGTGATAAAGAGAACCGAATCGCTGTGATTGCATTATACAAAGTAGGTATGGCAATTTTTAAATTTCTCCGTATACTTGGTATTAGTCAAATGTTTGTGTACCGGGCTGTTAATAGGTACAATGAGACCTCCTCTGTTTGTGACAGAAAAAGACCTGGCCGTCCACGTAGTGTTCGTACGAAAAAGGTGGTCAATGCAGTAAGGTAAAGAATTCGAAGAAATCCTGTCCGAAAGCAAAATATTTTATCTCGGGAGATGAAGATAGCACCTAGAACCATGTCGCGTATTTTAAAAGATGACTTAGGACTTGCAGCCTATATGAGACGCACTGGTTATTTTTTAACTGATAATTTAAAAAAAGAATAGGGTGGTAAAATCGAAACAACTACTGAAGTGGTACGCAAAGGGAGGTCACAGAAAAATTTTGTTTACGGATGAAAAAATTTTTGAGCATTTTTATGAGTTTTTTTTTTCAATTGAGCAACATTTTAACAAACAGAATGACCGTATTTATGCTCAAAGCTTTAAGGAAGCTTCCCAATTAGTCGACAGAATGCAACGTGGGCATTATTCGACTTCAGTGATGGTTTGGTTGGGTGTTAGCTATGAAGGAGTGACTGAGTTATATTTTTGTGAAAAAGGTATCAAAACATCGGCACAAGTGTATCAAAATACTATTCTTGAGAAGGTAGTTAAGCTCCTTACAACACCATGTTCAATAACCAAGTTTGGTCCTTCCCGGCAGACTTGGCACCGGGTCATAAAGCTCGGTCCACGCAGTCTCGGTCGGAAGCGAACGTTTCGGACTTCATCAGAGCTGAAGACTGGCCGTCGTCTAGTCCCGATCTTAATCCGCCGGATTATGATTCAAGGTCAGTTTTAGAGAGTACGGCTTGCTCTAAACGCCATGACAATTTGGAGTCCCTAAAACAATCCATACGATTGGCAGTGAAGAATTTTCCAATGGAAAGAGTGCGTGCTTCTATTGATAACTGGCCTCAATGTTTAAAGGACTGTATTGCAGCCAATGGAGACCACTTCGAATAAGCTTTTTATATTTTAAATTGTTTTATATTTATGTATTAAACTTACACACTGTAAAAGTAATTAATGTTATTTGCAATAAAAAAATATTTTTTCTTTGTTACAATATTTTTGGCAAGACTAGGTATAATTAAAAAAAAAATTGATGTTAATAATTTAAGGTTTTCGAAATTTTTCCTATGTGCTATAAAACGTTGCTTTATGCCAAATTCAAAGATTCTAGATCGACTAGAAGTACCCTTTAGTATATTGACTTGAGCATTTGATATGGATTTTAATTTTATACCTCTACGGGTTCATGAGAAAACCTTTAAATTTATTAAAAATATTTTTATTATATGATGTAAAAAAAAAATTACGGTTTTCACAATTTTTCCTTTATCTGTGCTATAAGACGTTGTTTTCTGCCAAATTTCTAGATTCTGATTTCACTGGAAGTACCCTGTAGGTTTTGATTCGCAACTCGCAACTACCGGCGTAGTTGCGAGTTTGAAAATATAGTAAAATTGGTGTTTCTTTTGATTGCGTTGAGATAGAAGTTTGATTTTGTTACAGCTTGAAGGTATTACGGACCGGAGTATTTAATATGAATTTCAATTTAATAACTTTACGTGATCATGAGGAAAAGAGTAGTAACTTTAAAATAATACAAATCTTGTTTTATATGATGGAACTAAAAATTACGGATTTCGAAATTTTACCTTTATCTGTGCTATAAGACATTGTTTCGTACCAAATTTCAAGATTCTGAGTTCACGGGAAGTACCCTGTAGGTTTTGATTCCCTTGCGAGTTTCTAAAATTTGCAGCATTAACGGCTGTATCTTTTGATTGCGTTGACTTAGAAGCTTGATTTTTGAACAGCTTCAAGGGACAGTAGACTTAACTATTTGATATAAATTTTAGTTTGATACCTCCACGGGTTTCTGAGAAAAAGGGTCTTGACAGACCGACGGACAACAAAGTGACCTATAAGGGTTCCGTTTTTTTCATTTCGAGGTACGGAACCCTAAAAAGGAATTCTATAGCATCCTTTAACTTTTTAGGTATAATTATTTTTCATGATTCAAAAGCTATCTACTAATAATAAGTCACGTCTAAAGAAGATGCGTCATCATGACAGACTTTTCTAAGAGCGATAATTATTTACTAGCATTCCATTAGAATTTCCAACATTTATTTAGAATTGTCGTGGCAGGTACCCTGAATGGTACAATTCATCATTAATAAAAGAAATTAAAGAAAAATATAAATATTTCAAAAAGTTTAAGAGGTATGGCAATAAATCTGATAGACAAGCATTTGAACTCCTACGAGAACGTATTAAAGTAATGGAAACTACCTGCTACAATAATTACCTACTTTCAGAGAACTGAGTCATCTATCAAAAAAGATCCTAAGTGTTTCTGGAAATTTGGATGTATCCGACTTACGAAGTAAGTTAGTGACAACTTGAGTATGTACTTCAACGCGCGAAGTATCAACAACTGAATTGCACGAAGTGCCATCCGAAATAGAGTTCCCATTATAAAAGTTCCATTATTAGTACCACGATTGAGAAAAGTCGAACGAAAGTAAGTCGAAAATGCTTCACATATAGATTCACCAATGTGAATTATTTTGTTGTCATAAGTTAGTGTACTAGGCATAGAATGAGTATTAAAACACTACGAGTATATTGCACATTTGTAAGGAGTCACTTGGAATATGCTTCCCAAATCTGGAACCCATGTTATTTTAAGTATATCGATCGAATCGAAAAAGTACAAAAACGGTTTATTAGGTATTTATGATTTCATCAAAAGATTCATTACAACCCTGATGATTATTTTAAAATGTGCAGACAACTGCACATTTTGCCACTCAGCATCCGACGAGAGATTGCCGACTTCACTTTCCTGCTCAAGATAGTGAACAACAAAATTGATTGTCCTGATTTGCTAGAGAAATATTTTATAATGTTCCACTAAGATCAATACGTTATAATCCCCCTCTTCGGGTTCCTCTTGTATCTACAAATTATAGGCAAAATAGTTTCATGGTGCGTGCAAGCAGAGCTTTTAACAACTTGTGTAAACAGCATGATATCGATCCTTATACCTGCAGTGTGTCTTCGGCAAGGAGGTGTCTAAGTTATCAATTTTTAAAGCAACAATTGATATGCATTTGATATGTATAGTGTGAATATGTAAAAAATATCGGGAATTCTTGCTCACTTGAATACGCTTTCTATAGCTATAAGCGAAAACTTATAATTGGCTTACAAATGTAATACTGATGATAAACACAATATTTTTGCTGTAAGTAAGTCTTCCATGTACGAAATAAATAAATAAATTACAATCCAGACTAAATATTGTTTACGGCTATTTTATCATACTAAATTAGAATATATTATAGTTCAGCTGTTTTTTAAATTTTAATTTCGATGAATTGTGTGCCATCATTTTTAGGGTTCCGTACCTCGAAAGGAAAAAACGGAACCCTTATAGGATCACTTTGTTGTCCGTCCGTCTGTCAAGACCCTTTTTCTCAGGAATGCGTGGAGGTATCAAACTGAAATTTATACTAAATACTCAAATCTACGGTTCCATAGAGCTGTAAAAAAATCAAACTTCTAATCCAACGCAATTAAAAGATACAGCCGTTTATGCTGCAAATTGCAGCATATTTTCAAACTCGCATTGGAATCAAAACCTACAGGGTACTTCCCGTGAACTCAGAGTCTTGAAATTTGGTACGAAGCAACGTCTTATATCACATATGAAGGAAAAATTGCGAAAACCGTAAATGTTTTGTTACAGCATATAATTTTTTTTTTAATATATTTAAAGTTACTACCCCTTTCTCTTGAACGCGTGGAGGTATTAAATTGAAATTCATATCAAATACTCAAGTATATAATACCGTTAGGCTGCAACAAAATCAAGCTTCTATGTTAACGCAATCAAAAGAAAGAGCAATATAAGCATATTTTCAAACTTGCGCCTACTCGCAAGTGAATCAAAACCTACAGGGTACTTCCCGTGAACTCAGAATCTTGAAATTTGGTATGAAGCAACGTCTTATATCACATATAAAGGAAAAATTGCGAAAACCGTAAATTTTTAGTTACAGCATATAAAAAAATATATTTTATTATATTTAAAGTTACTACCCCTTTCTCTTGAACGCGTGAAGGTATTAAACTGAAATTCATATCAAATACTCAGGTATATAACACCGTTAGGCTGCAACAAAACCAAGCTTCTATGCCAACGCAATCAAAAGAAAGAGCAATATAAGCATATTTTCAAACTCGCGCCTACTCGCACGTGAATCAAAACCTACAGGGTACTTCCCGTGAACTCAGAATCTTGAAATTTGGTACCAAGGAACGCCTCATAGCACATATAAAGGAAAAATTGCGAAAACCGTAAATTTTTTGTTACATCATATAATGAAATATTTTTAATAAATTTAAAGTTACTACCCCTTTCTCTTGAACGCGTAGAGATATTAAATTGAAATTCATAGCAAATACTCAGGTATATAACACCGTTAGGCTGTAACAAAATCCAACTTCTATGTGTATGCAATCAAAAGAGCAATATAATCATATTTTCAAACTCGCGACTACTCGCTAGGGTCATCAAAACCTACAGGGTACTTTCCGTGAACTCAAAATCTTGAAATTTGGTAGGAAGCATTGCGCAAACATTTTTCAGGCGTCATCATAGATCCTATTATTCATTCCTCTCATGCAGTATTATTTGTTAAAACCTGGGGGTGTCGCAAAGACATTTTTGAACTTTGGATTTTATGAGGTGTATGATGGTGCAGCTATAATGGTGCAGCTATAATGCAAATCCAGGTTGGGGATCAACCGCGTATGTACGTCGTAATCTCAAGGATGCTGTGATAGATGGATCATGTAAAAGATATAATTAAATAACCCAGACGCTGCAAACGGCCATTGTGAATGCTTGCATTTCGAAATGTTTAGTGTCAGAGTGATACCTGTATATAGGTCACCACAATGTCCAATTAATGTTGCAATAGAATTCATCAATACAACAATATACGGCAGCAACCTCAATAGGTATAATTCATGTTCTCGTCTGATTGTCATAGGAGACTTCAATATTGATTTTAGAATGGATCCCCAAAATGGAATTTCCACATATTTTTCATCTATAAAGATGTTTCCGTTAATAAACACTAGCACAGCACGAAGTAGTACAACTATAGACAACGTTTTTTCAAACCTCAATATTCAATGTAGTACCACAGTCAAATAATCCATACAGTCGTTCGACGAACGCGTCTAGACGGGTCAATCGTGCGGGGGACAAGAGGTGAGACGCGGGAAGAGCGGTACCTACTTACGTATATCACTTTAGTTCCTAACTAGGTACATGTTTTTGGGGGCTGGCGCGTGCTTGTTTTTTGTTCGTTACTTATTTATTTGCTTATGAATATTAATTAAGATGGTACATACGACTTGTGCTGTGAGACATTGCAATTCTTCATGCTTCATTTAAAGATTTAAAAAATAAGCATTTAAAAGATCTGCGATTTCATCAATTTACTTACACAAAAAAATTAAAATTTCATTAATTTTAATTATTTATATTATTTTGAAACGTATGTATATACCTGTATCCACTTAAAATAATGTGCACGTACCCACTAATCTACTAACTTTTTACAATATCTCATGTCTGGCCAAATCTAATACTAATATATAAAACTGAATAGTTTGTTTGTTTGTTAGAAAGCGCTAATCTCAGTAACTACTGGTCTGACTTGAAAAATTCTTTCAGTGTTATGGCACTAACACACGCTCGAACTTGGTCCGAACAGACCACGGATTTGCTCCGCCTCCCGACCAAATCTGCCCGTCTGTAGAGTAGTCCGGCGAACATAATTATTATTAATTGAGTCCGCCTCGGTCCGCTAGTTTGCAGATCGGTTGGATCGGATATGGCTACGTGAAGCAACTGTCCGATCCGGTCGTCTGTAGCGAGAGCGGATTTGGTCCGCCGGACCAACGGGTTTTGTCCGCCGGACAAGTTCCAGCGTGTGTTACGGCTATTAGATAGCACATTTATCGGGGAAGGCTATAGGTTACATAACATCACGTTATGAGCGACGGGAGCGGAGCAGTAGCCTTAAATAACGCGGGTGTAACCGCGGGCATCCTCTTGTCACAGAATAAAGTAGTAATTACTGTACGTAAACAACACCGCAGACGTAAGAAAATAAGCGTTGTAAGGTAATATTCGATTCAAGCGTGATTTTAATTTCATGCAATAAGTACCTAACCTAGTACCTTCGTATTAGGTAAGTGTACCTATCAAATATTGGTATGTATCTTGGTAAAGGTGCGTCCTAGCTAAAAAATAACCATATTTTTGGCCCCCTTTTACAAACCCCACACATGTTCTCAGTAATCTTATAGCCTGGTCACCCATCCATAAAATGACCTTGATGTGTATTGCTTTACCTTAACGTAGTTTGCTCGAAAATAGATCTTCAAAATACTTCATATCGATAACATAGGCTCTGCAAGCTGATCCCATGGTTGCCCATCCATTAAACGACCGCTATATCAATCGTTTTATTTTAACTAGGTTTGTACGATAACCACCTAGTATATCTGAAAAAATGCTTCATATCCTTTACCGCCTCCTACGACACTAGCGGTATGAAATAGGTGCTGACTGACACTTTGTATGCAAAGCTGTCACTGCAAGTGCAAACTAAATGCAAACTGTTTTATAATAATTATTCATCGTTAATTATTTTCATATAATAAATAAGTGATTTACACTATAATATTCATGTAGCGTAGCAATTGTTATATTTTTCTGAAATAAATAGACGGTATTTGAATAAGTAGGTATTGTTTAAATGTGGCAGCCCTAGCCTCCTTACCCTTGTCTAGACGTTGTCGGCTTTTTCTTCGAGTTCAAAGGCGTCAAACTACTGTATGTCTTTATATACTGTGGTAGTACTATTCATACCTTTTTCCAAATTTGATACTTAATGCCATACTTTGAAATTTTCATTTCCTTTTCTATGTTTTTTTAATTTACATAAAGTATCATAACTTCACGCCTTTTCATCCCCGAAGGGGTATGCAGAGGTGTATTACACACCCTCACTTCGCCAGTTATGTTTCGGTCCCAATGTAATAGGAGGCTAGCCTATAGCCATCTACCGGGCACATTACCAAGCGAGCGATAATTTTCATTTTAAACACACACACATATGTAACTCCGAAAAGTCAGTGATGTGTGCCCGAGGTACCTGGGGAACTATTTAGTAATCTATGCCTGGGGATCGAACCCGAGATGACAGTCCCGGCAGTCCGTTACGTACTCCACTGGGCTATCACCGCTTACATATTTTTGTTATTTAATTTACTTATTAAGAATATTAATTATTGTTTTATTTTATGTGCAAATAGTCACCTACTAATAGTTTTATTTTCATCGCATATAATTATTAAAAATACTTTGCAAGTATTTTTGTAACAGATTTCTAATAGTCACTAAAAACTTTGTAAATCAACAACTTTGATAAAAATCTTACCATCATTCATCAACAGACTTTTGCAAGGCTGCTGCAAGGCTGGTATAGGTATGTTAATATAAAATAAAGGATGACTTATTACAAACGACAGACACCTTTTTCTTTAATTTATGCTCCTCCAGCTTTCCATACTGTAATGTTATGGATTTCATTTTGCAATAAAAATACCATAACTATGACTGGTGAACTTTTACTTATTTACCTACAGATTTGTACGGAACCCTCGGTGCGCGAGTCCGACTCGCACTTGACCGGTTTTTTTTTTATTTTGTTTAAATTAAATACAGTTAGATCGCGATGCGTAATTGAGAGTCGTATACATCTTTGTTCCAAGTTAGATTAAAACACATTGTGGAACCAAATTTATCTAGCTGTTCAGTAAAAAAACAACTCTTTAAACCAACTTTTGTATAGAAAAAAGACCCATACAAATAGACACTTAAACGGTGAATCTCGCCATCATTCTAAACAGTAAGCTACCGTAGGAATGTCCCTGTTTGAGAGAGCCTGAGGAAACTGGACGCTGAGCTTCAACATGTCCAGTAAGTTTAACAAGACAACAAGCTCCGACCACCGCGCCACGCCACAGATCCCAGAAGAAAAAACAGCCACTGTAGCAATACTACCTGCTGTCCGACCGACAAAATTGGCTACATCTTGAAACCGTAACCTGTTGTTTAATTTATCTAGAAAATATAATAATCCTAATTTCTAGATAAATTAAACAACAGCTGATAATAATTATTATTATCAGCTTTTCTTTATCACTGAGGTTAAACGTCTCCTCACATGGCGTAGTAGATTAGCATTGATGTTCAATCTCGATACATCACTATGTAATGTATCGAGATCGAACTACTCATTATCTGTAATTTTATAAACCTAGGTATTTATTTGCATGTGTCGTTTATTCGAATTATTTAGTGTCTTGGCCATTCTTGGTAATTCGTGTGTTGCTAAGGATTGCTATTAAATGAGTTCTAAATACCTACGCCAAACTTAATTTAATTTTTAAGTCTATACGTATCGTCTACGCCCGTTATCCTGGTTGCACTCAAGATCTACACGCCTTGGAGCCTGAGGTCCGATTAGAGGTCTAACCAGATATGACAGAATATCAACTTTTACACATAGCGACCGTCTGACCTCTGCAACCCGAAGGGATAGCAATATTCTATGATTTAAACCAGTATCAGTTTATTTTAGAGTACTGACTCCCCATAACGACTGTCAAAGATCTTCATGACAGGTTTGACGTGCTCTCCGAGGCACAGGGCAAGCGATAATTAATAATTCAATACTTCGAAAAGTCATTGGTGCACGCTGTGGATTCAAATCCGATACCCTCTGCATAGCAGTCAATTGGTATCTCCACTAGGCTATGCTATTGCTGCCTTCTCAATCTTTTAAGTCTTATACTTCGATATGTTTATATATATTTTAGAATTCCGATTTTGCGCCTTTAGCACAATTCTGAATACGCTAAGATAAATTTTGACAATAACAATAACAGTGTAAAGGCCTCGCCACACGGCACAATTTTACCACTGATCAAATTTTCAATCGAATTGGCTTTGCCCGTCTACACGACACAATCAAATCACTGATTTTCATTCCGTCCACCCGATTGGTTAAAATCTGGTGGTACCGCCCACCCGATGAACTTGAGTTGGACGACTGGCGTCTACACGTCACGATTTCATCAAGTGATTTGCACACAGCAAATCCGGGAATTTAATAATAATTATGAAATCAACAAGAAATGTGGTGGCCAGTACCCTTGTTCGGCCGTGAGGTACGTGTACCTACCACCTACCACCCATGGGTGTACGGTTAAAACCAAATACAATATGACCGTGATAAAGTAACACCTACAATTTAAATATGATCGTGATACGTGAAATGAAACGTATCATTGGTCGTCGCATTTTTAATAAAGTAGGTATGTAATGATAGTAATTCTAAAAAGTCACCCTTTGTGTACTTACGTATATAATTATGTTTGTTTTATCGATCGCTCTATATTTCCATCATCAAATAAGATCACATGATTACTAGTTTATTCACAAATATAATTTGCTTGCTTCAACATTGTAATAATAACAATCTACTTGTGTTCTTTTACATGAAAATACGTTAATTGTAATTATGACTGTGATGCCATTGTAGTTATTTGCTCATGTAAATTATAATAATAATATAATATCCTATCACATTCAGTCATTCACACAACACCATCTAGTCCCAAACGAAGCAGAGCTTGTACTATGGGTACTAGATAATGGATAAACATAGGTACATATATACTTTTTTTTTTTTGTTAATACATACATATTATACATAGAAATAACTACAATGTGAATAGAGATTACGTTATCGTAATCTGATTCTTTCAGTGCTATGTCGCAAACAAATGCAGAACTGGCTTGAAATAAATAACGGCGGCTTTATAAATACAATCGATTAAGAGAAAGAATACAAATACCTTGTTCCTTTGATGAAAGTAATCAACTCGCTCTTAGTGTTGTCATTCTTTTCTATTTATAGATGCCGTTGGAAACATATTCTATGTCAGCTCTTTATTCGAGGTGACGGGAAAATGTGGAGTTACTGCACAAAGCCATCAATTAAAAGTAACAATCGGATTGTATGATAGTGGTATGATATAATAAGACTGAGGTAGGTACTTTTGTTCTGATGGGTGGAATCAATGCAATTTCTATTATTTTCTTCACATTTTTCGGTGGTAGAAAAGGCTAGCTACCCTTTCTATTGTAAAGCCTGTTGAAATAAGTTCTTCATCACGTTTAGATTTTACCCGTTTATATTTTTATGTGATCGACCTGCAACTAACTATATAAGAAAAGCTAAGAAGCTGAAGTTCGTACACGGTATGTGCCTGTATCTTCATGAAACCTGGCAGTTATATGTGGATTACACGGAAATACAACAATATGACTCTGGTCTGATCATGGAGCTCGAAGGTAAATAACAAAACCTTTGAGTGCCATTAAATATCGATAAAAGCCTGTTACTAATATTTAGTATCGCCCAATCGTTTTGAATATGCGTTGCCGGTCTCAGGCTGTCTGTCAGTCAGTAACGCAAGAATGTTATATACTTATAAGTACCTACAGATGATGACAAATTTTTCTTATTCTGTGTTCTTGAGCATGCATGAGGAATCTGATGGGAGTGAATGAAGCAAGAGAGATATGTCAGGATCGTTGCAAATGGCGTTCCGTAGTCTACATCATCTAGTATGTGTGTATGTATGTGTTCTCGCACCTAAACACTTTAGAAATAAAGTGAAAGTGGCTGTGAATAAAGTGCTTTGAATAAATCCAATAAGTGCATAATAACTTTATGTTACGTTGGGAAGCGCAACGCGCATTTATTATTACGTTACTGGCGATGAAGTCAAAGCTTCGGATGTTGTACAGCTAGCAAATAAATTCACTTACGCCTTCCAACACGGAGATCCTATCAGCCTACAAGTAATAACTTGTAGGTCATCTAATAGGCGCCTGTGTTTGAACTCGAACTTCACTGCCACTGTATTTAAACAACTTTCGATATAAAATAATATTTTTCTTTTTGATTTAGTTGGTCTTATTAATCTGTACATATTACATAATGAAGTACCCCTGTCGACCTGGCTGTCTGTATGAACGTGTTTACCTCGAATACCATTAGATAGTGTGATTTTTAAGGAATATATTTAGGTTTATAATTTACTCAAGTGGAACGCGGGGCGCAGTCTGTCTCTATTATTCTCGAGACACGACCGGGAAAATTTTGTTACGTGTAACTATTATCAGGAAAACCAAATGCAAGGCAACGTTTTGCGTTTCGTTATCCAACATTTTATTTGCTAAATCTTAACATATCATGCGTACGTAGGTTAAAAAAATACCAGCACAGCAGTGAAAAAAACTCAGGCATATATACGATATATATGTATATACAGACATAAATATACGTGTACTACGAACGAGCCGGGTCATGCGAGACTAACTCTCATTTGTTACCAACGAAATAGCACAACCTAGGAAATAGGACTTCATAAAGTAGTAAAAAAATGTGCAGTTAATGTTAATTAAGAGGTAAGAACCGCGACATAATTGAAAACGTTATTTAAGAAGCTCTTTGTAGAAGAACTATGTGCAAATAACTCTTAAATTAGAATTTGTATTAAACATAGTTGTATGATTGCTATTGTAAAGTATCTGACTGTTTAGCCATGCATCACGAAAATTGCTGTCTTTGCAGATGTGATATTAATTAGTGACACTTAGCTTAATGGCGATATAAAAATCAAATTACTAAAATAGGGCTAGGAATAAATTCTGTATCGTTATACAAAGAATCCTCAGATTCGATTCAACGAGGATCATAAAAAGTGCTGTACTGTGTAGAGATCGAACCCATATCATATGGCGCAGTTTTAATCAGTGAAACGGCAGCTTTAACTGCTACGCAATACAAATACACATAATCAAATTGCCGAAATGTCTCAAACTGAAGCAAGTTAGTTGGAATCATAATTTTACCACACGTTGAAATTGGTTAGGTACCCCCAAAATAGTTGCAGAAGCTTCAGTTATCGCTATGAAGGGTGCTACGATATTTTAAAAAAAGCGAAGAAATGTAGTTAAATTTTTCAAGTAAGTGTCTGTGTGTGAGTTTTTTAAAGGCGCCTTTGCCTATAATCCATTACAGTATTGACCCCTGACTGCTGTCTATTGGGATAAATCGTCTCGTCATCGTCATCCTTATTATTAACGTACATGCATTTCCCGTTCATTGGATATTTCATCTCATTTACAACATAATCATTTCGATTATAGGTAATAGAACAATGGAGGATAATTAATATCCAATACCGGCCACGCGATAATTACCTAATGATGACACTTCGACCAACTCGTTAATGTCCGGCCTAATCACAGACTATTATCAGTATGGGAGACTAAGTATACGTACATTATGCTAGGATACAATGCTTATTAATGACTTCTTTGAGAGATATAGATACATCATACTAGGATAGAATGGTTAATAAGGACTTCTACTTCTTCTTAGTAGTGCTCGTGGATTATCTGGTCTGTTGGTTGTGGACACGACCATACATATTCACTATGTGATGCTTAATACGTACCGTATGTACCTAAGCTATGCTTCAGCATGATTCTGGTTATAATAACATCGAATCGTCTTCACCCTAAACAAATGGTACCCGTCAGCACAAATTAAATGTAAGTTTAAGAGCCCCAGTGCCAAGTTTAATGAAAAACATAATTACAATATAATTAAACAAAATGTAGGCAGTTTAATCAAATAATATTATTGCAATTTACCGTCCTTTCGGGTGGGTCCCGAAGACAGCCTGTCACCTTAGGAGTTATAGGTAAAATGATTAAATTTTTATTACGTTATCAACGTAACTTCTAGTCAGCAAAATCGTTTTTATTCAATTATTTTAGTAATGATAGTTTATTCAGTATTAAGAACTACAAAGTTTACTGTTGCTTAGTTATAGACTGGACCAGGAGTGATGGTATTAACATTCTTAATTTTTCAATATAGATTTTTGACTTTAGAGTAGGATTCCTGTTTTGAAGTTTTCTTTGTTTTTAGTGCAGATCTATTTCACCCAAGTTCAGAGGGCCATGTATGTGCAATTGTGCATATACCTATGAAGATGTGTGTATCAGCCGCTATTTATTCAAGGATGTTCATCAAATCCCACACATTTTCAGGCCTGTCAAGTATTATGTGACAAAAAAGGGTTACGGTCGAAGAGTCTTGATTGTCTGCTGGTTCATTAATTGATCTTGTACGATCGCAGGTGTAGGCTGGTTGTTTATCGAACTGTTTAGTCGCCTCTGTAAAGCCATTGGGTCTGCAATGAGTACTACGTTCAAGCCTACATGACAAACGAAACAAGACAAATTATTTATCGAATCTTTCATGTATTGTAAACATAGATTTACCATTCACCATTACAGGACAACTCGATTGCCACACCCGTTGACAAATTCTGTATCGGGGTGAGAACAAACAAACAAAATTATGTGACAATAATGTTTGTCGCGTATTTTCGTAGTGAAAATTACGTTGCATTCGATTTCATGCCAAAATGCTGTTTGTACCACGCAAAATGACCTGCCTCCCAACTCACGCGCATTAATTTAATCAAAATGCGCGCGTTGGAATGGAACGAAGCTAACGTCAGCTAGTTACAGAACGATCGTAGGATACCAACTGAAATTACGTCTGCTCGTCTGGCAGTGTAACTGAATTTCAGTTGAAAGTAAAAAGTGCACCTCAAAAGCGCGACACACGGCTCACAAATCATGCTCGTTTGACCTAACATTCACTTCCAAATCATAGAGCGTTTAACTGTATAACACAAATATAGGTATAAGCATTCAGTAGGTAAGCAAATAAATTTAAAATAAATACAATTCATAAATACTCCCTTTGCACGTAAGTACAAATACAGGAAACGTGAAAGTCTGTCATTTGGTTGTTGGTTCACAAACTTCTAACAGAGTTAACGATTTTATAATTATTAATTAATTATAATTTAGCTTGCTCATTGCTTTGCTAGAAACCAAATAAATATTTCTTTTGCGTAGCGACATAAACATTGACATCTGTATACGAAATAGTTTTTTATTTCAAGTTTCTTTGTGCAACAATTACCCACAAAGTTGGTTTGGTCATGAATGTATATTTTATATATTTTTTATTGAATACAGGGTACGCGTGGTTTCTGAAGCGTAAATTATGGATCTACACGAAAAACCACTTATCGACCGTAATGTAAACATTGCAGAAAATATTCAAAATTGTAATACCGCCCAACCTATAGTCATAATTCTATTAAAATCTAGACGTTATTACCTAATTGTCATGTCAATGACAAAGATCATGTCCTAATAAAAATGCTATTATACGTTTTGATCAAGTATAATATAGAATAACGAGATTCATATAAATATATCATTAATTGAATAGGTTCATGATATTGTTACGAGCTGGGGTTCGTGATAAATTATATACACTATGCCAGAAAAACTGCACTTTATTCACTAACACAATAACACTAGATACACACACTTAATTTTCACTTCACTAATAAAACACACTATTCACACCACTAGAACAACACTAAACACTTCCGACTTATTTCCTTCGCTCCTTGTTGATCGCTTCGATATTCAATTGTTACTGTCTCGGTCCGTTTGCTCCCGCTCTATTTATACTGGCCGGATAACATCACCAGCGCATTCTAGATACTTCCACAAAACTGTCGAATAATCGCGAACAGTCCGATGCTCGATACAGCAATCGCCATCTAGTACAGAGTAGCTGAATTACCAATAAACCACCGATACATTCAATCTCTTCTAGTACCCCCATTCACCGATAGATGGCGTAACACTGCCCCCCCTCTTAAACGTGTTCGTCTCGAACATCGTTGGACCCATGGTAACGAGCCAGCCGGTCCACATGAACTATCTTCGGTGCACCTCGCGACCCCTTCTGGATTCGATAGGTGACGTCGTTCATCCTGGTAATTATGCGATATGGCCCGTCCCATCTGGCTTGTAACTTAGGCGATTTGCCTTTGCTTCGTACTGGGTTATGAAGCCACACCAATGATCCCTCATCGAAGCCTTTGTTGTTTGCCTTCCGGTCGTAGCGAGTCTTCATCTTTTCAGACATCTGTTGTCCTGACTCCCTGATGTGCTCGTATACGTCGTTCATCTTGTTGCGTAGCTCGGTCGCGTAATCCGTTATATTGCGTGGAGATTCTGGCGGAATACCGGTGATTAAGTCTGCTGGTAAACGTAATTCTCTGCCGAAATTGGCAAAAGCTGGTGTTACTCCTGTGGTTTCGTGGACCGCACTGCGATATGACAGAAGGAATAGTTGGATGTGCTTGTCCCAATCTCTTTGTTTGCTCTCCACGACCTTCGCCAGGTACCTTTCCAGTGATTGGTTAAATCGTTCAACCATGCCATCTGATTGCGGGTGATAAGCCGTCGTCCTGGTTTTATGTGCACCCATCACGCGACAAGTCTCCTTGAACACCTCGGATTCGAAGTTCCGGCCTTGATCGCTGTGGATTTCCAAGGGTACCCCGAATCGACAAAAGACTTCATGCACCAGCTTGTCGGCCACTGTGGTAGCTTCTTGATTTGGGATTGCAAACACTTCAGGCCACTTTGTGAAGTAATCCATCACTACCAAGAAGTATTTGTTTCCATCCTGGCTCTCGGGAAACGGCCCAGCGACATCCAAGGCTATGCGCTCCCATGGGGCTCCCACATTGTACACCTTTAATGCACCTCTGCTTCGAGTATGTGGCCCCTTGACAGCCGCATAACTTGTGCATTTGCGGCACCAATCCTCGACGTCATCCCGACAGTGGAGCCAATAAAACCGCTCTCGGATCTTAGTAAGCGTCTTCTTAACTCCCATGTGACTTCCCGAAGCACCATTGTGATAGAGCCGCAGTACTTCCGGCACCTTAGTCTTGGGCACTACCATTTGCAGATGGCACTGGTTACCGCAAGCGTTTTCCCATTTGCGGCACAGAACTCCATCCTGGACAACCAAGCTTGCCCACTGCGCCCAATAACCCTTGGTGATAGGGCTCATTGCTGTGATATCACTCCATTTGGGCCTAGGAGCGCCTGACCTCCTCCATTCGAGAATCGGCTGTACGTCCTTGTCTTCTTGCTGAGCACTGTGCAAAGCTTCTTACCATCCGTCACTCAAGTCCGTCTTCAACGTCCTCACTAACGCTGCCTGCTTCGCTTCCTGTCGGGCACAATGTTTGCGTTGGTCGGGGTAAGGCCTACACGTTAGAGCATCTGCGCTACGTTGCTCTCGCCGCCAGACAGGCACATCAGGCGACCCCTTTGGTGGAGACAGGGTGTCACTGTGCCGCTTACGCTTTGGGCAGCTCAAGCGGATATGGCCTCTTTCCCCGCAATTGTAGCACCGAGGTGAAGAAACAACTTCCCTGATACGGTAAGTTCGATCCTCGTGACGCGCTGCTTCCACCTCCAGAGCGTAGGCTAAGGCTTCCTTCAGGGACTTGAAGTGCCCAAGTCTTACCGCTGCTCTAACTTCCAGGTCCCGGACTCCATCCGTAAACGCTTGTACGAGGTTCCCGTCAATAAGCGCAGGCGACGACTGGTATGCCTTCCTGACCAGCCTTTCCACCTCTAGAGCCCACTGCTGCAGAGTTTCTCCGGTGCGTTGTCGTAGGTGACGTCTTGCCCGAGTACCTCCAACACTGTCAAGGCCTGATCACGAAGGCCCAAGGTTAGGGCGGTGAAGGCCTGTTCTTTGTTCCACCCATTCGTTCGCATAACGGCCTCAAACTGGACCTTGTATGCAGACCACGATGATGAGCCATCAAATGGTGGAACCTTAAACCAACGAGGCGAGGGCGCCACAGCTGCAGGTGCAACGTCGTAGGACCCGAGTCTACACAATTTTTTCTCCACTTCGGCAATACGGGTCTCGAGGTGATCATGCACACGCTTCTCAATGTCGCTGATACGGGCCTCGTGCTGCTGGAGTTCCTCCTTGACCGCCTTCAAGTCCTTCCTCACTGCGGCGCTGAGGTCCTTCATGAGCACCAGCTGTTCCTCCAGACGGCGGGCGTGCTCCTCCTTGTCACGCGGCAGCTGCTCCTCTAGGCGGCGCGCGTGCTCCTCTTGACGGCGGGCCTGCTCCTGTTGACGGCGGTCCTGCTCCTCCTTGTCGCGCTGTAGCTGTTCCTCCAGGCGGGGAGCCTGCTCCTCCTGACGGCGGGCCTGCTCCTCTTGACGGCGAGCCCGCTCCTCCTTGTTGCGCTGTAGCTGTTCCTCCAGGCGGCGCGCGTGCTCCTCTTGACGGCGAGCCTGCTCCTCCTTGTCGCGCTGTAGCTGTTCCTCCATGCGGCGCTCGTGCTCCTCTTGACAGACGAGCCCGCTCCTCCTTGTTGCGCTGTAGCTGTTCCTCCAGGCGGCGGGCGTGCTCCTCCTGACGGCGGGCCTGCTCCTCTTGACGGCGGTCCTGCTCCTCTTGAAGGCGAGCCTGCTCCTCCTTGTCGCGCTGTAGCTGTTCCTCCATGCGGCGCGCGTGCTCCTCTTGACGGCGAGCCTGCTCCTCCATGAACGCCATCAGAGCCGCGATGTCGGGCACGGCCACGGAGTGAGCGCTTGCAGGCTCCACTGCAGCCGCGGAGTCGCCTGGTCCACCAGACGATGGAGAAGGAACGTCTCCGAAGCGTCTTTGGTCCAGGTCTTGCTGGCGCTGGTTCCTAGTACGAACTCCATCAGTTACTTCCGTCGGCATAACCGGCATAATTTATCCCTTTCTTCTGACACCAATTTGTTACGAGCT
Source organism: Euclidia mi (assembly GCA_944739405.2). Classification (NCBI taxonomy): domain Eukaryota; kingdom Metazoa; phylum Arthropoda; class Insecta; order Lepidoptera; family Erebidae; genus Euclidia; species Euclidia mi. Next base: position 29,099,911 of record OX123199.2, on the reverse strand, counting down.
GGGGTTCGTGATAAATTATATACACTATGCTATTCACACCACTAGAACAACACTAAACACTTCCAACTTATTTCCTTCGCTCCTTGTTGATCGCTTCGATATTCAATTGTTACTGTCCCGGTCCGTTTGCTCCCGCTCTATTTATACTGGCTGGATAACATCACCAGCGCATTCTAGATACTTCCACAAAACTGTCGAATAATCGCGAACAGTGCGATGCTCGATACAGCAATCGCCATCTAGTACAGAGTAGCTGAATTACCAATAAACCACCGATACATTCAATCTCTTCTAGTACCCCCATTCACCGATAGATGGCGTAATAATATCTATACATATAATAAGAGCGTAAAAAAAAAATCTGTACATTGATTATATTTACAAAAAAGAAATATTTAGTTAGGCTAAGAATCAGTAATAGAACAAGAATTTAAAAAAATATGCCCTCTGTTTGTCTGTTTGTCTGCTTGTACACGCTAATCTCCGAAGTTACTGGACGGATTTGAATGAAACATTTTTTGTTATATTGCTATTAAGTCTGGGCAGCATATACGATTGATATTGAAAACTGGAACACCTGATGCAGGCCCTTAACAGCCTTGGTAAAAAACATTACGCCTGAAGAGCATTTTCTGTTGCAAGATTAAAATTCGAAGATCTCGAACATATGATGTGGCACTCTAAGAGCCCATCTACTCTATACCATACACAGACTTGACGTCTTAGCAAAAGTTGTTCAGTCTGACGAACATTTTCTGTTGACTTATAAAGATCGAAGTTCTGAAACTAAGTGGATATAGCTCTCAACAAAACCGGAACGGAACATTACAGGATGTCTGAAGCCGGTCCCGGTAGAGATGCTATATCCACTGGCTGGCATTGCACCTCCAGCTGTCCGCAGAGAAGTAGCCTCCACCATAGAAAAACTGAAACAGTTCTGAAACTGAAAATGTGGAACAACAAGTGGCCATCTAGACTATCCACTCCCACGTCCAGCCCGAGCGACTGTTATGGCCTTGTACGTCCGGATACGCGCAGCCATGATTCGGGTGTCGCCGCGTTCGCATGTGGTAACATAAAACCTACATAGCTACTTAACTAAAATAGCTAGAATAAAGAAAAAAACTGCAAAAAAAATTAAAAGTATACCGATTAAAACTATGTATGTCTTTAGATCTACAAACTTAATTTAAGCTGTTAAAAACAGGTGTGAACATTGAGTTCAGTCAAAAATAAACGTGTTACTTTTATTTATTCACACCGTAACTAAAAAGTATTGTTAATTTTACAAATAAAACAATGTCATAAGAAACTAGACGTATGTACCTTTCGAATGATGCATAAATGTTTATGTTTAATTATCGCTAAGTAGTTCAATAAATCAAAACAAAACACCTCTCTTGTTAATTTTATCGCAGTATCTCGTGCGCTTTCGTCTCGCTCGCGAAGGCAAAAAATAAGCAATATGGCCGCTTATCTAAGGTTTCGTCCACACTTTGTAATTTACACAACTTAAAAATAGGTAGTCATATTTTTTTTGTAGTTTGGGTTTTAAATTAAACACCAATAATAAATTTGTACAATATATATTATAAATGTGTAAATCGAATTACATAAAAGTAAAAATAAATCTGATGTAAAATTCATCATCAGTTGGTGATCTAAACGTATTGTATGTATTAATTTAAGCCAACAATCGAATTAAGGACAACAAATTAAATATTAAAAATAAATATTTTCAAAACCTACTACGGCAATAAACAAATGAGCACAATACATACGGTATTTATAGTATTATTATATCGAGAAATAAATAATATTGTGTAAGTTTATGAATTATTATCAATAAATCACAAAGCTTTACTTAGTAATATGAAATAGTAGAACACATCCTCTATGTTAGAAAACAAAGTTAAAAAGAGAGCAAAATTATATTATTAGTAAGTATATCACAAGAAAATTAGAGCATAACGAAACACCACCAAACAAACACCACAAACCAAAACAAAAAACTCAACATCCAAAACCGCAAAAAATAACAAAACAAAAAAAATGGCAGACATATTTTGCTGTTTGTACCGACCCTTATTGTGAACCAATATAGTTACGTTCGTGGGTACTTTAATACCCATATCAAAAAACCTGAGGAACACAATTACATTTTTAATCAATCTTCTGTGTTTATTGTACATTTATGATATAAAGTACATTATTGTGATTATTACAAAATGTTGATCGTTGTATTAATGTTATTTCACTGAAAAACAAGTAAACAGAGCTAAAATTAGGCCGAAAAGTAAGGGCCGCCATTATTTTCGACACAGTTGTAGTTTGAAAACGAAATATAACTTGATTTTACTCACAGAAGTGTAATATGTATACGTAATTATAAAATACAAATCATCTAGTTTATTTTTATGTATAATAATCTAAGAAACAATAAGTAAAACTTAAGTACTTACGACATTACCTGGCTGGTACTCCAAAACACATGTTGCGAAATATGCACTAAAGAAAAATATTTTTTATTCATTTGTCAAGGCTTGTTACACTGCCATCTCGTATTAAAATGGTAAAATAGTTATTCAACTATTGATACCAAACACCAAAAGTCAAAAAAATGACGCTAATTGTCCTTAGATGGCAGTTTTAAAAAATTTGGTGCTTTGGGTACTCTGGTACCCGGGACGTACAACGCTACTTTGTGTTTGGGTACCGTTGTACCCATGGACGTTCAAGTAGCTAGATAACATACATGCATAAGTACTATGTGCAATAATTATATATAGAACATTTGTTGTGCAACTTTAACCTTTTAAGGCCGATTCACACATATCAGTGAAGTCTCAGTTAAGGCAACGTATCCGCACAGGTCAGTATCAGTGCTACAGTGAGGCGACAGTGCTTCAATTCACACATGTATCAGTGCGCGGATCGGAAGCACTGAGAACGGTGCGACGATAGTTGGTGATGATATTTGCTATAGCTCTATTCAACAATACGGAACTAGCAATGATAGCCATTACTTTAGACGAAGAAGAAGAAGAGCCACATCAAGGAAAAAAAAAGAAAATGGGTGCATGAAGCATGGCGATTAAGAGAAACAGAGGGAGAGTTCATGATATTATACAAAGAATTGATTAAAGACCAAAGGAAATATTTTGAATATTTTAGAATGTCGGAAAGCTGTTTCAATAATCTCCTGATGAAACTAGGAAGTAAATTAGTAAGGAAAGGTACACGTTGGAGGAAGGCTATATCTCCGAGAGAGAGGCTAGCAGAATTCTAAAAATTACCTTACCTTAGACAGATGTCTATTTATTAGACAGATTTGCATCGTGTTATCCCTTAGTCGCCTCTTACGACACCCACGGGAAGATAAGGGGTGGTGACACTTGTATTCTATGCCGTCAACCACACGGTATACGGTACACATATATTTTTAGAATTCTGTGTAATTTATTAATTACTTACCAACCTAAATTCTGACTGAACGAGATTCGAAATGTCGCAAATTCGGAATGATGTGACTATACCGGCAAATGAGTAGAATAAGGTTGAATTTAATGTATCACAAAGCAATGTATAATGTGCTTTAACACTTTATTAATGAAAATCAGTGCCTGAATAGTTTCGAACAAAATCTTGTACATCACTATGTTCATGACATTCTTGTGTAGTGCTGTCAGTAATAATGTCATGTACATGATATGATCACTTATGTAATACATTAGAATCAATTTGCGCTAGGTCGTAATGTACTGGAAAGTGAACATACCTCCATACTAAATCGATTTAATCTTTGAAAATAATTTCCTTTATAATGTTTTTTCAGAGTGACTTAGTTCCCTTATTATTTGCCGAGAATATAAAAATTATTCTCACCCTTGTATAAATATCCTACACATCTTGTTTAGGTATACTAAATTAGATCGATAACGACCTAACCAAATTATTTTTTTTTAGGATTTCGTATTTCGTCATTTTAATAATTATAGGATGTTAAAAAAGATCTCGTTCATTGTATGGTTGGAAATATTCTTGGAAATAAGTAATTGATCACAATAAACTCTTAATTGCAGTCAGTTGTTAAACTGGCAATTAAACTTTATTCCGTGAAAAATATTCGCCATGTTGTAAAATAAAATTAATTTCAACTTTATGTACCTACTTACTCGATATTTTAAAATATATACTCAGAAATAAATAATTGTTTCAAATAAACACTTGAATGCAGTCAATTGTTAAGTTGCCAATTAAATTTGTACGGCGAAAAATATTTGCTGACTGTTTCTGCAAATTATTATTTATAGGTGTTCAAAAGAATCAGTGAGGCGTTATGGAGGCGTTACATACAGACAGTCATATAAATACCGGTACACTGATTCCTGTGAAAAGATAATTAACATCGAAATTGTATTATATTTAAATGCATATTTTGCTATTGTTACAGCGCTGGTGAACTAAATTATACATCAAAATGGCTGTTGAATGACAGCTATTATTGGCAGTTGTAATGGCGACCAAAAATCAAAACAAATCTTTATAATATTTTTGTAATATAATGTCAGCACTTGTAATAAAACCTGTATTAAGGACTACTCTCGAAAGTAACCAACCAACGAAAATACCCAGACGAACTAATTTTCAAAAAGCTACCAACTACCACTGCTATCCACAATTTCACCTGATCAGGTCAATATTCCTGCAGATGAACACTTATACACTTTTGAAGCCCAAATACCATTACCGAAGATGTAAGAGGTGTGGTATCTATGATTCAGGCTGAGCAGAACAATCCTCTAACGGGACTTCTAGTTACTAGTTTCGTGTAAAACTAGTACTAACCAATTTTACCACGAAACTGAAGGTAAGCTGAAGAGCAAAATACGACTACCTTTCAGGAATTAGACTTATAAGTAAAATTCGGTGCGCTTAGAGTGTTGTGGTGGAGTTCATAGGATTAGGTATGTCTCAATTGGTTTGCTGGGAATTCGCCAGTGGCGACTCGGTTGGTAAGTGCTTATTCACCCTTCCGATCAGACTCCTTTATTGTTGTCTGATCGTCTCACATTAAAGTGTAATAAATATAAATAGTTCTGGACTCGATGTATCTATTTTTTATGCTTAAAAATATTTTGTTTCCCAGGTATTATTTTCACGTAGTATAATAAGATTGCCGTCCTGACGAGCGCAATCCTAAGGGCGGTTTCAGATTAGCGTATTTTTCTGCGCGTACACGGTCGTTTCGGCAAACGCGCTTACACGCGCGCTTTATTACGAGCTTCGAAAAACCGCACTAGCGTAAACAGGCATATTTTGGTGTGTTCGCGTCAATGCTCGTACGTTGCGTGTGTGCCAAAAGGCGCACCTAAACTCGCATACATGCGCTTCCAAAAACGAGATTATACGCGCGTATAAAACGCTAATCTGAAACCACCCTTAATTAATTGAGTTTTACATTGGCTATCGTCTATTCAACATTGGCTATTGAACATTTTTATTGCTTATTTTTTCGTACTTTATGCATATAATAAGTTATTTAAATTTACTTTGTGCATTGTTTATAATACGTAGTCTGTAAACAACTTTACCGAAATTCTCGAGCCATAATCATATTTTAGACGATGCGAACTACATGAAATCCGACGTATGTAAATAATAAACGTGCGTTGTTACACATATTTCATGAATATTTAAACATTCGGTTGTTGGGCGAGCTTATTTGAACTCGGGGGCTTTAATTAGTTGGCTTGTGTACACCGTAATATCTGATGTTCTGTAGTTAGTAAGCCGTTGTTTTCGTGCTTCTACGCCCGAGAGTTGTTTGTCATTCCACGATTTACGTTGCTAATTGTAGCTTTGGTTGGATTTTAACCTAAGTACGTATAGTTTTCGCTGTTGTGGCAAGAAGTGCGTTGAATAATATGAGGCTTTCGTTTAAATAGACAATTGCTGTGTTAAATAGCTATTATTTTTGTGTCCCGGTGGTTTTTACATAGCCCAAACGTACACAATTGAGCCGATTTCAAAAGGTGATTTCGATTAGTTATTATCTGTATATTGATCATAAGCGAAAATATAGGACTATTAAGCTTCACTTGTCAAACCAATTTTATTGTTTAAAGGTGAACAATATAATATTATATTGAATTAATAATTTTTATATTGAATTAACGTATGGTTGCCACAGAATTAAATCATTCATATTTTCTTATATTTTTCAAAACCGAAATTACAATTCTTCTTCTTCGTGTCAATGGTTTCAGCTATATGAGACCTGCATATTATTCGGCCACTCTAATTGCTGCGTTAGGAGTGGCCTCCCAGAGCTCAGACACAGTGCTTGGGTGCTTGGGCAAGGAGAGCATTTCAGCAAGTGATCCATTGTATGGACCAGCTCACCACATTCACATTGGACAAGGTCGGGGTCCTTGATTCCTTATTTACACAAGTTTGCTCTGCAGTGGCCAACCTGTGTGCGCAGTCTATTCTGGGACTGCCATACGGGCCAGGGCAGGTTGTGTCCAGGTGGTAGGGATTCTTGCGGCTTATGGTTAGAGGGTGGAGGATACTTTTCGGCCCATAGCCTGCATCTTGCAGTCGCGGGGTCTTCGCTCAAGGACTCAGTGTGCGGTTGAAAACCTTTTCAGCTTTTGAAGCGATATGGCGGCATGTGGTTTTTATGCATAGGGTGGCGGCGCTCTGACTCTTGCTTCTGCTTTTCTAAAGAGCATGCTACATCCCGTCGAATATCCGGTGGTGCTATGCCTGCTAGCGGGTAGACCATACCACAGACACATTAAGTGGTGTGGCCTTCAGACAACCCGTTATGGTGCGACAAATGTTATTTAGCGCCACGCTAACGAGATCGGCATGAGCAGACCTATGCCAAACTGGACACGAATATTCCGCAGCAGAAAAACATCACGCCAGTCCCGTTGTGTGGAGAACGTCAGGGGTGGCTCCCCATGATGTGGACGTCAGACGACGGAGCAGATTGTTTCGAGTCGTCACTTTCAACCTTGTATTTTGGCAATGGTTTTTAAAAGTGACTGAGCGGTCCAATGTTACCCCAAGATATTTCGGATATATGGACAATGTTTAATACTCAGTCCTTGCCACTGGGTATTAAGGACCCGGTTAGCGCAATGGTTTCGTAAGTGAAACACATTAAATTACAATATCAGAATCGAGCGAATCATCTCACTATCAGATGATATACCTACGTAGGTAGGTAGTTCTTAAATTCATTAATAGCTTACCAAGGGCCTAATTAATAATATTTACTAGACTGACAAAGGCCAGTCGTATCATCATTAATTATTCTGCGCTAGTCTGGATCGTATTACCTACGGTCGTCTGGACCTGCGTTTCTTAGTCTACGAAGCGATTTTACGATATCTTTAATATGTAAATAATATTTTGCCACAACCTATCTCCTTTACTCATAACTGAGGTATAGGCTCGTCATACGTGTTATCAAAATATCCTTAACTATCTTATTGATGTTTCGCAACCTATCGTTGCCATTTGCCACACTTTTATAAACACTGACCTTGCCTAATCCGCGTCTTCGTCGTCGTCACAATAATCGAAGATAGAAATTATCTTAGACTTCACCCGCAGCCCAACATGTGGAAATTATATCTAGGGTAAAAGCCGGATAGTTGCGCCACTTTTCAAAAAACCTCTGTTATTAAAAATATGCACTTAATAATTGTGTATTCAAAGTATATATTAAAACATTGGTCATTGATCTTCTATAGTAGACCGTTTTTTTAAATATAAATTAATTTAATTTTGAGTAAATCATGTTTTATTTGACCTTTAAAATGAGGGATACTTGCCTACGATAGCGGATAGTAGCTTAACGTTAAAATTGCTTCTGGGGATACTTGCCTCATGTAAGGATAGACGCCGCTCTATGTTGTTTTTAAATTAAAACAAACTTGTAATCCTTTAAATAATCAATCTTTTTTATTTACTGCAATATTTTATTAAGTACTAATCAAAGTAAAATTATTATTATAAAATTTTCAACAAAAACAAACTCCAAACTGGGAATTATTAATAAAATATTATTATTTATTTTAAAGAATGAACAATAATATGGTTAGTCATGTATAACCAGTACCTAGCTGCTTTTTATTTTCGTATCGTCTTCTTAAGGTTCAAGAAGGAGATATACCATAAATTCGGGATATTTCGTTGATTCCTTTTTGTTTTTTATCGATTTCTTCAAACGCAAGTGCTAAACTATCTTCGGATCAGTTGATGTGACGCGGCATCACGCATGGCTTTCGCTGTTACTTACGAGGCATTTTGCTGTTAAGAATTTATTTTAATTAAGATAAATTATTAAAAAAAGTTAAAAAATCACTAAGAAAAACGACCTGTCCTTGCTCGCTAAAAGCGCTTACTCGCAAAGCTTGTTGCTCTAGGAAGTCTAGGGCAACAATCCGCAAAAGTCAGTAGGGCAACTATCCTTTTCAATACGGATACTTGCCCTTTCTGTTTGCGAAATAAATAAAAACTATTTATCAATAAAATGTACTAGACAATGAAATTAAAACTCTAATGCATGTAAAAAATAAAAAAGAAGACTGAAATCTCAATCAATAAAAAAATATTCAGCAGAGATTACTTACTTATATAATTTCACCGCTCGTCAACGTTTCGCCGCGGAAGATTTTCGCTTACACGGACAAAACGCCTGCGCCTAGTCCAACGGGTTACGCGGCATTGAGGCACGCACGGGGCACACTTCTGGTTATGATCAAGCGTTAATACTTTCGACAAGCCTAACATAGTGCATTCGAAACTGAGGCATGTATCCGTCCGAGGCAACTATCCGGGTTTTAGCCTACACCAAAATCTTCTTCGGGAATCATCCTATCGTTTGGTGAAAACCATAGATATAATAAACAAGGAGATTTGCCCTGTAGACGAAAATGTATCAGATACCTGTGTCACCAGTTTGCCCCTACCACGCGGCTACTACTAAACATGCAGTTCAGTAAAAGCAATATAAAAACGCAGTCGCGCACACACTTGCATTTTTTAATGAAAACTTACAAAGAAATCTATTATTAACCTTATCCTATCGAACATAGTGCGTATTTACCAAGCAACGTCCAGCTTACTCACACAAAATCATAGGAATCAGTCAGCTTACTCACACAAAAGCTGTGCAAAAATACTGTACACTAATTCGTTGCAAGAAGCAGCGGCCGTACTAAGCGATGTACTCCTTTAATAAATATCGTTTGGTCATGATTACATTGCTTGTCCAGTTACTTCGCGACAAATTTAGGTAGTAGTTAAAGAGCAATGTATTTCATCATTGTCTTGCCCTGGTCCCAATTTATTTGGGGTCGGCGCAGTATGTCCTTCTCTTCCATACTTCTCTGTCACCAGTCATCCGATCATTTACCCTTTTCTCTTTCATATCCATCCTCACACAGTCCATCCATCTTTTCCTTGGCTGTCCTCTCTCTTTTCGTCCTTCTACATGCATATTCATCACTTTTATTTATTCAAAAATAATACATTCATTGTGATACTTGAAAACAATAATAACATAATAACAGCAAGGCATATTTTACGATTAGTTGTTTTTCATGTTTTTAAAGTCAAATGTAGTTAAATACTTGTAGTTTTATATGGTAAGTGACTTCACTCTACACAAAGTTTTGGTTTGAAGTTCTATTATTACAACAAACCACTGAACAAGGCGGTATTCTTATAAGTTGTCACCATCACGGTCAAAAATTTGCTAATTCACGGAAACGGCAACTTGCTTGCGATATGAGCTCTTTGGGCATATCGTGCGGACACCGAGACGCCACTTTGGCAGTTCTCCTCTTGTTTATATTTCTATGGTGAAGGCCGTACAAAACGGTGCCGTGTTTTTTATTGCGTTCATACAGACCGACAGGAGGTAAAGGGGATTTCATTTCATATGTATAGATGTGATGTATCATGCGGCACGCTGAGTGAAACTAGAGTTGAGGTCGTTAAGTATATTGTTTTTTAACCTATACTGTCCCTTTGTTGGGCAAAGGTCTCCCCTACACTTTGTCACGAGAAAGCTAGTTACGATACATGATGGGATATCGAAAGTACTGTAAAGCTATTTATGAGGTTGTTTAGACTGTGTCATTCACTATTTATACTTACAGGTAAGCGTCATACGTACATAGTTTTATTAATATTTATTTTGGCTGTAGTATTCAAACCATATTCTTGTGTTTTTTTTTCAGTGATAGACTTACAATATTGATAAGCATGAAAAATGTATGATTCAAAAGAAAACTTACTATCATTATGTGTGTATCTGTTCTAGTTTAACCCAAGTATTAGGGGATTATTTGGGTTAGAATAATATCTATAGTCAATATATACATATATTCTATACAGATAATTGTATGACAACATTGCTAGTAGGTATTCTGACTATAACCCGTCATTGTGGAGAATCCCCGTGGTTTAACATGAGTAGATGTTGAATACATTACATTAATATTGAAGTGATTGTATACCTTTGATATTGATATTTTAATAAAATATTACACGTATATCATCGACGCAAAATACGCATACATTTGAATACTTTTCACGCTAAACCTTCCTAAGCAATCACACAATCTATTTTTGAAAACCGTACACAGATCTGTTCCGTAGTTTTTGAGCATATCGCGTTCAAACAGACAATACAAAAAGAGATTCCTTAGTATAATAAGTATAGGAATTATGTAATAAATATTTTTTCTATGATGTCTCATAGAATAACGAAAAGTTTTACTGAGTAAAATAATACATAACAAGACAGTTTCAGAGTGTTAACTATACATAAGTTAAAACGTCTTTAAAATCTTCGTACTTTACTTACGTACTACATAAACAACGGTTTAAACGTTGCTTACCTTAAAGAAGTAGTCTATGCTAACGACTTTGCAGACAATATAATAACAGTTCATCAATATAAATAGCTTGCTATATTTGTAATGATGCTACAATTGAAGTCGCTCTTATTGGTACTCAATATCAAATATAAATTACGTAATTTATAATTAATGATGTGATAGAATATGAGAAAGACTGACTTCTGTGACTAGGTTTTGATGTAAAAATAAGGACTATTGTAGTTTACATTTCTACCAGCGGAGACGCGGCACGGTCTGCTAACCACGAGACGTCGACGGAAATCGCGGTGGGTTCTGTGGGTTGGCTACTCGGCTTCGAACGCCTGTGTGGGAGAGTCACATACACTCCTTGTGTCCGCTCAAAGAGGCAAAATATGAGCCCGTTGTTTTAGCTTACGCAGGGAACACAAAAATATCTACTCTCTGAAGTATTGACGTTTTGTTTACAAAGAGTAGCTACTTCTTAAAGTGCATTAGTGAATAGACTACACATCCTAATGTCTATACTGCTCTATCTAAAATCTATCAAATTTCTTGTAAAATAGAACTAAATGTAATAATCTTACTCTCCTCGATTAAATCACCTATCTAGACGACAAACTACCACTTACTTTCGATTATCTTAGATATAATACATTGAGGTCATACTACCTATATCTATCCTTATCAAATTAGGTGTACGTGGAATGACTGTGTGATATTGTACTAGACAATAAGCACGTGAGACAGGCAATAACGGTAATGAAACAAGAGACATGTCCATATTATCTTATCTCGTAGGCCTAACCTCAACATCGGAGTAGCTAACATACACACGAGTACCTACTACAAACGTCCATTACGAGAACTCAGATCATACATTTGTTATCTCACGGGAATACCTACCAACTTTTATGATTTTGATTAAGTAATATATCAATTTGTTCTATGTTTTGGGTCAAACAAAACACTTAGGTACACGGATTTTTCAATTATAAGCTTGTATGTACGCTTTTAGTGACTTTTTATATTTAGCGTTTATGGGAGAGAATAGAAATCAGTTTATTTGGTTATGTGGCTTAAGTGTGGAAGGAGTGCCTGGTCTAACATACAACAAAAGATTGACGTGTCGTGCCGCGACGCGTGGGAATGGATCGTTCTCATACATTTTATATAATATGATGGCGTTTAGGTCTTAAGTATATCGTCTCTAATCAGAAGTAAACAGAAGCCTGTAAGCGCGATGGGCGCGAAGGCAATGGATAGATGCGACCTCGTAACAAACCGGATGATGACTAGTGTTATGTAGTGTCGCGTCAGAGTCACCGGCAATGAACTAAACATCACAGCCAAATTTATCACAGCATAATTATCACTTTAGGTAGAAACGGAAATTCCACTTAACGAATGCGTACTTGCTAGAGATGCACAAATTAACATATCTAGCGATGTGTATAATTAGATACTTCAGAAATGTTACAAATTAATAGTTAATTAAAGATTGCTTTCATTTATTGTTGTACGACTGACGTATTTAGCTATTCTCATAATACCCACCCAATCTGTCGACACTGCAAGACAAGGTGATTATCTCCAGTTAAATATACAAGCCACGACACGCGATACTTAAACGATACTTATCTGACGTTACGACATAGTGAGAACGTGCCCTAAGTCTCTCCAGCCAAGGTGAATGCAACTTTAGTAGCATATTTAAGATCAATATCTAATCATATAGTCTGTGTCGAGTCCCTTATGCTCCATTTTACCAGCTTGTACCAGGCGTTGCCAGATTAACATTTATTGTAACGGACAATTAGAATAATCTGCTATGACTCCTGAGACCTGACCTAAATCTTTCTATGTTTTGGGGTGTAATTTTCATTTTTAAATATTTTTTGCAGAATTTAGGAGTCAGTCACCCAGTAAGCCAGTTCCCGTCAAGTTTGTATAATTTTACCGTCAATCAGTACTTTAAGCCTACAAGCGTAGTAAAGAAAGTTGAAGTTCATATTTTCAGCAGTCTATTTGTCTGTAGAAGTCTGGCAATAGCCCACTATGTTAAGAGCCTAACTAGACAAAGAAAGTCTCACGTTATTTTATTAGTTTCCAAATACAGCAGCAAGCGTGTGTTATATGCATAATAAAAATATAATTTGCAACAAGCTGCCTGTTGAGATAACGCGTTGAGCGCCCGTAGCTTATTACGTAGAACCTGAACAATGGCTTCTGTGAGCAGGCATCATCGACGCCGTTTATTCACCACATCTCAGCTAAACAGGCGTGATATGAACGACGTATGTTGAAAGTTGATAGCTATTGTATGCATCTTCGTGTCTCGAATACGTTTACTATAATAATGTAATGCCTAAGTGAGCCCTAATGGCTTGTTTTGATACAAAGTTGGGTAGCGTTTACAATGCTCACCATTAGGATGGGTGACCGCTTGTCGTAGCATTTACATCAGAGCGCTATCGTGCTACGGTGGGCACATAAAGGTCTTAGCCCACATAAACGATACGCTTGAGAACGAACTTGATAAGCTTGAGCGCCTTCAAAACTTTTGTACCTATCAGATTTATATTTGGATTACGCAAATACGATCACGTTTCTGATTTCCGCAAATTGCTCAAGTGGCTCCCAATTCGCCTTCGACGGAATACTCACATTCTTTCTTTACTTTATAACATTCTTTTTAATCCTTCATCTCCGCCTTATTTACAGGAACGTTTCAATTTTCTATGTGACACACATTCAAGATCGCTGAGGTCATCTGTGAATTTAATATTGGCAAGTCCAATGCATTCCACTTCTTTTTACGACAAGTCATCAGATATGTGACATTTTAAAGATAACAGTATTTAAAATGCAAAATACTAAATACAAAATACCTATTTCCATTTTGTATTTAAATACTTTTTTTAGAAAAGCATTTTATATTTCATTTGAAATACCTTTTAGGACATATTTTGTATTTGCAAAATGCAAAATACTTTTGCTAAGTTTTGTAAACAACAAAGAATTATTAATTAATGTGATGAAAAAAGTTAATTTTTCTTACTATGGCTTACTACTTTTGAATTAAAATGGGTGCCAAAAGGCAATCGAGAACATATAAAGGAGCTATTCCTTGCAGAAGTTACAAAACTAAAAATGATAATACATCTCAATCAGCACACAAGAAAGAAAAAAAATAATCGTACTACATGTTTTATGATGATTCGGATTCCTCACTAGCTAGTGATAGTGCAAATGCAAACACCACTATTGACCTGGAATCATTGCAATATTTGGAGGATAATGATGTCAGTCTGCAATCATTAAATAAATACCCTACAGTAAATGTTATTCTTAAAATATAATACCTGCTTGCCTAGCTCTGCACTGGTAGAAAGGCTTTTTTCTTATGGCGGCATGATTATGAGGCCTCATAGGAGAAAGATGAGCGACAGTGCATTCGAGCAATCTGTTATACTATTTGCGCTGTAGCATGGTGCGGGTGGCAGTTTCAGTAACGTTTCATTTCACTCTTGAAAGTTGCCGCGATTCACAAATTATCACAAATAAAATTATGACTTAGTATTTCAGCAGTATCACATTCGTAATAAATTAAATCATTAATTACTGTAGTAAAATAAATTAAACTCAACCAGAATGTTCTAGTCTACAAATAAAATCTAATGGAAAGAAAAATTAAGCAAAGTGTTATGCGTATAACGTAACGCCATAGACGTATTTAGTGATGGGATGTACTGCTATGATGCATAGTCGATGTTTTTATAATAAAAAACGTATATTGGGCGCAGTGCTATTATTATTGTAAAAAGTCTATAATATAGTTAAAGTAATGAATCAATAGAACATAGATAAAATAATGATTTTATTCGTCTAAACTCATATCAGAATCAGGATCAAACATAATGTCCCTTTTTGTGATATTCATAACCTTCGACCAATCTTCGGGTTGAACATTGTTGATCGCCTCCTGTAATATATCCTCCTCTTATTTGCCGTTAACGGCGGCGAAGTATAATTTCTTGTGGCGTGACCTTTTATTTGGGCCTAAATCAGTTTAATAGCGTTATACTGGTAATGGTAGGGTGGCAGTCGAAGGGCCTGGTGGCCTTTTTCTTTCGCCATTTCGTACAGAGCATAGGTAGGCGTTGGTGGCTTATGACGCCGTACTAAGACAATAAGTTTTGCCTTTAACATTTTTATATCTGCTGTAACTTCGTTTTCATTCAGGCAATTCACCAATGAGAACTAGGTGCTTTTTTACACTATTAATGTGAACTAGATTTATGCTGCGAGTATCGTTAGATCGATAAATATGAATTGCATAACGTCCCATCCCTAGTCATGTGGTACTGACGGATGTCAACGTCATTTAGGCAACTATCATCCGCACCATGCTACAGCGCACACAGTATAAGTAAATTTGATTTAAATAAGTTATCAAAGTAAATTAACCAGCCTATAAGCTGGCGAAAATAAATAAACATCTGTGTCATTCATAATAATTTAAAATTAAAAGTATTTTATTTTAATAAAGCATTTTGTAAATACGTATTTTGCATTTAGTATTTTAAATATAAATTGAAAAACTATTTAGTATTTTGTATTTGAAATAGCAAAATACAAAAAGTATTTGCATTTTGCATTTAAATTCGTTTTATGACCTATTTTGCACATCTTTGCAAGTCATTCACGGTACAAGCCGTTCGCTTGTGGAATGCTTTGCCTATATCCATAAAGCAGGCTCAAACGATAACTACCTTTAAAAAGTTATTAAAATACTACTATTTATCTATTTAATCTTTTCTATCTATTGTAAAACTCATACTTTGTTCTATCCATTTCCTACACCTTTATGTATGTATTATTATATTTTATAATTATTTATGTATGTTTATGTAGTATATTTTTCAGTATTTTATCTATGTATTTTAACACTATGTATGTAAATATTAGTTTATTTTTTTTATTGTATTTACTGTAAATAAAATTGTATAAATCATCAGTATTGCCAAACTGCCCTTTTTCCAGGCTCCTATCTTTTCTAGTCCATCCAAAGGTTGCCTGGGAGATATTGCTTAAAAGTGATAAGGCCGCCATTTGTACCTCAACTTTTATTTTACAAATAAGTATAGTAAATTGTATTACTTTGGTGTACAATAAAGATGATTTGTATTGTATTGTATTGTAAACGACTCGCCTCACACCCAACCAAAAAATATCACTCAAATATGCGCGCGACTGCTAGCAGTCGCCGCGCTGTCGCCGCGCAAACCGCATACCTAAAGAGCAATGCTTAAAGCCCATATTTGAATGATATTCTTTTGGTTGGATGTGAAGCGAGTCGTTTATGTGGGCTAAGACCTCTAAGCTGTCAGTGCCGTTAGGAGTGACGCGGTACCAGAACTAATCGTGGCCGCCGGCGTCGTGAGAAATTTACCACAATGTCACCCACTGGTCATTGCTGTCTGCTAATCGCTTTGAAGCCCTATGCACCAAAGAAACTTCACGAGTAGTTGCTTGACAAAGAGTCAATCAATTCTGTTCAAAGCGACCCATTCGAAAGCTCAGATTTAAGCAAGAACTGATAATTCTGAACTGATTCTTGCCAACCGCGCTCTGAGGCGGACGTGTAACGCGTGTTTCTTTTATTTGATTGTTTAGCGCGGCGCGAGCCGATGCTCGCAATTTTTGATCGCCATGAGTGACAAACTTGAGGTGAACGAGCTGCTGGCGTTCCTGCAGCAGAAGCTGGATGTCATGGACGAGGTGTCGGCTATCCAGATCTGTTCAAGAACTGCAGCGAGCAGGACATAGCGGCTGCTAAGCTGCTTGTGTACAGGTCGCTAAAGAAAAGTGATCAGATGGTGTCCCTAGGGTTGCCAACTTTTTTTAGAAGAAATAGAGTATATCTGATTTCAAAGGAGGTAAATAAAGAGTATGGACTTCAAAAAAAGAGTATCACTTATTTTATATTTTTAAAAAGGTACCTTTTGTACTTTTTGCAGCACATAAAAAATTTTCATTGTTTTTAAAATAATTGTATGAGTCCAAACATCTAACTCTTAATTTATGTAGATCAAGAGCTCATTCTTAATTAATTTCAATGAAGCTCTGTTTATCTCCTCTCGCCACTTCACATTCATGACCGAAAAGACTCTCTCAGTAAATACTGAAGAGGCGGGAACAGAGAGTATTATAAAAAAATATATTGATTATCAATATTTTTTTTTAAACAATCAAATTCTCCAGGATACTTCTTAAAAATAAATTGCCATTTTTCCGCAGTGGATTTTTGCATAAAATCTGTGTTATTAACCGACTCCAAAAAGAGGAGGAGGTTCTCAATTCGGCTGTATTTTTTTTAACAATTCAGCTTGGAGTTCTTTTAAAATTATAACTTCTGAATATAAACTGTCCATGTGTATGCTGCGTTCACAAATGGCCGAATGTGGTTTGAGGAATGGGGATACCAACATATTAACAGTAAATAGTTGACTTTTTTGTTTTGATTATGGGTTTTTGCTTTATATTACATGACTGGCACTAGTTTAGTAAAAATTGTGTAAAAAAGAGTATTTTAGCGTACTCTATTAGTGTTATAGATTATAGAGTACGGTTACATGATATAGAGTACAATACTCTATTTTAGAGTACGGTTGGCAACCCTAGGTGTCCCGCAGGCGTGACGGGATACAGAAAAGTCAAGACGTGCCGACGTGCCGACGTTTGTGGCGAGGGACTTGAACAAGTTGCCTCGCGTCACTTTCGACCGCGTCGATGTCACAAGCCTTTTGAAGGACAGTTTTTCTGAAGGCAAGTTTAGCGGATGTACACAAGAAGCTACGGGCATACGAAAAAACCGTCGCGCTCTTGCGCACTGCGGTGGACGACTTACATAAGGTTGTCGATGTAACTGGGTCATCGGCGTTTAGTATTATCAACACTCGCCGAAGTGCATGCGTCAATACATCGGTCGCAAGTTTCGCGTCAGCAGTTTTGTCGTCGCGGAATGTTGTGACTGCTGAGTGCGCTACACAAGCGCTTCGCAGCCCTGCCCCCGTCTCCGCGGCTACTCCGTGTATCGCCGCGCGAAATAAGCGAATAGAGGATCAGCAGGTCACTGCAAGCAACCCTGTTGCTTCCACGCTGAAGTCAGACACCCGTGTAGGTACATCTCTCGCCTGCATTACACCACTAAGGCGGAGGACATCGCGGAGTACGTGCGCCAAAAGATAAAATCACTCTGAGAGTGCAGCTGCTGGAGTCGCGACGCAACGTCAACTTCAAGGCATTTGTGGTGCGGGTCCCGACGTGCTTTCTGCCTGTTGTCATGAAGGAGGAATTTTGGCCGAAGGGAGTGGTGGTCCGTCGCTTCCTCGGACAAGTGCCACACGAGCGCACAATAATAACGTGCAAGTGAAGCGAAACTAACATAGTTTATAAGTTTATTTTTTACTTACTAACAAAAATTGTATATCGTATGTATGTTAATCTGTCTCATAATTAAAAATATATATGTCAATCCATTGTCTAGTACCCATACTACAAGCTCTGCTTAATTTGGGACTACATGGTGATGCGTGTATATTATGTATTGTGTATACAGGGTGTCACAAGACCCATCACCAAGCCGAAGTCTACTCGTTGTGGACATTATGCCAAGTCATACTAACCAAAAATAATACCTGGGAAACAATTTTTTTTTGAGATTTCACATTTTTTAAACCGCAATTAAAAGCGCGTCCGTGCAATGCTCGAAATACCTACTTATCCATGGGGTTATAGGGCATCTAAAGACCATATTGGCAAGGTAAATGCATCGATTTTGTACCTAATTAGAAAAATTCCATACTAACTTTGAGCCTCAATATCTCCTGAACCAGTAATTTCCCAAGTATGGTGCCGAAGTAAAAAATGTTCATAGGGATGGGATTTCAGTTATCGCTAAGTGTCTTTTTACACCCTGTATACTTATACAGGGTGTCACAAGACCCATCACCAAGCCGAAGTCTACTCGTTTTGGACATCATGCCAAGTCATACTAAGCAAAAATAAAATCTGGGAAACGTCTTTTTTTTAGTATTCACATTTTTCAAGCCGCTATAAAAAATGCGCGCGTGCAATTTTCGAAATACCTACTAATCCATGGGTGCATAGGACATTTATATAACTGGTTGGCAGGGTAAATGCATCGATTTTGTACCTAATTACAAAACTTCCATAGTAACTTTGAGCCTCAATATCTCCTGAAGCAGTAATTTCCCAAGTATGATGCCGAAGCAAAAAATGTTTGTAATGATTGGTATAATAAGGGGTTTCAGTTTTCTTTAAGGGTCTTTTTACACCCTGTATATAAATAAATTGAATTGAATTGAAACCCTGTGTTACATTTTCCACAGACTTTTGTCTCTAATCTAGCTGTTTAAGCAGTGAAGGTAGCTGTCATAATTGTAGATTGTTGTTTATTGTGTATTTAAAAGATTACCTTTTAGATATTTAAAGTTATTTATTTTTTACTATGAAAATATTTAAAATTTCTTGCGTTGGTTCAAAGTAATGTACATTCGAAATTTCAAACGAAAGTGCTGCAGTAGGTAATAAAATCAATTACCATAATACGCGCAAGAGATACGGTTATACTTAAATCGAAAATACAGAGCGTTTACCAATGCAGTAGGTATCTGTATCCTGAACTGTTTTATCCTACAATAATACCAAAATTAAGTCGATTCGTATCGAAATTTATTCGTAATTGTTAATTACCACTTGCCCCGTGCCCTGGTAAGCACATCAAGCATTCTGTAATTTTTGAACAGTCGATATGTGGAATTATTACTCCTAAATACCTAATCTGACACTGGTCTCAGTTGTGGAATACATATACATCAGTTGCGGAGGTCAGACGTCGCTTACTCTGTAGACAAGCTATTTTGCCAAATCTGGTGGGATCAGTGCACGGATACCGGACTCTAAGACGAAATCCTCCGAGATTCAGCATTCTCCTAGTTGCATGCCGGGTTCCGCTTACTTGTCTAACCGAATTTGATGGAATATCAGCCTTTCCACAGACCGACTGTCATTTGTACTCTGCAATCCAAAGAGACAGAAATATTCCATGCCAACCCTAGGACGATGATTAATCGAAATAGATTATTATAATTTTTCTGCAGCGAATAAAATTAATATGTCATGCCCTTATGAATATGATATAACCGTGTCTTCTTAAACGTAGTTTGGTGTTCAGCGTAAAGAAAAGCTAGTAAGTATATAGTACATACCAGGTTGGCTCCACACAGTAGCCACGTCCAGTTTGAAGTTGCCCAGGAGCTTGTTCGCTCGGAGTATGTTGCGTGACTGCAGCACCTAGAACAATACTCATTTTGTTTTGCATAGCGACACCTCACCACACCCATTTACACAATACATTTTATATTACAATCTTTACGACACTTGGTACATTTACGAAGTAGTATAACACAGTTCATCATAAGCAATACCACCCAGCTGTTTGGGTACATTGTCGTCCATCTTGTTACATCTTAAGACTAGACATTTAAATTTTAAAATATACATATCAAATATATACCATTACAAAATTTTGTACCATACTTGCAATATCCTGATATACTCGCATACATACACCATTCACCAACGCGAACGGTATTAACAAATGTATTTTGTTTAAGCATGATTTACTTTTACATCAGTTTTCATACGGTTTAAGAATCTTTACTTATGCTGAATACGTGCATATAGAAGCGTAACCGTAAATAGCAGCGAGTAAAATATCGCCATAAGGTTTTCTATTTTCCAAGCTACGGAGATTTTTGTTTGCCCGAAATTTTCTTAAGAGCGTTTACACCTTTCGGCTTTTCATACAAACTTTCAAGTCCTTATTTTCCGAAATGAATGAACCGATTTTAATGAAACTTTATACACATAAGCAGGATACATAGGTCTAAAAAGTTAGTTGAAAACATTTTCGAAAAAATGTCTAACAGCTAAATTAGGCCGATTTTAAATTTTCCATAGAAACAGATATTTCCAATTATCTTTTTTTAAATAAGATATTTCGAAAATATTATCAACTAACTTTTTAGACCTATGTATCCTGCTTATGTGTATGAAGTTTCATTAAAATCGGTTCATTCATTTTGAAAAATAAGGACTTGAAAGTTTATATGAAAAGCCGAAAGATGTAAACGCTCTTTAGTGATTTGTGCAACAAGAGAGCAAAGTTGTTTTTTGTTTCGAGTGCTGATTTTGAGTCCCGAGCAAGCGAAGGATTCTATGATTGATTCACGAGCGTAGCGAGTGAATCAAAGTTAGAATCCTGAGCGTTGTGAGGGACTCAACAGCACGAGATACAAAAAACTTTGCTCTCGTGTAGCACACATAATTTTTCACCACAGCAGTGAGAACACATATTACTTAGGAGACAGAAATGAAGAGGAATAGATTGAATTCTGCATTAATCACTTGTTGATTTAACTCTACTGGTGTTAAAGTACAGTCATCATCGCTAGTTTCACTTATCTTTTTAGATTATTTTATATATTTATATAATTTAACACGTTACGCTATACTGTATCAGCATCAGCGAAATTTTTATTCCCGCTACTTTTTTAAATCGCGTTTTAATACCGCATCCCTGATGTTTATTTTTCAAATGTATCATTGTTGTAATTCGGAATAAAAATGTATTGGTTAAATACCAATTTTATACTATTAATTAGACTTATTTTTATTAAAATCCAATAATAAATTAAACATGTAAACAATAACATGTAAAAAAAAGTAATTTCTTTATTACAAATATTTTTTTTTATTTGCGTTTCCGAAGGTGTTTTCTTTGAGGTCGAATTCCAAAATCGAATTTCGAATTCGAAGGGGTTTGTTTTTTCACTCACTTTTTATATGCATGTGAAAGAGACAGAGCGCAGTAAAATTCGAATGTTTCAAATTTATGGCTGAATAATGTCAATTCGTGACACTGAAGATTGAAAAATTAAAAAGCTACTTTTACTCACGCTCGAATCAAAATCGCGTTTTGTTCACTGTTGTCTCGCAGCAAAAGTAGCATGTTTGAGCTGCTGTGGTGAAAAATTAATTTCCAAACAGTTTGTTTGAGATACGGTGTCTGAGTTTCTCATAAAAATTTCGACTTCTGTTGTGAGACTCAACAGGTTAAGATCGATTTCTGTTGTACGACTCAATGATAAGGTTTCTAATTTGATTTTAATCATATCGTTAATTGATACGAGTCGGATAGTTTGTCTGTTAATCATAGTAACCCAAAATGGCTGAACGATGTAACAAGGAGAGATGTGGCAATAAAGTAAAAGGAAGGTAATTTGATTATATGATTGATTGACAATACAAGAATTTTGATG
Source organism: Euclidia mi (assembly GCA_944739405.2). Taxonomy (NCBI): domain Eukaryota; kingdom Metazoa; phylum Arthropoda; class Insecta; order Lepidoptera; family Erebidae; genus Euclidia; species Euclidia mi. The sequence continues at coordinate 29,077,593 of OX123199.2, read as the reverse complement.
ACTTTGTATTACACTGTATTACATCAATACTGGTCAAAATTAGTTTGTATGCATTTAACGTTCATGTTGTGTTTAGAGTAAACGTGTGACCCAGAAAATGTGCCAAAGTAAACAAACTCCCTAATTCTCTTGACAGACTTTCAAGGCTACTGTTGACTTTAACTAATAGACAACAATCATTTTTATTGTCTGCTGGTTAAAGAAAAGTTTAAGTCAATTTTAAGATGCTTGCGTTTTACTAAAAGTGGCGCATTCTTAGTTCTCTAGTGTTGCGTCTCACGTTAAAATTCTGTATATATCTAGGGTAAACAGTATAATGATTGGCACTCTAAGCAAATTTCTGTGAATAACTGGCGAATTCTCGTAAAGTACAAAATTTATTGTGTTATTATTTGCTTTTCGGATAAAAGGTTTCTAGACTCAAAGAAAATACTACTTTTAATTTAGTGATAAACATTAATTAATTACTGTATTAGGCAGGTCCACACAGACCGAGCAGCCTCGCGAGGAAAATGCTTCGCGAGGCTGCTCGGTCTGTGTGGACGTGGCTCGGTCGAGGAAAACGCATGTGCCGCCGCGGCCGAGCTTAGCGTGCGCCCGAGCTACCGAATTAGACACGTCCACACAGAGCACGCAGCCTCGCGAGGAATTGGCGCGCGAGGCTGCGCGCTCTGTGTGGACGTGCCGCGGCCGAGGCAAGCGCGTGTGCCGCCGCGGGCGAGCGACCGAGCGGCCGAGCCATCGAGTTTGGTTTTTTGTTTTGCCGCTGTCTGTACGCTGTTTCGTGCCTGGCTCGAACATAATAATCCTTACTAATAATATAAATTCGCAAGTGTGTTTGTATGTTGGACATTTTTTTTATAGACTCACGTCTGTATAGGCGTAAGGATAGGCAGAGTTATAATATTATTACATCCACATTTCACCATGAAATGTTTAGGTCCCACGTAATAGGGGACGAGCCTATTGAAGTTAACGGGCACATCAGCAGACTCCATGCTGCTTCTGAGAATTCGGGAAAACCCAGTAACACTTTTGCCCGACCCGGGAATCGAACCCGGGACCTCCGCTCAGCAGTCGCATACCCTATCCATTGGTCACTGAATGACGGAGGATACATTCATCATAACATTCTCATCTTTGATGCTATTTATTGTACGTATAATAATCCTTCAGTCTGTGCTTTGGTTACAGTATCCTTGCCTACAGATATTCATTTCCTATAATTAATTCTATATTTTTTTCCATGTCTACCTATTCCATCCTTTAGGTATAATAATAATCGACGACCGGTTAGCAAAGCGGGAGTGTAAGCGACTACAACGCCGAAGGTCGCGGGTTCGATTCCCGCTCATGTCAAACATTTGTGTGCATGAACATGAATGTTTGTCTTGGTATGGGTGTTTCTATGTATATATTTACAAAAAAAGTAAGTATAAGTAAATATGTATATTATGGTCCATTATTACCATTGTCTAGTACCCAAAGTAAGTACAGCAATTGGCGTCAGTCAGGCAGCCGGCTAGTAAAAACACATGCCACAACCCTATTGCAGTATGACCATTTCCAAGTACTATATTCATAAACAAAATTTAAAAATAAGAGAGAGGAGAGACCAACAATCTCACATTGATACGTAGACCGATAGATGGCGAATGTACTATTTCACTCTAATTCACAAGTCGACAATTTGATACATGCGCAATACATAATAGTTTTCAACTATAGTCCGTTCACAGTTATTTTACCTCTAGCTGTTAGATTGGCCAACCTGGGCGTTGTGTTGCTATATTTGGTATATAATACTCCCATTTTAAATATACATTATTGCTAAAATGTACTTATTTTTTTATTGCCTAAGCGATCGTATTAAATATTTGGAAGTAATGTTTGTAACAAAACCTCTTGATATTGGCATGGCTATATGCATGTACATTTATTTTCTTACGAAATAACTAATTTCCGATGAAGATAAGTAGTTATAATAAAAATGTTGTCTATTTAATATATAAAGGTAAACGCATCATAATTACGCCAACGTGAGGTTCTAAGTAAATTTAATTTTCATATTTATTTTGAACAAGAATGATGTGGGTGTCATATTACACCTCTGCCTACCCCTGCATGGAAACAGGCATGAGTCTATAAGAATGATCCATGTGGACTGCCAATGTTATGATGATTCGTAACTGCTGTCATATTCTGTATCAGAATTTAATTCTATTATGAACCTGTCCATTTCAGCATCCGTAGACCCATCTGTTTCACGAAGCTTGTCTTCAATGTGGCGCTCATGTTTGCATTGTTTTTGTCAGTCTTCTGCAGTGATAGATTGAAAAGCTTCTTCAGCTAAATTCACAATGTTGGTTGCCTCTTGTCCTAAATTTTTGCTTGTGACTCGCCTTTTAATGAGACTCCACATAAGTTCAATTGCGTTTAGCTCGCAGTGGTATGGCGGTAATCTAACCACTTTGCGGCCATGAGCTTCAAGCATTTGAATTTTTGAAGCATTTCCACTAATATTGGGTAAAATGTTATGCACGGGTAACCCTATTTTACTTTCCTGTCATCACAGAGTACAATTCCAACATAAAGAAAATAAACACCGATATCTGTCAGAGGTAAAATAACTGTGAACGGACTGTATATTTTCATGTTCTGAATTCAAACTTTATGACAACTACAATTTTGTTTTTCCTACGGTGCCGAGGCTGCCGCGCTCTAGGCCGCGTTCACATTTGTCTGATGTAATCTGTCGTGACGTCGTCTGTCGTGTCGCGACAGACAATGTCCCGGTCTGCGACGGAGAGGGGGGAGGGGTGTGGAGACGGTACAGCGCGAATTAAGAGATTGGACTCAGATTATTTGTAAAAAACATTTATTTAATTATAACAGTATATTTAAAATATAAAATAGTAATCGCTAATGTTAGATCTACAAAGGTATTTATAATAAATTAATGCTAAGATGACAATAGGATTATCTAGATAATTTGGTGGGGAGAGATGTGCTGACGAAGCTAACATTGTTGGGTTCCGTACAGTTAACTCGCGCGACACAACTCGTCAGACTAATGTGGACGCGCCACTGTCTGTCGTAAAGCGTCAGACGCGCGTTTGCAATTGTGCGCAATGGACGACGAACTAATTGACTTCCTTTTTATAATATTATTCGTATACAGTACCTATAGATGAGCTAATTGAATACGAAATAATATAATCCTATGTAAATAATTTATGGATATAATTGGATATCTACTTAATCTGAATCGGATAATTCATCAAAAACATTGCGAAAGTGTGAACTCCACGAGAGTCAAGACAGAACTGATTTAAAATTGTGTCAGATCGCGACAGACGGCGACAGACAAATGTGAACGGTAAGTAATTACGACAGAGACCGTCACGAGAGATCACGTCAGATAAATGTGAACGCAGCTTTATTCTATGGCCTCGCTCGTTCGGGGACTGTTTCCTCGCGCGGCAAATGCCTCGCGAGGCTGCTCGCTCTGTGTGGACCCACCTATTGAATTCAAATTACTTCCGTCCAAAGTTTACAATCATTGGCACTTAAGTACATTGATAGGCATATGAATAAAAAATAATCATTGGCACTTGGCAAAAGTGACACATTATTTTAAACATAGGTATGGATATTTAGTCCGTGTTGTATCTGGGACGTAGTTTTAACACAAAGTGACACTACCAGATTGCATTCCACGAGCAGCGTTAGAGGATATTTAAAAAATAAACAAAGCAAACAGTATCGTTGCGAAGAGACGGGAAACTCGACATTGAATCCTAGTCCAAACCGTCCAATCAGCGTGGCGTAGTAGGCCGAATTCACCTATAGACTTACAATGACGTATGATTTTCGTTCGACTGAGGATTAGTTTGTCCACCAGTATCATTTCTCTTTTCTTGCTATTTTTTATCTTCTGTGGAAGAAAATCTTTGTTGGTTTTCGTCCTGTTTGACCTTTTTTCTTGCTTATCAATAGGCTTGTGTCCACTAAGAATAAATCGGTTTGACTGTAGTATCTATAGATTCATTATGATTTTAAGATATCAATAAAGTTTATTATTTATTATAAAAAGTTAAAATTAATGTTATTTTTAGGATTCTTAAACTAAAAATAATGTATTTATAGGCTAACCTCATTGGTGGTTACCAATGAGGTTTGCTACAATGTCGTTCTTCTTGGCGGCCTGTGACATTGTAGCAAACCTCATTGGTAACCACCAATGAGGTTAGCCTATAGTACAAATGCTGTTTTACTTACCATCTCCTCGCCCGCAAATCTACGCCCGCTCATAATTTGAAGAAACAAACGATAGTAGAAGGATAAAATGGAAAGAATGCAGTAGAAATCCCTGAACCCACAGTTGAAAGACTTTATATTTATTCTTGTGACAGTGAACACCAATCAGAGAGCATTACGTCAAACAGTACGTCCGCCATTCATGTTGTTGACGTTTTAGTAGTAAATACAACTAAATCGTCAAACTTTCTACCTGTCAAATCGAATATAACAAAATAAAAGTGGGTACATCAGACCAGACTTCATTAACGGTTTGTTTTGTTTTGGACATTGTGATATGTGATATCGCTCAACCGCCATGATGGTTTACAGCGTTCTCGTGTCAAATTCAAAAAGGTTTTTAAAAAGCCGTAATTAGTAATGTTGCTGATCGATTTTTGAAGAAAAAGTCTGGTATTTCAGTTTAACATCTAATAAAGGAACGAATCAATCGCTAATTACATTTTAGGACACAAGCCTGTTTATCTACACATTTTTGTACACAACGTGTAAGCCACTTAGAAAATGGGCATAATGTTTCTTCTTTTTCTTCTTGCTGCCAAATGAAGGCCTCCTTCTAATTGCGCCTCAAACACAGTTCTTACGACGCGACCTAAATCCATACTGTTCCTGCAGTTTTTTTTATGTCCTCCGTCCACCGCATTTGTAGTCTCTCTTTTCCTTCGCAGGTCTCTATACCAAACTCTATACCCCACGAACTATTTGCGAACTATGAGACCCACACACTGCCACTTCAGACTTGCTATTTATTTTAGTGCCACGTGTTGGTTTTGCGGTCTCTCAGCATAATACCCACGACGTTTCTTTCTGCTTTCTTCTGGGTGACTTTAATTTTGTTTATGTTCTCTTTTGTGAGCACGCAGATTTCTGCTCCGTGGTAAGCTCTATTAAAATACAAAGGTCGAGCAACCAGGCTTTCTATTCAGCAGAAATAATAATTTTGAAAGCAGAGTCCAATTTTGCATGTGCGTATTGAATGTTCATTATCGCTTGCCCGGCAGCTCGGAGAGCACGTTAAACCGCCAGTGCCGGCTGCATATCTTTAACAGTCATTAGTTAGAACCCTTGAATAAACTGACGCTAGTCTAAGCCATGGAATATCTCTATGTTTTTGGGTTTTAAAGGTGAATGTGGAGTCACTTGGTGGAAAAGTTAATATTCTGTCAAATCTGCTTAGTCCGGTTAGCGAATCCTGAGCTACAAAGCGACAGTCTTTGAGGCAATCGGGTATTTGCTAGGTCGACGATGAATCATTACCAGGCAAGGTACAGTTATTAACACTACCCACAGGATATAGTTATTGGCAGTGCCAGGAATTGAAGATTTTGGATCAAAGCTGAAAAGTATAATGATTGGCATACTATGCCAATGATTAAAATATCAAACAAAATGAATTATAGTTATTGGCATCGCCGAAAAATTAGTTATATTTTGTTTACAATGCTAAAATAATGCAAAATGTGCTGCTAAATTAAATAACTCGATAGAAATAAACAAAAAATATATAAAATTTCCCCACAATCACTTTTTTGATCGTAAATCCTGCTACCGACTTTAAACTTTTAGTTAACATTTTATAGATTTGTTCACACGCAAATTTGTAACAGCTTTTACAGTAGGTTAGATTATTTGGCTTTTGGCTGTTTCTGTTTTAAATCTTTAAACTCTTTATGCTCGACAGGTTGTATTATTTCAAAATTATTTAGGTCTATAATTTGATGCTGTTGAGATTCTCGACTTGTCAATTTCTAAAACGCTAGACTAGACTATGCGAAAGGAAATAAATTATTTAATGCAATATCTTTCTAGCCCACAGCAGTTTTATAAACTTACTAGAGGGCGCCAGTAGCTACGCCTGCATTTTTTTTTAAATTTACCCGTTTTGGCCGATCCCGTGGGAATTTTGGGAAATCCCTTCTTAGTGCACCCCTACGGTCCCCAAGGAAAATACATGCCAAATTTCAGCTATCTGCTGCCAATAGTTTCGGCTGTAGCGTGTCTGTCAGTCAGTCAGTAACGCAAGGATTTTATTTATTTTTTTTGTTTATATCCTAGAATATCGTCTACTCAATGATGTTAAGTATATAATTCTCAAACTTATAAGTACTAATTTGTTGTGTGTATTCTGTATACAGTTTATTTTCAGCTATTAGAAAATAAAACAAAAAGAAATCATCTGCTTCAGTAAATTTTTAGAAGACATTCAGACAACAGACAAGAATCAGTGACCTATTATGGAAATATGTTTTTAGAAGTACAAATACAATTCCACAAACTATTTCTATAAGAAAACTTGTAGAAATAGTTAAAACCACACAATACTTTTACATCACCTAAGTAATAGAACCTGACGTGTGCGTCCCACGCGTTTTATTACTCGGCTCTTTATTTATTTTCTTCTTCACATATGAGCTACGTGATAGCAACGTGAGGATATATTTACACTCCCTACTAATATAAATGTACTTACAAGCAGCTAGGGCATTTCTACTGATAAACCCTTTTTATGGCTGTTGGTGACATTCCAGCCACTACAGCCGAGGATGCGGTCAGCAAGCGGTCCAGTAGCACTTGTGATGGATCGGAGTGATTAACCAATTCACATTCACTCATATTGTTACTAAAATAATATACTGAAGTCCTTGACAGTAGCTTCAAGAGCAGAACAGAGAGCACAGTGCGCACAACATTACAGTATCCTGACCATCCTCTCGGTTATCTCCGATTGTCGCTTTCTGACGCTTGAGCTCTCGAGCTAAGGAAGAAAAAGTTGTCTTTACTTTTAATCATGAATATTTCCTTGCAAAATAGTACTATTTTGCAAGAAAATATTCTTGTGAAGTGTTTGTTAAACCTTACAAACGTACGATTGTAAGGTTTAACAAACACTTCACAACTCTTTAAGAAGGAGGGAGATAGAGTAGCGTGGCCGTAAGCACTCTTGATTATCTAAATAATTCTGCACCAATTCTGTCTTTGGTTCCTCACTCGAAGTGTAGGTATCTGGTGGTAAGTTAAACATAAGCCGTTAAAATAACAATAGCTCACAAACATACAAACAATTTGCAAAAACAAATATAACAATATATATATATACAAAGATCTACGCAAAAAGTTCGACCACTGTGACTATATAATCATGAAGAAAGCTCTGCTGGATAGAATTTAAATTGCCACACTGGTTAACAGAAGCAAACTTTTTTATCCGCAACCTTCTAACAGTAAATATAAATTAATTAGTTTTATACCTGTGTCATTAGAACTTGAACTAATTTTAAAGCAACAGCTTTATAAATATGTATTTTACTGTTCCGTACCCAAGTAGGTACTCAAGAGGTGCCCGCGGGCGTATTTTATTCCTTTGACCCGGCGACCTTTACTTGCGCCTGTAATTTTTCGTTACCTCTGCGCTCCATAGCTAAAGGTATGTAATTATTTCCTGTTGACTTTAAAATTATAAATAATAATGAGCAAATTTTCATTTTTACTTTCTTTTTGAAATATGGTGAACATAGAATTGTGAAGCTTTTTAGAAAGTTGCTGTTTATGTGAAATACCATGATGCATATTTTTGTATAAATCGTAACGAACTTAGACAAAGAAAATCTACGATTACTGCTTTTCCAAGAATAAAGTGGTCCGTTGGTGGAAGTTCTTGCGTTTAAATAAGCTATTTACCTTTTATTTAAGATGACGTTATAATATAAACAGTCTAGCTGTAACGGTGATTAGACAAAATTAACATAATGGCAAACAAATTTGCATGTTTATTATAAGTTTTTTAGATAATTTCATATTCATTGATTGATTGTGAACACACGTGACTCGTTTATTTTGAAGTGTTTGTGTAGAAGTAGCTTACATTTTCATATCAGTTTCAACATTAAATTAAATAAATTGTGTTTTAATTACCTATATAGCTATCAAAATCACATGCAATTATTTGTAATTACAGTATTTATCGCTCTGTGTATGGTATTAACCAATTATATTAACAAGGCACAAGGGTGCCCAGAGCCACCTCGAATGGAATATAACAATAAGCGAAATAGGTACTAAGGACTTACTCATCCCGAGATCTGTGGCTATTTTTTAGATTTTTTTTTTGTAGGAGATTGTTCTATACATCTGATTGTCTTGAAATAGAGTCAGGATACTAATTTCACAATGTTGACACGGTCACGAAGAACTGATTTTACTTTAAAATTGTATTTTGAATTGAATTTTCACCAATAGAAGTAAAATTGTATATTATACTATATGTAGGGTATATATAGACTGATTCATAGTCTAGTAGAGTCTTAATTTCTTAAGGTTTTGTTAGTATATTATTATACTATCACTGCGCAGCTGGGACGTGGCACTAGTTGAAAATATTCTCCTACTAGGATATAGTCTAAATAGGTAGCTATCTAGGATATAGTATATTATTGCCGCTATCAACGACAGATTTATTCATTTTATTTAAAGGCACAGAACCGTCTCTTAGCAGTTCAAGATTTATAATGAATCTATTTGTATAGGCATGGGCTAACAGTACTCCGGGCGATGTGAAGTATTTGTCTCCGGTTGTAGAACACAAAGGGGCTATCCCCAATGTACCGAACATTGGGGATAGCCCCTTGGCTCGGCATTGTGGGGTTGAATCACAAAGTGACGACTCGATAAATACATTTTCAGTGTTTCTGTGGTACGATATGTTTTCATTTAGTGGTAACACGATATCACACGGGAGTCCCTACGCAGGGATAAACTATGAAGCATTATACCAGCAATTCACTAGCCATATATGTATAATTCAAACGCAATAAAGGTCAAGATTGCGGTCCGTTCCGCCACTCGTCTGAATTTACTAGAGCTGCTACCTACTTAGAATTTAATAACAGAAATCAATACTTAACAGTTTATTCCATCGGAGACACAGAAGCATGAACGGAGCGCTTTATCTGTATGCAGAAGCACTTTTATTATAGCACATTCATGAATACCTACCTACCACACATATGAATAGCATCGACTGCCTACAGTTTTTGCGACTCTGTTTTAGTAAAACGTAATTTGATTTTGTGTCGCGGTTCAATCAAAAGTTTGATGCATTTTAGTCTAAAAATATTCGCGTAGAAACTACGGCGTAGTTTTTAGAACGAAATATGCTAGCGTCATGCAGACATAATTGGTGACTCTGTTGCTTACCTAGATGTGTTCAAAGGTATTTTGTTATAAAAGAGAATTGGTTATTTTTCCATTATTTAATGACCAATATTGTTATATCACAGACCCAGCCAGAATATTGCACAACGGTACCTACCTTATTACCACACTTGCAGTGGTCTAAAGATCTAAACCAAACTTATAAAGATGTACATACATACATACATACATAACGTCACGCCTTTTATCCCCGAAGGGGTAGGCAGAGGTGTATTTCTACACCCACTTTTCGCCAGATATACTTTAGTCCCACGTAATAAGGGGCGAGCCTATTGCCGTACCGGGCACATTTCCAGACTCCGTGCTGCTACTGAGAATTTCGTGACAGAAAAACCCAATAACACTGCACGACCCAGGAATCGAACCCGGGACCTCCCGATCCCACGCGCACATTTATGCCGTGAGACCAACGAGGCAGTCGTATAGGGTTTGATGTCGAGTTTTCCGTCTCTACGCAAAGATGGTATTTGCATCGTGTTATCCCTTAGTCGCCTCTTACGACACCCACGGGAAGATAGGGGGTGGTGACACTTGTATTCTATGCCGTCAACCACAGATGTAATTTAATGTATACACTGAATTACGCCGGTGTATTTGTGTTCATCCTTTTTACCATCGACATGCACGAGGCTAAACAATAATTAATTTACTGGCTATAGCGACACCGTTGTCGGCTTTGTTTTGCCTACACATTGAATTACATAATCCGTATCACCGTGGAAAGATAAATTGAGTAAATGTTGACAGGCGACCAGCAGCTTTAATTGAGATCTGATGTTCGGTCTATTTTTGGAAATTATTTCGAACAAGCTTTGCAAGATATACCGTAAACAGGACGGATGGACAGGACACGGTGAGGACTTCAATTTATAATATTTATAGATATTACTAATCCATTTGCCACAATTAATTATATACATTTATACTTGTATCACCGTGTGTGAATAACAACAGAGATTTTCTTTATAACAGTTTTTATATTTTTTCAGAGTTAAGACTTTTATAAAGTGAATTCGCTCTCGAGATTAGTACCTATCACTCAAGTAGCGCAATTTATAGAGTCTATTTTCTACTTTTTTTTTATTGAATTACAGGCCCATTTCCCTACTCAGTATATTTTCGAAAATATTAGAAAAGCTTATTAATAATCGCCTGGTGAAGTATATTGAGAAAATATCTTGCTTATCCGAACGGCAGTTTGGCTTTAGACAGGGGAAATCCACAGAAGGCGCGGTCAATCTTCTAACAAACATGATATCCGATCTTGTCGATAAAGGGAAACGTTGTTTAGCAGTCTTTATTGACTTGGCTAAAGCCTTCGACACTGTTTCGATACCAATTCTTCTAAAGAAAATGGATACACTGGGAATTCGAGGAACTGCCTCGGATTGGTTTAAAAGTTACCTCAGAAATAGACGGCAATGTGTTAAAATCGATAAATACATAAGTGATGAACAAAGCATTTATTTTGGTGTTCCGCAAGGTAGTATAATAGGCCCCACTTTATTTACAATCTACATTAACGACTTACTAAAAATAAACATTCCAAGTGCCGAACTGATCTGCTATGCCGATGACACAGTTATACTTTTTAACGGAATGGATTGGAAAGAAGTTTACGCTGAAGCTGAGTCAGGCATGACCAAAGTTGTAAACTGGCTCGACTCAAATTTGCTTACTATGAACGTCTGCAAAACTAAATACATAGCCTTCAATAAAATACAGACAACGAGACCATCTAACAATTGCTTAAAACTGCACAAAGTATCATGTTTAACCAATATCACCTCCAATTCAAACTGTCATTGCCCAGAAATTGAACAAGTCGTACATCTAAAATATTTAGGTATAATCATAGATGAAAACCTCTCATTTAAATATCACATTTTAGGATTAGGGAAACGTGTTAGGAAAACAATATATATAATGAAACTTCTACGTGACTGTGCATCCATAAAGATAAGGAAGCTAGTGTATACAGCTCTATGCCAATCCCTTATACAGTACTGTCAAGTGGTCTGGGGCGGTGCCGCCAAAACTTACATGTTAGGACTAGAGAGGGCCCAACGCGCTGTTCTCAAAGTCATGTTGCATAAACCGTTCCGCTTCCCAACTGACGACCTGTATGCAGAAGCTGCTGTTCTCGGAGTAAGGAAACTCTATATTTGCAAAGTGGCATGTAGAATGCATTTAAAAATATCAGGGAGACCCAATCCTTTATCGCAAAAGAACCGAAAACCCAGAATTCCCCCAGTAGCAGTAAGATCAACATTTGCACAACGTTTACCAGTATTTCTGCATACCCATATTTATAATAAAGTTATGTCCTTTCTCAACATCAAAAACATTAATGTCGCAGTCAGTCAAATGAAAAAATCACTACTTATACGACTCTTAGATTTATCTTACGATGATACAGAAAACTATTTTCTAAAAATAGTCAGATAGTAAGGTACCTGTGTGAAACACGCATACACACATACACACACACACACACACACACACACACACACACACACTACAACCCACACACGCGCTCATATGCAAACACAAATATTATTGTTAACTTTAATGTGTGCCAAATAGCCAAAATGTTACCATATTCTTATTTACTGAATTTATTATTATATTTGAGTTGATACCTACTTAGTTATTCTTACACATATTACTTTGTAATTTGTTACCAATAATTTTTTAATAGTTTTAATGTTAAATGGTGCCCAAGATACAGGCATAGCCTAGTTTGGGACCATCAAATATGTAATTTGTAAATTTTTATTGGAAATAAATACTTACTTACTTACTTACTTACTTACTTACTTACTTACTTCAGTAAGATTTTACTTTTATAAGTTATGTAAATAAAAGAAAAACGCCAATCGTGGGAAACCGTAATAAAAATTGTTGGCAACTTTGTGACTACTTCGAACGGAAAACCTCTGGAGATGTGAGTGGTCTTTGTATTATGTTCAAAATGCGATTTGATAAGTATTTTTTGCTGTTTAATTAAGATTTTTTTTATTACACGTGTATATATGCGGATGAATGAGGGCGGCTCAAGGTCGGTCTATGTGGAGAGCCTTCGGGTAAGCCTGTACAGTAGGGGACATCTATCGGTTGCAATAGGCTTGTGTCCTAAAATGTAATTAGCGATTGATTCGTTCCTTTATTAAATCATCATCATCCTCCTAGCGTTATCCCAGTTTCAACCCGGGGTCCGCTTTCTAGTCTAACCGGATTTGGCTGAATATTAGCTTTACCACGGAGCGACTGACTGCTTGACCTCCGCAACCCGAAGGGATAGCGATATTCCATGGTTTAGACTAGTGTCAGTTTATTTTAGAGGTACTGACGCCCTATAACGACTGTCAAAGATCTTCATGACAACCGGGACCAACGGCTTAACGTGCTCTCCGAGGCACGGGACAAGCGATAATTAACAATTCAATACGCACATAACTCCGAAAAGTCAGTGGTGCGTGCCTTGGATTCGAACCCAATACCCTCTGCATGGCAGTCTGTTGGTATCTCCACTAGGCTATCGTTGCCTTCCTTTATATTAGATGTTAAACTGAAATACCTGATTTTCTTCAAAAATCAATCAGCAACATTACTAATTACGGCTTTTTAAAAACCTTTTTGAATTTGACACGAAAACGCTGTAAACCATCATAGCGGTTGAGTGATATCACAAAGTGCAAAACAAAACAATCCGTGAATGAAGTCTGGTCTGATAAGGATGTACCCACTTTTATTTTGTTATTTTCGATTTGACAGGTAGAAAGTTTGACGTTTTAGTTGTATTTACTACTAAAACGTCAGCAACATGAATGGTGGACGGACTGTTAGACGTACGCTGCTCTCTGATTGGTGTTCACCGTCACAAGAATAAATACATTATTTTTAGTTTTAGATTCCTAAAAATAACATTAATCTTACCTTTTTATAATAAATATTAAACTTTATTGACATCTTAAAATCATAATGAATCTATAGATACTACAATCAAACCGATATATTCTTAGTGGACACAAGCCTATTATCATATAATGTATGCGTCGAGGAACTTTTTATCAGAGATGGTAATTTTATTATAAATGAGTTTACCAAGTAGATGAAAACCAACAATTAAAAATTTGTTTACTATGCCATTATAAAGTTATGTATATGGTGCAGTACTTTATAATTCTATGATATGATATAACAAGGGACCGATCGTAGAAAGAAAAGTACTAAATTATTCATAGCTTGGAAATTTTAGTGCAGTTCCTGAATTAATGCTGTTAACAACAAGCCGTCGTAGTCCACTGTTAGATTTAGGCCTTTCTGATGGCACGTCACTGAGTTCGATTTAGGCTCTACGTCCAAATACTATTTGTACCTAGGTACCTTATTAAATTTAAGATATACATACTACATACGACTTCAGAGCGAATTCTTTTTGTTTTTAAGTATGAGTGGATCAGGGTGTATAAATATTTGCAGTTCATAAGTGTTACTCTGTTACCTAAAACGTTTCATATTTTGTGGTTTGCTGGCTCTTATCTCAGGCCTGTATCACTCATATCATAGCGTGACAGCTAAAAAGAGGTCAAACTATTTCAGGACGAACACGGACCAATGGCGTGTAGCCAAACTACATTGGTACAAACACGAACGATAATACCGATAATTGGAGAGCTTATCTATTCATAAATATTCTATTTTAAAGATACCAGATATCATATTAGTTTTATAGAACTTTAGAATATCGTATATCTAGAACAACGCATCGTTGTTCTTGGTAAACGATATTTTCATACCAAGAACTTATAGACTTGGTAAGTTGTTCTAGGTTCTCGGTATACTCACCCCTAGAACTTCGCTGAAGTAAAAGTTGTGTTCTAGGCGTACAGCCAAGATAATCATTAGTAAAGCCTTATGTATTTATAACTATACTCATATCTTGGAGAAAAGTTTCAGTACTCCATTTCATCTGCCTTGGTTAATATTAGTGTGATCAGTTTGTTGTTGTGTCACACTATTATGGTAACAAAAAGCGATAGATTTCGAATACTACTAACACTTGCAGAATATTCATTTAACCTAGCAGTACCTACTGCTCTTGGTTTGGTGTATATAACTGAGTTTTGCTTTGGCGTAAGACTGCTCAGTGTCACCTAATTCTATTTGAGCCAGTTCTAAGCTTTACTTTAAAATTAAGTTTGATAGCACTGAAATTCTGTACTTCGTCGTCACAAACGGCAAACCTTGGCGTCTAGTAAATTCGTAGACCTTCTGTGTAGATAGATTGCATGAAAATAGGTACCAACTTTGATAGACATTCAATTTTATCTTTCAGTTATCGGCACTTAGGACGGTCATAGGTCATGGGCTTATTGGATGCTTGTGGATAGTCAAGCCTGCTGCAAAAGCACCTGTTCCGCTCCTTTTGTATCCGTTAATATACTTATAATGGAAAACAAAGAATATACTTCTTGAGGCGCACCAAGTTTGGTTCCGTGTGAGGATCGAACCCACAATAAATGACAGCAAGGCGATTTTCATGTGGTTTACATCATTTCTGTAAAGGGATATTGTTTGCAATTGACAGGTCTTCACATACGTGTACTATTGGGTTACAGATTAGATGGCCGTGCGAAATAAGGTACTGTCGCCGCATATTGCACAATGGTTTCGTAATGGGAATCGTATTTGTATATATCTAATAGCTTTGATATAGATTTCTAGGCATAGGCCTCTATCCAGTTACAGTTTAAATTTTGATCAATTGCGGATATTTTAATAGATATGTAGTCTCCCCACTTGTAGTAGGTACATACGTTAATATCAACAAAAAATCCATAAGTATACCAAGATTCGCCATTACGCTATAAAATTAACAGGACTGCTTCGTTGGTCTCGCGGCATAAATGTACGCGTGGGATTGGGAGGTCTCGGGTTCGATTTCCGGGTCCGGCAAAGTGTTATTGGGTTTTCCGTTAGAAAATTCCCAGTAACAGCACGGAGTCTAGTAATGTGCCCGGTACGGCAATAGGCTCGCCCCCTATTACGTGGGACCTAAAAATTCATGGCGAAATGTGGGTGTAATATTACACCCCTGCCTACCCCTTCGGGGATACAGGCGTGAGTCTATAAAAAAAATTAACAGGATGATTGATGATAAGTGATAAGTATAAAATTAAGAAATTTGTATCTGTTATCTCAAGCAAGCAAGCAAGATTAGTTTCGCAATTGAATCATATAGATAAAATGTGCGTAGTAATAAACTACAACTTTATAGTTTTAATAAGTACTTATTGAACTTTAATGACCATATGCCGGGAACGCTTGTACTATGGTTATACTCATATCTATTATCACATATTTGTTTGCTCCCTATTCTATTCAGTACCAATCTCTTCATTTATTAAAAATAATTGGTCTGAATTAAACAAAAGATAAGATCAATGAGATTTACTTAAAACCCTTATTGTTTATGATGTTTAAAACTTCTAACACAAAACAAAAGGAATGTACAAAGGCCGACTTAATGCCTAATAAGTGTATTCTGACAGAAGCCGCCTTAGGCATTAAGATCGCCTTCAATTACTCGTAAACGTTTGGGTGGCGCAGAGTGGTAGGTGCAAAACTTTACAATTAATCATTAATAATAATATAATCTAAAGTAATAATTAAATTAAGAGGACTAGGTGAAAATATGCCTACAAATAATATTACAAAAAAATATTATTATGTATGTATAAACACATACAATATATCAAAACATTCGACAAATATTTATATTCTATACATAGTAATAGAAATAATAATATTCTATGGGTAGTATTTAAACGAGTGACTGTAAATTAAAGTTTTGAGTAACAAAAATAATTAATTTGGGTTATAGAATTACTAAGTGAGCGACTGACTGTGAGTGATGAGAAATCAACAGAACAGCTACTTACAAACATTAATTTGAGTTAAGTACTTAAAATACAACATGAGAAGCTTCTTAATATTTGAGTGACCTAATATGCAATATGCATTTACTTAAATCAAATGAACAAAAAAACAAAATATAATAAGACGCTTCAGTCTTTTAAGACAAGTTGACGGAGCCCTACTTCGCAGGGCTCCTATTTTTGAGTACAGGGTCATAAGAAAACCTAACATAACCTATTAAGTTTCCCGTGTGAACGAGATTATTTTCATAAATAAATAGATCGTGATTTTCGAAATTAAGGCCGACAATAATGAAGTCGCTTTTTCTGTATTTCTAGTCGCTCACCTAGTAATTTAGTCGCTCACCTAGTAATTTAGTAGCACGGTTAGAATTTTAATTTCTGAAATGGATTTATCACAACCCGCTTTTAGTGCGTTCGTTGTAGATTTTATTATTAATCGATATTCGTCGTTAGTTTAGTTAATTTTTCGCTTACTCAAATTCATGCTGCTAAAGTTATTAAAACAGTATCTCATCATCAGTCGCTTAGATTTTTTTATTCACTCGTTTCATAATGTCCCATATTCTATGATTCTTCTATGATGACTAATCTGCTGATTGTTCATTGAAATTCAGCTTGAAAATGGACCAAATGCATTAATTGGGAAGTCGGTCAACTTTACTGGATAGTCTAATAGACTTGCATTCAGGTCCAGATGACGTACATTACCAAAGTCGATAATGGAATAATTAAACTTTGCAAACGGGTTGTTATCGTCTTAGTTGGGCGAAAGTTCGTAAGGTGCTAAAGAGATCGCAGTGCCTCCATTATATTCCAACTGAATCTGTGCACTAGCGACAAGATTAGTCGCAGAACTATAAGTAATTTATAAATTTATCACTAGGCCAGCCTAGAGACGTCCACTGCTGGACTTACATATACCTCCCACAATTCCTTCTTCACACATACCGATCTAGAGCCGCCCGCATGCGGGATGCCCTTCTCACGATCTTAACTAGATCGTTATTTATAATTTCTATGTAATATATCATCATTTATGTAATCATAAGTAGGTACATTAGCTACAAAAATCTTATTTAAAACAAATATACAGAAGCACAGAGTTAGATCGTGAGTTCTGAAACTACTACAGTCTGAAAGTAAATATCGGCAAACGTTCGCCGCGCAAATGAAAATATGAACTCATATTTGTACATACTTATTTTTGTGTGAACTACAAATCGAATGACGGTGCCAGTGTATTACTTGTACTTTGTACTTACATGAGAGTATTCCGATACTTATGCACATGCTTTAAAATCTAGTAGTCAATATCGTCTGTGAAATTTTATTTCCCTTTGAGATAGAATATTATACGTTAAGATCTTCTGAGTATGAGAACGCTACAGTTTTTTACTGACTGCCAATTTTATTTGTTATCTCGATGCACCATCGTGCATATTGATGTTTATGTAATTGTGTTATATGTTATAATTATTATGTCATAGCTGTGCTTGTAGGAAAATGTGTATTTGTTGTACTGTGAATTGTATACCTAGCTGTTTGTGTTGTATTTTTTGTATTGTGCGTTGTATTTGGTGTGTCAATAAATGATTTACTTACTTAATTACCATGCAGTAGCCACTAGTTTTAGTTAGTTTCAGCTTTGGGTTGTAAAATTTTAGAATACATACCTACATACATAGTCTCACGCCGAAGAGGTAGGCAGAGATGTATTTCTACACCCACTTTTCGCCAGATAAACCGTATCATCAATTATTAGGTTCTCTTGCCTAGAATATGTACTTACTTTTATTCAGTTCTTCAGTTTGATCGATTTTCATATTTTGATACTCACTCTATTATTTGAATGAAGCAAATTAAGATAGAAAATATGCTAAAGGCATTTAAGTCAATCTTATATTATATGTGAACTTGGTTCTATTTATTCTATATCTACGCTTGCTTCGTTCTTTTCAGTAGAAACTTTCATAATAATAAAAATAATGGGTACCTTTACTTACTTTTAAAAATATGCAACATTTAAAAAGAACTATAGGTACCAATTATTTTCATTTTCCAATATTATTAATTGTATTTCATGCAAAAATTAATAATTAGTTAACACTGGATTTCAACGTATAAAATTACTTAGGTAAGTCCCCACAGTTAATTGTATTATGTAGACACCCGCTAAGGCCGAATTCTAATACTTCTACGAAGTGAGTCTATTAGAGGTTGAAAGTTTGTATGAAGTAAAGACTTGCTACGATAATTTATATCGAAATAGTTGTCGCAACAGGTCGCCTTTTGTTGCGTAGTCAGCAAGCAGAAGGTTTTCGCACGACGCTCACGTAACGGTGGCGAACCGTATCCACCATGAATTAGGATTACCGTTCCTCCAAAACTAATTGGTCTCTCCGAACAATTTACGTGATAACAATCATACTATTTATTTGTCATTAATATTCAAGACCTTTATTATAAATTATGATGCAGAGGAATAATGTATGCAATAGTGCTTCGCAGAAGTTCCACGGCAACAATTACTTTGAAATAAATTATATTCTAGGACAACTCAGCCACGATCACAAAAAAGCAGAGCTTGTCCTATGGTAACAAGATGAATAATATACTTGTATATTCCTGAATGCATAAACATTACAAATAAATTACACCCACACAACAAATAGTTTAAGATTTGTTCTGGAGGGGTCACGATCACGTCACTAAACAACAGACACTTCCAGTATTAGTTACCAAAACTATTCACGAAATAAGTCGTTATTTCGTGAATAGTAGTAAGTATGTTCTTGCATTATTATGGCTATCTATCTTCTTAACATGTTATATAGAGCGACAAAGTTGGTACTGTAATAAGTAAAGCTAAATTGATTTCTAATTCAATGGGTCGACGCGGCCGAGTAATACCCTTTCATAGAATATCGACTTTAGAACGAGAACTCGTATCATTACGTTTCATTGAGAGGGTGACCCTTCTCACTGTGTCAATAATAAGCAACTGCCAGCGTTTGTTCCTAATATCAAAACATCCGACTAATATTGGATGCATTGGAAGCATATTCGATAATTTTAAATAAAGGCAATTTTATAGTGATTGTCTGTCATTTTACCGGTGAAAAACTACTGCGTCTTATTTTCATTACCTCAATTTTGTCAGTAGAAATGTTCCATGATGTCAAGGGAATTTTTAAATTAAGGATGATTTAGGAACATTTACTAGCTTTCGTACTTTTCAATTGGTAAATACTTCATTTTTGCACGAGAGTTACTAGCTGCGGTAAGCTAACTTGTAACTCCATAGTGGTTCTACATTGGAATTTGGATAACAACAAAAGAACCGCCAGTTTCATCGATTAGCCCGATACCTGCACCGCACCTAACATAGCTCCTGATATAAGAAATTTCATATTTTTATATGCACATCAAAACTTTTTCTAATTTTATGATTAATACCATCACTATTAACTTTAATGAGTACTTTTAACTATGTCGGCATTTGTAATGTAATATCCAGTGCCGCTTGTGAGTTCGGAATGAAAACAACGTGTTATATTTCCAATTTAAACTTAAGATTACTCTACTTAGACACAAATTGTTGAGCAACACAGTTTGACTTACCACTTCATCATTTATAAGCTTTATTTCTGAGCGTATGAAGAGTTGCCAGCAAGGATGGCGTTGGCGCTTTACATCGCCATATCGTAAACTACATCACTCGGTAATGAGAATGTTATCCTCATTATTTTCACTATGGTCCATATTCCATTTTTAAAATATGTACTGAGCGCATCGATATATAATATATATCGAAGCGCTCAGGTATAGTACATATTATGTACTATATAAGAGGGCTTCAGAATTAATTGAAAGTTTTTTCAATTAATTCTGAAGCGCTATTTTTAATACAGGTACAAAATAAAACGCCATTGCATATCCACCTGTCATAAAAGTAATTAGCCGCTTCGATTCATTTGCTGTTAAACCGCTTTCAAACGAAATGTTTTCCAGCTTTTATTAAAATGTTCCATTGCAAAATTCTCCATAATGAATGGATATTTTCATTAAAACGTATAAAATATTTGAAGCAGGTGTAATGGACACACGTTGCACACTTACATATAGATGTATAACTATTTGTATATTTCATTTTTGTTCGCCCTCTGTGTAGGCATGATAGGTTATGAACATTTAAACATGTACCTAGGTTGTTCAGGTACCTAGGTGTAGAACATGAATCAATATACAGACAGATTTTTTTTCCCTTTTTCTCAGGAACGCGCGGAAATATCAAACAGAGATTTATATCAAATACTCAAATGTACTTTCCCTTGGAGCTATGAAAATTCATTTTTTTTAGCCAACGCAATCGAGATATACAGTCATACATGCCTTGCAAGGAAATCAAAACCTACAGAGTACTTCCCGTAAACACAGAATCTTTGGTGCAAAGCATCGTCTTAAAGCACAGATAAAGGAAAAATTGCGAAAACCGTCAATTTATAGTTATATCGATATATTTATAAAAAAATAACTTCCCCTTTCCTGATGAACGCGTTAAGGTATTAAATTGAAATTCATATCAAATACTCAAATCTATAATACTTTAAGTTGCAATAAAATCAAACTTCTATGTCGACGCAATGAAAAGAAACAGCGATTTAAGCATACCTATTTTTAAACTCGCAACTACTAGCAAGGGAATCAAAATCTACAGGGTACTTCCAGTGAACTCAGAATCTTGAAATTTGTTACATAGCATCGTCTTATAGCACAGATACTTAAAGAAAAATTGCGAAACCCGTCAATATTTAGTTACATCAGAATATTTTTAATAATTTTAAAGTTACTACCCCTTTCCTGATGAACGCGTAGAGATATTAAATTGAAATTCATATCAAATACTCAAGTCCATAACACCTGTAACGAAATCAAACTTCTATGTCAACGCAATCATAAGAAACAACAATTTAAGCATATTGCAAACTCGCAACTACTCGCAAGGGAATCAAAACCTAAAGGATACTTACAGCTGATCTAGAATCTTGAAATTTGGCATGAAGCAATGTTTTATAGCACATAATTATAAAGTAAAAATGCCGAAACCCCTTAATTTTCAGTCACATGACATATTTAAATAAATATATAATATATACCTATAGGTTTGTACGGAACCTTCGGTGCCCGAGTCCGACACGCACTTGGCTGGTTTCTTTATTACAGTTCCTACTCACCAGCCTGCCTATTTAAGTATACTAGAATAAATTGATATTTTTATTACTTTGTATATTTAAGTATAGGTACTAGAATAAATTGAAAGGTAATTTGATGTCTTTATTATCGAAAGCTTCTCAAGAATTATGTACATGATCTGTACCATTATGCGCAGCTATTTGTGGCCAAATTTTATTCTATGTTTTGGATACTATAATTATGTGTCCAATATCATTTAGATATAGCGTTCATTGATGCAGCGATAGCCTAGTGGAGATACCAACGGACTGCCGTGCAGATGCTAACGGGTTCGAATCCACGGCGCGCAACACTGACTTTTCGAAGTTATGTGCGAATTAAATTGTTAATGTTATGTAATTACATAACTGTCCTGTGCCTAGGAAAGCACGATAAACCGTCGGTTCCGCCTTTCATGAAGATCTTTGACAGTCATTACAGGAAGTCAGTATCCTCAAATAAACTGATCTGGTCTTTACCATAGAATATCGCAATCTCTTTGGGTTGCGGAGGTCAGACGGCAGTCTCTCTGTGGAAAAGTTGATATCACGGTAGTAGAGCCTTGCTGATTTCAGCATGAATGGGCCGGCTCGACCGTGGAAGTACTACCCTCTCACAGAAAATCGACGTAAAGTAACAGTACCTAAACTGTTGCGTGTCGTTCGGTGAGTGAGAGTACCGGAGTCCCTATTCCCTATTCCTTCTCCCTCATCCTATCCCTTTTCCCAACCCCAAGGGGCGACAACGCTCTTGTGACTCCTTGGGTGTTGCTTGTGTCCATGGACGGCGGTAATAGCTTACCATCAGCCGATCGGTCTGCTCGCTTGCCGCCTATTACTATAAAAAAACTGTCGTATTTGGTTAGACCAGTAAGCAGACCTCGGGCTCCAAGGCCTGTTAGTCTTGGATGCAACCGGGATAACGCTAGGACGATGATGATGATCATTTAGATATAGCGTCTTGATTTATTTTTTTACTGTTTCGTTGTAACATTTACTCTTTAGCTCTACAAGTGTTTCACTGTGATCTTTGTCGCAAAACATAGCTATGTTGAGTTTGTCTCGAAATACTTGTAAGTACTAATTAATTTACTCCTTGAGACTTCGGGCCACGCGTAATGAGTGTTGATGGGAATTGCGCAGAATGTTGAACACAGTGAAAATTGCTTTGTCACCGCGGAGGGTGCATAGCTTATAAAGCGTTGTCTTTTTAAGATCAAATAAATACGCCTGAGGCTCTTTTGCCTGTGTAATACAGCTGTTCTGGCTCACACGTATCAGGTGTTTGAAAGAATTCAAACTTTGCTCAATAATATTTACGAACAACTCAAATATTGAAGTCTACATAAATCACATCGTGGAAAAGGATGTATGTAAATAATAATACTTTATCTCTTTATTTGCGCTAACTCAATCTAAAGCCAAGGTTGGGTTGAGTTGATTTCTTCGCAAACCCTTGCTATTGACATTATTATACTGAATCAATATTATGTTATCTTTCCTTTAGAAGAATGAGGCAAGGTTCTATTTAATTTTAAGGCTTTTGTTTTTAATCATACGGTTATGGTAGCTCTCTTTTGATTGAACGTGCGTCGATGTTTGCATTTTTGCTTGCCATTTTGCTTCGTGTGAGATGCTACTTAGAGATAAATTTTATGCAGAGCCACGGGAGCTGAAAAAGTATATTATGATATGGAAAGTCAATGTCTATTTTCTCTTAAAGATTAATTTCATTCTTGCCAACTTGCCAAAAAAAGAACGAGCGCACATATCAAATTTCTTACACAACCAGTTGACGTTGTGTTTTAATCTCGTTAAAATAAAGTTGAGAGTTGAAGCTCAAATAATTCTGCGGATCATGGATATTATTACAAAAGTAAGGTATTTAATTTCACATAAATATAGCAATGGCTATTTAAGTTTATATGTATTCGCCCAATTCCGTAATTGGTTACTTCAACCTAAGTGATATATCCGTGTTACACTCGGCGTTCATTATCTCCTTTATGTACCTATGCCAAAAGGTATGAACCGCTTTTGTACCTGGCAAAAAATCAATAACAGACAGCTTAAGCTCTTGCCTCAATTTCAAGTTGGATATATATGAAACAATACTCAATCGTTCTTCTTTTAAGCACCACGCTCTAAGTGTAAATCCTGATAGTGACGGACTTTACAAACATTGAATCAATTTATACAAATAACACCCAGAATCAAGAAAATAATTTGTAAATTACACAAATTGTTGACTCGTGTCAGCAGTGCTAAGTGACAAGACGGCTGCTGAAACCACAGCGCCAACCGCGCAGATGCAGTATTATAATTCTCAGTAGTACCTTAAAGTCTAAAAATGTAGTCTGTTGACCCATTTGTTCACCCAATATTTCGACCTAAAATGTGTTTGGCTAGGTCTGTGCCAGGTATAATAAGCCTTTGTATATACACAATAATATTAAAATAACAATCTCACCAGCGGGTCAGGCCGGTAGGTCACGCTGTAATGATTTCATAACAACATGATTTATTCACAAGTATTGAGTTGCGGTGAGATCATATAATATGAGATAGGAGAGCACCTACTATGTAGTAAGTGATATCTACTTTTAATCTCCGCGCGTAAACCGTTGTCACCGACTGTCATGAAGACCTTTGACAATGCAATCGTTACGCCGAGTCGGTCCTTCAGTTACGCTGGTTTTAGCATGGAATTTCCGTCTAGATTTCCGGCATTAAAAAGAAAAGTTGATACTACCAAATCTAGAAAATTTGGTTAGACTCGAAAGGGGATCCCAGACTTCAATAGGTAAGTACAAATTAAGTCTCATCCGTTAAAAGATAAAAAAGGTTTTTAATTATATCTTTCTCCATGCGAACTTACAGTCAAAGGACATAAAGTGCCATCTCATTCTCAGCCGACCACGTAAATCATTGCACCACGCGAGTAGCCAATGATGATGTTTTTTTTTATTTCTTTCTTCTTCTTTTTACATAATTACCACACCAAAGGCGAACAAGTAAATGCCAAAACAGAATTCAAAGGTGAGACCCATTTATTTTAATGGGTATAAAAGTTGGCAAACGTTTTCGATAGCACGTCTTGACACGAAACTTGATCTCAAAGGAAAATGTTCGTCTTAAATGCACAGATAGTCCCTCATGAAACCGCAAAACGTGTTCGTGAATAGTTTTGAACTTTACAAAGTCATGTCTAGTATTACACGATCAGACTCGCTCACATTATTGGTATACCTATTATTAGACTACCTCGGAGGAGCCGACTTTGTACGATTACGTTCTCGTGAATTGCTTATGTGAGTTTCTTATAATATTTGACAAAACAGTTTTGGTTTTAGTCAATTGTTATGTTTTGTTGTAAATTAAAGTAAATACCTATTACATTTACCTACATTTTCTTACGGTATATATATACCACGTTTCTTTGTTTTGAGTAACCGATATTTCAGCACTGTTGAAAGTAAATAATTATACAAAAAACTAGAGGACGCCAGCAGCTACGCCTGCATTTTTTTTTTCATTTACCCGTTTTGGTCGATCCCGTGGGAATTTCGGGAAATCCCTTCTTAGTGCACCCCTACGGTCCCCAAGGAATATACATGCCGAATTTCAGCTTCCTGCGCCCAATAGTTTCGGCTGTAGCGTGTCTGTCAGTCAGTCAGTAACGCAAGGATTTTATATATTAAGATTAGATGGCTATCCTACTTGTTTATTTAACTCTCACTTATAAGTCAAAGCTGTTATCCAGTTTTAAACCATCTCACTTAGAATATAAACTCCAAATTAATATTTTGAGCTGTTTTGCAATGAAATTGGAACAATGAAACCAAGTACATAAGTTATATTTATTGTAGTACTAGTAATTTAATTAAAACTTGATGTGCATTGCACCAAAATGAGTACCTACAATGGCAATGTTTACTGAGAATCATAAGTGTTAAATATTTTTTATTACTGGTACAAAACATACATATACATTGTTATAATTAAATATTAAAGATAAAAGCTAAACCTACAACTAATCTATAATTAAGAAAAAAAAAGAACAAAAGAGAAAATAATAATTACAATAATATATGTATATGCTATACTGCCTCCAAGAATTATTCCGCAACTCTGTCTACTGGTAGCGTGCCCAGAAGACTGTCAGCATTGCCACGCTGGATGGCAATGCTTATTCTCTCTGCGAAAAATAGGCCAGTCTTCTGGTCACGGAAAGCATCAATCAGCCTTTTTGCTATTTCTCTATATCTATATCTTCTATAATTTACAACTAGATGTTGGTATTTGGGCCGTTTGAGGGTCTCCGCCGATGAATCAGCAGCGCCAGCTGAACCAGCTGTGCTTAGAAGATGTGATGGCGCAAGGGTATCGACGCCGGCAATGGCAATTGTATCTAATGTAGCGCTCATAGCGAGACTTGACTTACCGTTCGTTACAGATGGGCAAAGTTAAGCAATGCTTGCACATGTCGCCACTTGGATGGGTGACCATGTGTGGCATTTACATGTGAGCGCTACCGTGCTTCGGAGGGCACGTAAAGCTATCGGACCTCGTTCTTGTCTAAGAATAAGAATCGTTAGGCCAAGTCGGAGGCCTTCGGGCGGTCTGAAAACTTTTACACTAGAGTTGGCGACACACTCACACGAAAAACAAAACAAACAATGAATTTAATCATAAAAGCATTCACGCCGAGTCAATCTACAAATATCTCCTTTCACATAGCGCTCACCAGCATTCGAGCTTAGCCTTATCTGGAAAATCAACGTTCAATTTATTTTTTGTTCATCCCTAGTGTTCAATTCAATTTTCTGACGTTTGGGATAACAATAAATACCGTAAACTTAAAAATATATATATTAAATAAATTTAAAAATATTTTTTGCACAACCTTAGTGTAAGTGAAAAATGTAAGTATTCAAGTTTTTGTTCGAATCACTCTGAGTGTGGCATTTTGAAAATAAACTTATGATATTTGATAAAGTTGGTTTTGGCTTAAATAATATCAGTTTCTGTAACAAGCAAATACTTACAAAGGTAAATAAAATAAGTAGACCAGGCATTGTTAGGTAAAACCTCGCATGAATACATATATAGCTTTACCACGAATTACTGTTAAATAATGTTCTCCGTAACGTATTCGTAGGTACATGAAATGAAATATAAATATTTCCAGTAAATGGATTCACAAGTGTTGATATTACATTCAGTTCTTCTGAGAAATTATATCGAGTATCATACTGTATGACGATCACTATTGTAGTAATTTATTTTTAGTATCATCATCATCTAGGACTTTCGTCTTAAAAACCGGGATCCGCTCTTGTCTTTAGCCAAATTTAACAGAAATTAACTCCACAGAGCGACTGCCATCTGATGCCATTGCGACTCGAAGGTTTAAAGATATTATATGCTTCACATCAATCTTAGTATGTATTATCCAATAATACTGACTACCCATAGCTATAGTCTAAGATCTGCGTGACAGCTGGGACCGATGGTTTTATATGTTTTTCGCGGCACGCGGCAAGGGATAATAAACAATTTAACACGAAAGCTGCGAAATATGACAGTCAGGTGTTATCTTCACTAGACTATCGTTACCATGATCAATTGAAAGTATGTTATGTTTAAATTTAGCTTATAAAATTAAATAACACCTTTAGTAAGACTGAAGCTAACCTTTAGTTTCAAGGCTAAAACTGCTTCAACGTAAAACGTTTATTTTGGTATGGATAATAAAATGAGTTTCTATAATTTCGATTCGTTTGTAAAATGTTACTATTCTTTTACGAAGCAGAGGCAAATCAATGGTTAAAAAGAATTTAAATAATTCACAAACTAATTGAATATCACGGCGAGCTGGTATGATTATTTAATCTTTTAAAATTGAATGACGTAAGTGCGGTGTATAAAAATTAAGATTAATTTTTACTATTTCAACTTTATCCTACTGGTTAGTTAGTATATATCTAAGCTTACAAATAATCGCAATTATAAGTATATTCATATGTAATCATGAATAATAAACTAACATCGCAAGTTTCACGAATAGATCCACAGATAAAAAGAACCTTCAAAAAACCCCTTTTAACATACAAATAAGTACCGCACACCACATAAAAAGAGTGGCCCTCATTTGTCACCGCATAATAATTCGAAAGAACGAGAACATAACGTGGTTGAATAACAAAATCCACACTGTGTTGGTTTATGTAAAATTTAAATGTGAAATAATAAAACCTCCATGATCTCGTACAAAGCTAGCGTTACTTTCCTAATAATAACAGAAGGAAGCTTAATAAAAATTCTCTAAGATTTTTATGTACTTTGAATATAATGGCTTATATCGGATATTGATTTGAATTTGCAGAACATTTTAATGGGTGAATATACTACTAAAACTGAATACAAATACATGAAAAAATAAGACACTAAAAGTTAAAAACATGTTTTCGTCATCACACACTTTGAAAATTATTACATTGCATGTGCCTAACACACACAAGCACAGGTACCTACAGTGACTGCGCGAGTCAGTCTTATTTTGCACGATTTGACAGTTTATTCTGATTTACTAAGTAACATTGAATGAAAATAGGGTTTTATATCATCGCACACTGTTTAAAATAATTTTAGGTTAATAAGTATACCGTCTATGCCTTATTATTAAAATATTTTGCAAATGCATATCAACACTTTGTATAATATAGTGGGTAATAATATCCTAGATTAATTTACACATGGTGATATGATACAAAACTAAGCAAATCTTGTACTATGGGTGATCGAATAACTGCTGACATATACATATTATTTTACTCTTAGATAAATTACAACCAGACCATAAATTAAACCACTTATACCACAAAGGTTTATTTCGGGTAGGAATCGAACCTTTAGTTCAACTGAACTTCGCTCTGACAACTTTCAGAGCTGCTAATCACCAGACCAACAGGGATACCAGGCTACTCATTTATCTGCGTATTACAAAAGCTTTAAACGCCAACGT
Source organism: Euclidia mi (assembly GCA_944739405.2). Lineage (NCBI taxonomy): Eukaryota > Metazoa > Arthropoda > Insecta > Lepidoptera > Erebidae > Euclidia > Euclidia mi. Next base: position 29,048,857 of record OX123199.2, on the reverse strand, counting down.
TAGGAGAAGCTCCTTATTTCATAGTCTGTTTAATTTGCGGCTCGTACTCTTCCCCGAACGTTGTCGTTTTGTGCAGACCGCATTGAACATATTTGCGTTAGCATTTAAACAAGTGCTTCCATAGTACCTGGATTAACACCAGCTTTTACAAACAATTAAACAATATTTCAGACAATTCCGCGCAGTATCGTTAACTTAAGGCAGAATATGTTACATAAAACTAAATTGCTGTCTGTTTAAATGAGGTTGTTAGTTTTGTTGGTTGGGTGAATTTTGCTTTTGCTTTGTAGAATATCATTGAAAACTTTAATTACCTCATCTAGTTCAACATTGTTTTTAAATATTCCTGTCGTAATTAAGTTTAATAGTGCTCTAATTTATTTAAAGCTGTATTAAGATCTATTTTACCAAAAAACTGTAAAAAAATTTATACATAGCTACATACTATCATCTAAAAAGGCAAAAATCCACTTTTATAAAATAGCGACATTAGATCTATCATAGAATAAACATTAGAATAAACTGTCCGTGTGGTGACGGATTAAGAATACGGAATGTCACCACCCCATATCATCCCATGGGTGTCGTAAGAGCCGACAGAGGGAGCATATTATGCAGAGAACAGCACTGTAAGAGAAGGAAAACTTGATACAAACCCTATACCAACCCGTTTGGCCAGCGTGCTATAGTAGGCCAATTCCTCCTTTCAAAGGAGAGGCCTGTCCAGCAGTGGACTGTTAAAGGCTGGGTGATGAGAATAAACATAGATAGATAGATTGAGATGAAGTATGAAACTCACTAATATAACCCTCAAAATGCCGTGAAATCGTTCGTATAGGTACAGCTAATAAATCAAAATAACACATAGGCTACCTTTTGTCGCAATAATCGACACGCAGAATCTAGTTTACCATCAAAGATCAAAGAATCATAGAAGAAAACATCCTAAAAATATTGGGTAAGGGTTTGGTGAAAAGTCCCGTTAAGATTAGGATTAATAGAAAAAAGTTTTAATTAAACTTCACACTGACTTATAAGTTTAAACAACAAAACACTAGCTACAAGTATGAAGCCTTTAGAATACCTACGTGGACATTGATTTGTCCTGGCTTAATCAATGTTATTACTACGGGATTGTCAGGTATAAACTCTCTTCAGGAAGGTATGTTGATACTAGTTATTTCGCCTATTTGTTTAATAAATAAATCTTATGTCAAAATGAGCGCTATTTCATTGCCAACACGACGATAAAAAGATTTTATTCTGGCTTAGAAGTGGGTTGGTGAATTTTATTTTAACTTTGCCAGGATTTTTTAGCCATCCGCAATATCCAGATATTCGCGATATATTTTTAACACGCTAAATATGATATAAAATACCTTTTACCCATTAAACGGATCTCGTCGCTTTTATTCAGATCATATTGCAAATTTATGTTTTTATACCATGTCAGTGTATATTTAACATGAATAAATAGAAATCGGTTAAACTGCAGTGTCTAACTGCATATCAAGTTGGATTCACGAACAACGATGTTGGTCTAGAACAGGGTTCCTAAAACTTTTTGAAGTCACGGACCACATTCAGAATTAACAAATTTCCATTTAGGTACCTAACGAATAACTTGGGTAAAAAAATAAGCCTCAATATCAAAAATCACTTCCGGTGCTAGACGATCGTCGCTGAGAGTTCGTTCGAGGCGTGAGTTTCATGGACAAATTCCAAATAAAATATTTTCAGTGTTAACCGCGGACCCCTGTTACTCATGCTATGGATACCTACGGGGTCCATGGACCCCACTTTAAGAAACCCTGGTCTAGAAGTATTTTGCATAGTCTTATTTGGTGGAAATGTTATTTTTTTATTAACATACCCAGTAATAAAGTATTCGTTCAATAAAACTTACAACTATACAATTAGATTATCATGAATGTCATGAAATAAATAAAGTTTACAGCAAAAAAACAAAAATAAAAATCAAGTGAGTGAGGTGCCAAAACCCGACGTTGCTGAGCTCACCAGTCCCGCCGCGACCACGGCTGAAGCAAGTCAGTCGAAACGTTGGCAAAACCCGAAGTATTTATGTCTTAAATATATTATTCATCGCGAGTAAGACCCGCTATATTATAACCTTGTATAATATTTTATTATTATAAATCTAGTCTACCAAATTAGACATTGAATGATGCAAGTGTTGTGCAATCAATCATGTGACACACAAGTAAATATATGTAGGCACACATAAAATAATTCCTGAGGAAGTACCTATTAGGTAAAATAAGTCACGCGGATTGAGCCGCGGATGTAGTCTAGTAATAATATTTTTTTATGATTTATTTATAGACTCACGCCTGTATCCCCGGAGGGGTAGGCAAAGGTGTAATATTACACCCACATTTCGCCATGAATTTGTAGGTCCCACGTAATAGGGTGCGAGCAGTCGTATACGCTATCCACTGAACCACGGAGGCAGTAATAATATATATCTAAATATGTTCTAGTACCGCCCTAACAGCATTCCAAGTTTTTAAATTTTAATGGAATACGAAGAGTAACCACTGAATTATCATCTACATTCCTAGCTTTTTATAATTTTATGAAACGTTTGTTGAATTTCACGTTAATAAATAGAAATTTTCCTATTGTCTTTGATCGGTACATTGGGTCGATTCTATTAATATTATTGTCTGGCATCGACGTCAATCTCATTGTTACTACGTAGTTCTTGTTAACTTCATCGGCGTTTGGAAGTGACACATGTCCATTTCAAGGTTGTCATTGATTCGTTTAAACTATTTAAAGGACTACTGCAAATGACAAGGATGGTATGGGGTTTGCGTAAACAATAAAATCAATATATCCTTCAGTAATAATCATTCAGCGTTTATTCCATTGTGACGATAGATAATAATTATATAATAATATAATATTCTACCACATACACACATCATCATCTAGTCCCAAGCTAAGCAGAGCTTGTGTTATGGGTACTAGATAATGCATAAACATACATATACACTTTTTTTGTAAATACATACATATTAAACATAGAAACACCCAGACCATGGCAAACATCCATGTTCATGCACACAAAATGTTTGACTTGAGCGGGAATCGAATGCACGACCTTCGGCGTAACAGTTGCTTACATTCTCTGCGCCAACCGGTCATCATGATGTGTGTTACTCTTCACTCAAAAACTACTCGAGATTATGACGAAACTAAGCAGTAATAAAGCTGGTTCAGATCATACGTTGGCTCCCCTTTGTAGTGATACCTGATACCCTCGGAAGCGAAGTCTGGCAGAAACTAGTCGTGATTGGAAGGCAGGTTGCACGGCAAATTCTACTTGCAAAAGTTGACCAATAGTCTTAATATGTTTTGGGTTTATTAATGTCTACCTACGGAATTCAATATTCGATCTATAGATAGATCTGTAGATTTTAGATTCGTTTTTGACATAAGCTCCATACAAAATATGTCTTACATGAAACTCGAATCTCAAAATCTATGTATGGATCGAATATTGAAAATGGCCGTTAGTTGATGGTTAATAAAAACCAAGATTTAAAAGATTAAATAGTTTCGTCGCTAGATCATAGTAGGTATACTTAGTGTAGTTATATTTTCTGTTATTCTTATTTATAAATCTGGCCTTCTTGTCCTTGTTCAAAGAAAGGCTCATAATGTAATCTCACATAAGGATAACAGTGTCACAAGTCTGAGGTTTTGTTTTAACGTGCCGAATACGTAATGTACCCGCGCGCTTCACAAACAAACTTTTATATATCATACCGTACGGTTTCAAGACTACAGATTAATTATTCATTCAAATGTTTGTTATTTTGATGTAACGTACAGAGTCTCTTCAGTACGGTTTCTATTTTATCTATTGCCAATATGTAATGTTTGCACGTATGTAGTTTTAGAAACATTTTTTACAAAGACAACTCCTGTTCTAGAAAAGATCTTTTGTCGTGTTCTAGGAATAGATCTTTTATCGCGTGTGACTTTCAGACAGAAATCAACGGAAACGAAAAAAAATACACGATTTGTGGGTCACACGAAATGTTGTCTCATTTAAGTATACATATAACCCACCAATGAAATTCACCGCAGCGCCAAGCGATGTGACGAATGTTCTAAGCCTACACGCTATCCGTGCACTCGAGTAAAAATATGAAAATAATTTATTTCTGGGCAGTGTTACAAACGTTGGCATAATTTTGTTATAGCTGGTCACACGCGGCTAATACGTAGATGACGCGAACATCACGGTTACGCTCGCAGAGATACATTTTTGGTTTCGCTTTGCACACAAACTTGATTACAGTGTTATCACCGCTACGCCGGCAAAGTCACTCGTGCATGCCACTTCCTGTTTTGTCAGTTTATTTTCTGTGCTGGTGAGATTGTATTATTTAGCCAATTTCATACCGCCAGGCTATAAAAATAAAAAAAACCATATAGACATTGCGAAAATTTTAGAATATTCTCGTTTAACGGCTTTGAAATCTGCATAATATAATTATGTCTATCCAAGTTACAGCCAATATAAGCGCATGATGACAGCTTTAACAGACAAGGTTATATATTATGATGCCCCTTCTTTAATATTCAATATAACATACTAAAATATGCAAGCAACAATAATGTCCAACCTTGTTTGTCAAAACATTTGTTAAAAAATAACCGAAATCTCTCTCCATTTTCAGCATAGGTACTATTACTGAAAGATGACAAAATGCTAACTTTTTACTAACAAGTGCAAAAGCAGTATTCGACTATGAACTTTGAAGAACGAACAGTTCTTTTTTTGTTAGATACTTCAAAAACTCGCAGCTATTATAATATGAATAAAAACTTTCCATATTGTGCGAAGTTGCCATCGTTCAAAAAGTAAGACAAATTTTATGTAAACGATTACCTTGAATAAGTTTTACACGAGTTTGTAAACAACTTATATAAATATAGGAAAAGTGTTTTATGAGGTGTTTACGAGACTATTAGCTTGGCTTTAATATTTTTAAGATTTTTTATTCAAATTCATGTAACGCTGGCATTTAAAGACGGTAAAATATAACACAAAGAAGATAAAATGAACCGTGAAAGTCACTAGTCGCACTATCTTATTGCCTTTGAAGATTCACTTTATTGGATAAAGCAGTACCTATATAGCTTTTAAAGTGCCGTCTGCCACATGAAGATCAAAATGTTCTGGTTTCATTTGTGCAGTCAGTATTCAATATCGACTCGACTCTTTGGTGTCGACAAAAAGCCTACTTCACTTTAGCCTTGCACTGGCAAAGCTAAAGTGTAGGTAGCAGATGCCGACACTTGTGCACCTAGGCCGTCAGTATCTACGTACAAACGTAGATTTGCTACGATCCTTTTACCTATTATGTGTGTTAGTTCTTCCAATTTCGGCATTTTGTTCCTCAGAAGAAAGCTCCTTGGAATAGGAACTCTTAATCTTCTCATGGTATTTCTGTCTATCTATCTAAGTATTATGGAGTTCGGGTAGTACTTAGATACAAGTATTCTGACCAATCACGTTTTGGGCACTAGTAGGAAGGGATTTATAAGTATAAAAACTATAAACCGACTATTTATACTGTTATTTATAACGTTTAAATAATTTTACTTCAACATGAATTAATTGAAGTAAAATTAGTATAAGAAATTGATCGAGGTTATTGTAAAATATAATTTTTTAGAGCATTACACATTTTGTCTTTTTTCCATTCGCATTTTTACGAAGACAGTCAGAAGCTGTAACGGCTTGTCTTTTTATTAACTTGTTTAACATTAAACATAGACAGCAAACAATTACTTAGTTATAAGTAATAAGTTAATAACAATAACTTTGAATACGTAACCTAAAGTTTCGGCCTCAATCTGACGATACTTTCTGGCGTCAGCCGGGTAGCTAACGCCAGAAAGTAAGTATGTGCGTATCGTAAAGTTAATTATTGTTCCATTTACCGCTAAAGGAAAACATCGCACGAAAACATATTCGGCGATTATAATATTCCCGAAAAAGTATAAGGAGAATAATTGTCCATTGCAGAGATGTCTGTTAATAATATTGTCTTATTTTTTATTAAAATACAGCTCACATTTTTTTTTCCGCAATAAATTTTGGGTGGATATTAGTTTTTCGTTTATAAGATTTGTACAAACATATACATATAAATTATTATGTTCATCAATTGGCTGCTCCTTATAATAGCCACATTTCTGTATTATGTAAAATACATATTTGTACAGAATAATTTCAAGGACAAGATTGCTGTAAAGATCTGTCTAGAAACAATATTCAGTAAACTTTAACCCGAGGGTGCTTGTTTCTCGATTCTATCTATTAAAACAAAGCTATGATTTTATACATATAGATATATTTAGTTGCAGTTTAAACTTACACTAAGGCTTACAGTGTGAACTTCTAAGATGGTTCAAAGGCAAAGATGTGTCCGACGAAACAGCAATGCGAGAATAGTAAGGGTGAAGTGACCAGCCCATTCACTAGTTCCCAACTTGTCCCTTCTCAACACGACACCGATAGATAGTAAAATACAACTTCCGGAAATAAATATTCTTTGACATTGTAAATGGTTTTCATATGTTCCCGTAAGTAATGTTACTGCTGTTAAATCTGATTGCAGAGTAGTGGAAATAAGGGTGTGGCTTGTCGTTAAAAAAATTCCGTAGATAAGTTAATTATTAATAAAATATGCTAAGAATGATATATACAGATATATCTTATGGTGTTAGAATATCTGACTATTCTGTTCGTTACACTATATTTTATGTAGCGCACCTATGATTGGAAGCTTTCTTCTTTCTTAAGAATTCACAATTAATCAGAACTAGCGGAGCAGTAACAACAATATTCGTCATTTAACCACTATTATAGCATGTTATATGTTTATTAATTTGTTATAATCGTATTTTATAGTTCATACGAATTTGACTAAATAAAAAGAACGCAATAAACTATCTAGTTATAAAGGGTCCGCCCTCGGCAAATATCCCGGTCGATTCGGCCCGTGTAAGTTCAAATTAAATAACTTTATAATTTAGGTGGTACATATTTCAGGACAGTACTGTAATCTTTCACAGGGAGAGGTTTACCTTAACCCATTTTATACTCGTATACACACATTTGAAATATTATACGGGTACTATACGAGCCCCATAGAAACCGTGGGCTTATATGCAGGTAACTTTAAACAACTGTTATTATACTCGTATGGAGAAGGGCTGAGGGTGAATTTTCCTGGAAAAATAAAATTACAAAACTGGTTTTTGCGTTATTATCTTTCTCCCTTTTACCAGAATTTACGATCTTTGAGCGTAATGCGTATACATGTGATCCCAATATGTACACGACCTAGAGAGAGTACGTTAAGTGCTGTGATACCTTTACCAGCAATAAGATTAGCTTTAAGGCCTCCCTCAAATTGGGCGACAGCGTTCCTCGAGCGTACGCCGAATGGACGCCGAGCGTACGCTCGAGGAACGCTCATGACCAATGTGAGGGAGGCCTAAAACTTTTTAATTACCTACGCTGGAATAGCACACTGCAGTTGAGTGGTATTGATTGTGAGTCTGCAAGCTTTTGATTAGATTGATAATTGTAGACCATGTTAGATGCAATTACCAATAATGTCTCTTATATAAGTTGGCTGATCTGATATCATTAGGTATTCTTACATTTAATGTAATAGTATATTTTCACAAACACCATTGCTAGTAAAACAAACCTTGGCAATGTGATTTTTTTATAAATCAAATACTGCACCATAAAGTAGTAGATTTTTGGTGTCAGAGAGATAAGTATTTCTTTTTAGTAACAAATATACTGTTAGGTTCGATTTCAGCTGAAACCTAAATTTATAAAAATTAAACCGGTGTACTTAAACATTAGGCCATTAGCTCGACAAATGAACGTGAAAAATTGTCACTTACCCGTAGATTAGATATGACATTATTCAAGGTTTGCTTTGTCACTTTACTAGTTAGGACACATGGCAAGTCACACCGAGTAACAATGGGTGCCAGGTTAAACGATATTACTAATCTAACAGTGTTTTATTACATTCATTATTTAAAGTACCTAAGGCTGTTCAGGAGCCTAGGCTTACAACCTTACACTAATAAACATGGGAGTTAGAACCTTTATTTGCCAAATCTCGGCATTAGCCCTATTCACGTGGGGTCTTTCGAGCTGTACTCAGCCGGTGCCACAAGACTATGATCCTATAGTCAACATTGAAAAGGACCTCAAGCAATTTTTTTTTTAAATATTGTAAAGGAATTTCTGCGTCCGCCGTTTTTAAAATCATCTCTTCGTAGAAAATATAACGTAAAAACTAAATAAAATGTATACGCGTCGGTCTCAGGCACTTGCACGTGTAAAACTTTGAATACATGATAAATTGAATGAAAACCCGAAAATTTATTTATAAAATTAATTTCAGACGCAAATGCGAGAACTGTTATTATTCTAATTATAAAAAGATACATACTCCTAATTATCGAAATGACCCAAAGGTCTAAAAATAATACAATTTTTATTTTATTCCACGTATACTCGTAATAACCTACATTCCGCTATGTATCCCTTTACAATTTCATCTCTGGAATACTGGCCGAAACCACACACAAAGGACTTTTCACTTTGATCAAAACAAATTAGTACGAGTATTTGTAAAAGCCAAATATTGCATTCAAACATGAATTTAAACGTAGAGGTTGCAAACGCTAGTGAATATACTACGGCTTGAGTCTCGGGTCGTGTCTCGAAGTTCCGAGACTTTTGGTAAATTTAGGTGTCTCAGTTCCCGGGACTTTCGAGTCGAGACTCGGGACAGGACACAGTTGTCGAAATTTTAGACTTAAGTACTCAGTACTATCGCGTTAATACTGAATATACAATAAATGCGTCTGTCGCGCCGCCACATTAGTTGTTTTGTGACGTTTGATTGATATTGTGTCTGTGTCGGGTCAGTCAGTGATCAATTTAATTATATGGGGTAAAGAGTGTGTTCAGTGTTGTTTTCTTGTGGAGATACCAACAATTATCGAAATTGTATTGTAATATATTTTTTTTCTTAAATAATTAAAACCTAATTGTGGCACACACAGAATATTGTTTCGTGTGAGGATCGAAGCCACAGCTCTAGACGCAGTGCAAATTGCAAAGCGTCCCCTAAGAACACTACTGCGTACGTAATTATAATTATTAATTACATATTAAATATACAAAACGTAATTGCCTTATGATATATATGTATATGATACTAATGATACTAATTTAGGTGATAGCTGTTCTATGTAGCTGTTGATTGAATGTTTTTTAAAGTTTCCCATGACACAGAATTTATACATAGTGCGAGAATTGTATTTTATAGAAGAAAAAAATATTTAGACTGAAATTGACATTAAAATTGTTAGAATTTAATTTGATGTTTTGTGACTGCTGATATTCTGTCTGTCTCGTATCCTGGGACTATGAAATTGTCAAGACTTCCTAAGCCCTACTTAACACTACCTATTATTTCAATAAATGATTTTCTTGGTTGTTTTAAAAGGCAACTTCCGCACTTGGAACAAATCTTGTAAATACACTCAGTAGGGGTCTATGACCCAGACTCGCAACAAAAAATGTTGGAACACACAATACTTTGCGAAGTGCTAAATGACACCGCCTCGCCTTAAAGCACTACGGTGTACAGTCAGTTAAAACTTGTTATTACTACGATATCAATTTAGGTGGTAACTCTTTTGGTGTTGTTTAAATGTTTGTAAAGTCTTCGGCGTTACGGGGTTTATGCCTAGCGTGGGGTTATTTTTTATAAAAGAAATATTAATTATTTAGACTGAAATTAATGTTAAAATTGTTCTAATTTTATTATTCTATAGAGATTAATATAACAGCTAGGTATACTCCTCCAAGGATGAACGCTTTTAGAACGCTCGTTTTAGATTTTATTATTAATCAATATTCGTCGTTAGTTTAGTTAATTTTTCGCTTACTCGCTTAGATTTTTTTTATTCGCTCGTTTTATTATTCCCCATATTCTATGATTCTTCTATGATGACTAATCTGCTGATTGTTCATTGAAATTCAGCTTGAAAATGAACCGAATGCATTAATTGGGAAATCGGTCAACTTTACTGGGTAGTCTAATAGACTTGCATTCAGGTCCAGATGACGTACATTACCAAAGTGGATAATGGAATAATTAAACTTTGCAAACGGGTTGTTATCGTCTTAGTTGGGCGAAAGTTCGTAAGGTGATAAAGAGATCGCAGTGCCTCCATTATATTCCAACTGAATCTGTGCACTAGCGACAAAATTAGTCGCAGAACTATATGTAATTTATATTTTATCATTAGGCCAGCCTAGAGACGACTACTGCTGGACTTACATATACCTCCCCCAAGGTTCTTCACACATATCGATCTTGAGCCGCCCGCATGCGAGATGCCCTTCCCACGATCTTAACTAGATCGTTATTTATAATTTCTATGTAATAAATCATCACATATGTAATCATAAGTAGGTACATTAGCTACAAAAATCTTATTTAAAACAAATATACAGAAGCACAGAGTTAGATCGTGAGTTCTGAAACTACTACAGTTTGAAAGTAAATATCGGCAAACGTTCGCCGCGCAAATGAAAATATGAACTCATATTTATTTTGTACATACTTCTTTTTGTGTGAACTACAAATCGAATGATGGTGCCAGTGTAGCATTAAATTTCCGAAGGCACTTACATGAGAGTGTTCGGATATTAATGCACATGCTTTAAAATCTACTAGTCAATACCGTCTGTGAAATTTTATTTCCCTTTGAGATGGAATATTATACGTTCAGATCTTCTGAGTATGAGAACGCTACAGTTTTTTACTAACTGCCAATTTTATTTGTTATCTCGATGCACCATGATGCATATTGATGCTGTGCTTGTAGGATAATGTGTATTTGTTGTACTGTGAATTGTATACCTAGCTGTTTGTGTTGTATTTTTTGTATTGTGCGTTGTATTTGGTGTGTCAATAAATGTTTTACTTACTTACTTACCATGCAGTAGCCACTAGTTTTAGTCAGTTTCAGCTTTGGGTTGTCAAATTTTAGAATACATACATACATAGTCTCACGCCTATAATCCCTAAGAGGTAGGCAGAGGTGTATTTCTACACCCACTTTTCGCCAGATAAACCGTATCATCAATTATTAGGTAGGTACTCTTGCCTAGAATATGCACTTACTTATATTCAGTTCTTCAGTTTGATCGATTTTCATATTTTGATACTCACTCTATTATTTGAATGAAGCAAATTAAGATAGAAAATATGTTAAAGGCATTTAAGTCAATCTTATATTATATGTGAACTTGGTTCTTAAGATATCTACGCTTGCTTTGTTCTTTTCGGTAGAAAATTTCATAATAATAAAAATAATGGGTACCTTTACTTACTTTTAAAAATATGCAATATTTAAAAATAACTATAGGCACCAATTATTTTCATTTTCCAATATTATTAATTGTATTTCATGCAAAAATTAATAATAAGTTAACACTGGATTTCAACGTACAAAATTACTTAGGTAAGTCCCCACAGTTAATTGTATTATGTAGACACCCGCTAAGGCAGAATTCTAATACTTCGACGAAGTGAGTCTATTAGAGGTTGAAAGTTTGTATGAAGTAATGGCTTGCTACGATAATTTATATCGAAATAGTTGTCGCAACAGGTCGCCTTTTGCGGCGTAGTCAGCAAGCAGGTTTTCGCACGACGCTCACGTAACGGTGGCGAACCGTATCGACCACAGAAATAAATAGTAATAGAACGGTGACATGGGCGTGGTGCGCGTGTCAAACTATTGCACTATAGCGCATGTGTTTACACATGTTGTACAACATTATTCTGCGTGACAATCAGCAATGGTCAGTTTTTATATAAACAATAACATAATTTCATTTTCCACAGGTACATCACACACACACATCGATAATAATTCCTTAGTGTCCCCTCACTATCTATACGTCTACGCGCGAAATGTACACGATGACGTGACATTCACCATTCTATTACTATTTATTTCTGTGGTATCGACCATGAATTAGGATAGCCGTTCCTCCAAAACTAATCGGTCTCTCCGAATAATTTACGTGATTACAACCATACAATTTATTTGTCATTAATATTCAAGACCTTTATTATAAATTATGATGCAGGGGAATATGTATGCAATAGTGCTTCGCAGAAGTTCCACGGCAACAATTACTTTGAAATAAATAATATTCTAGGACAACTCAGCCACGATCACAAAAAAGCAGAGCTTGTCCTATGGTAACAAGATGAATAATATACTTGTATATTCCTGAATGCATAAACATTACAAATAAATTACACCCACACAACAAATAGTTTAAGATTTGTTCTGGACGGATCACGATCAGGTCACTAAACAACAGACACTTCCAGTATTAGTTACCATAACTATTCACGAAATAAGTCGTTATTTTGTGAATAGTAGTAAGTATATTCTTGCATTATTATGGCTATCTATCTTCTTAACATGTTATATAGAGCGACAAAGTTGGTACTGTAATAAGTAAAGCTAAATTGATTTCTATTTCAATGGGTCGACGCGGCCGAGTACGTAATACCCTTTCATAGAATATCGACTTTAGAACGAGAACTCGTATCGTTACGTTTCATTCAGAGGGTGACCCTTCTCATTGTGTCAATAATAAGCAACTGCCAGCGTTTGTTCCTAATATCAAAACATCCGACTAATATTGGATGCATTGGAAGCATATTCGATAATTTTAAATAAAAGCAATTTTAAATTGACTGTCTATCATTTTACCGGTGAAGCTCCAAAATCAGTCTCTCATTGGTCTACTGTTATATGAAGGAAAATATGCCTCGTTTGTTTGAAAATATATCTTTTTTAACGCTAATATCTTCCACTTTTTGAAAAACTATTGCGTCTCATTTTCATTACCTCAATTTTGTCAGTAGAAATGTTCCATGATGTGAAGAGAATTTTTAAATTAAGGATGATTTAGGAACATTTACTAGCTTTTGTACTTTTCAATTGGTAAATACTTCATTTCTGCACGAGAGTTACTAGCTGCGGTAAGCTAACTTGTAACTCCATAGTGGTTCTACATTGGAATTTGGATAACAACAAAAGAACCGCCAGTTTCATCGATTAGCCCGATACCTGCACCGCACCTAACATAGCTCCTGATATAAGAAATTTCATATTTTAATATGCACATCAAAACTTTTTCTAATTTTATGATTAATACTGTCACTATTAACTTTAATGAGTAATTTTAACTATGTCGGCATTTGTAATGTAATATCCAGTGCCGCTTGTGAGTTCGGAATGAAAACAACGTGTTATAGTTCCAATTTAAACTTAAGATTACTCTACTTAGACACAAATTGTTGAGCAACACAGTTTCACTTACCACTTCATCATTTATAAGCGTTATTTCTGAGCGTATGAAGAGTTTCCAGCAAGGATGGCGTTGGCGCTTTACATTGCCATATCGTAAACTACATCACTCGGTAATGAGAATGTTATCCTTATTATTTTCACTATGGTCCATATTCCATTTTTAAAAATATGTACTGAGCGCTTCAGAATGAATTGAAAGTTTTTTTCAATTAATTCTGAAGCGCCTGTACATATTTTTAATACAGGTACAAAATAAAACACCATTGCGTATCCACCTGTCATAAAAGTAATTAGCCGCTTCGATTCATTTGCTATTAAACCACTTTCAAACGAATTTTTTTACAGCTTTTATTAAAATGTTCCATTGCAAAATTCTGCATGAGGAATGGATATTTTCATTAAAACGTATGAAATATTTGAAGCAGGTGTAATGGATACACGTTGCACACTTACGTATAGATGTATAACTATTTGTATATTTCATGTTTGTTCGGGCTCTGTGTAGGCGTGATAGGTTATGAACATTTAAACATGTACCTAGGTTGTTCAGGTACCTAGGTGTAGTGTATATGAATCAATATACAAACAGTTTTTTTTTTCCTTTTTCTCAGGAACGCGCGGAGATATCAAACTGAGATTTATATCAAATACTCAAATCTACTGTCCCTTGGAGCTATGAAAAATTCAAATTTTTAAGCCAACGCAATCGAGAGATAAAGCCATATATGCCGCAAATTTCCGCAAATTTTCGAAACTTGCAAGGGAATCAAAACCTAAAGAGTACTTCCCGTGAACACAGAATCTTTGGTACAAAGCATCGTCTTAAAGCAGAGATAAAGGAAAAATTGCGAAAACCGTCATAGTTACATCGATATATTTTTTTATAATTTTAAAGTAACATCCCCTTTCCCGATGAACGCTTTAAGGTATTAAATTGAAATTCATATCAAATACTCAAATCTATAATACTTTAAGTTGCAATAAAATCAAACTTCTATGTCGACGCAATGAAAAGAAACAGCGATTTAAGCATACCTATTTTTAAACTCGCAACTACACTAGCAAGGGAATCAAAATCTACAGGGTACTTCCAGTGAACTCAGAATCTTAAAATTTGTTACAAAGCATCGTCTTATAGCACAGATACTTAAAGAAAAAATTACGAAGACCGTAAATATTTAGTTACATCATATTATAAGAATATTTTTAATAATTTTAAAGTTACTACCCCTTTCCTGATGAATGCGTAGAGGTAGTAAATTGAAATTCATATCAAATACTCAAGTCCATAATACCTTTAAGCTGTAACGAAATCAAACTTCTATGTCAACGCAATCATAAGAAACAACAATTTAAGCATATTTTCAAACTCGCAACTACTCGCAAGGGAATCAAAACCTAAAGGATACTTCCAGCTGATCTAGAATCTTGAAATTTGGCATGATCCAATGTTTTATATAACATAATTATAAAGTAAAAATACCGAAACCCCTTAATTTTCAGTCACATGACATATATAAATAAATATATATATATACCTACAGGTTTGTACGGAACCTTCGGTGCGAAAGTCCGAGTCGCACTTGGCTGGTTTTTTTATTACAGTTCCTACTCACCAGCCTGCCTATTTAAGTATACTAGAATAAATTAATTATTTTATGTCTTTGTATATTTAAGGTACAAGAATAAATTGATAGGTAATTTGATGTCTTGATATTGAAAGCTTCTCAAGACCTATGTAGGTACATGATCTGCACCATTACGCGCAGCTATTTGTAGCCAAATGTTTATGCTATGTTTTGGATACTATAATTATGTGTCCAATATCATTTAGATATAGCGTTCATTGATGCAGCGAAAGCCTAGTGTTGTTTATGCCATACCCTGCGCCTCGGAAAGCACGATAAACCGTCGGTTCCGTCTTTCATGAAGATCTTTGACAGTCGTTACGGGAAGTCAGTATCCTCAAATAAACTGATACTGGTCTTACCCATATATATCTCTTTGGGTTGCGGAGGTCAGACGGCAGTCTCTCTGTGGAAAAGCTGATATTACGGTAGTAGAGCCTTGCTGATTTCAGCATGAATGGGCCGGCTCGACCGGGGAAGTACTACCCTCTCACAGAAAATCGACGTAAAGTAACAGTACCTAAACTGTTGCGTTTCGTTCGGTGAGTGAGAGTGCCGGAGACCCTATCCCCTGAGGGAGAAGCCCTCATCCTATCCCTTTTCCCAACCCCAAGGGGCGGTAACGCACTTGTGACTCCTTGGGTGTTGCTTGTGTCCATGGACGGCGGTAATTGCTTACCATCAACCGATCCGTCTGCTCGTTTGCCGCCTATTACTATAAAGAAACTGTCGTATTTGGTTAGACCAGTAAGCGGACCTCGGGCTCCAAGGCCTGTTAGTCTTGGATGCAACCGGGATAACGCTAGGACGATGATGATCATTTAGATATAGCGTCTTGATTTATTTTTTTACGTAACATTTACTCTTTAGCTCTACAAGTGTTTCACTGTGTTCTTTGTCGCAAAACATAGCTATGTTGAGTTTGTCTCGAAATATATGTAAGAGACTAATTAATTTACTCCTTGAGACTTCGGGCCACGCGTAATGAGTGTTGATGGGAATTGCGCAGAATGTTGAACACAGTGAAAATTGCTTTGTCACCGCGGAGGGTGCATAGCTTATAAAGCGTTGTCTTTTTAAGATCAAATAAATACGCCTGAGGCTCTTTTGCCTGTGTAATACAGCTGTTCTGGCTCACACTTATCAGGTGTTTGAAAGAATTAAAACTTTGCTCAATATATTACGAATAACTCAAATATTGAAGTCTACATAAATCACATCGTGGAAAAGGATGTATGTAAATAAAATAGTACTTTATCCCTTTATTTGCGCTAACTCAATTTAAGGCCAAGGTTGGGTCGAGTTGATTTCTTCGCAAACCCTTGCTATTGACATTATTATACTGAATCAATATTATGTTATCTTTCCTTTAGAGGAATGAGGCAAGGTTCTATTTAATTTTAAGGCTTTTGTTTTAAATCATACGGTTATGGTAGCTCTCTGTTGATTGAACGTGCGTCGATGTTTGCATTTTTGCTTGCCATTTTATGTTCTTCATGTGAGATGCTACGGAGAGATTAATTTTATGCAGAGCCACGGGAGTTGAAAAAGTATATGATATGGAAAGTCAATGTCTACTTTCTCTTAAAGATTAATTTCATTCTTGTCAACTGCAATATATAGGCATATCATTAAATAGATAGACAGATGTTAAATTGAGTTTACGAAAAGAAAAGAGACGAGCGCACATAACATTAAATTTCTTACACAACCAGTTAACTTTGTGTTTTAATCTCGTTAAAATAAAGTTGAGAGTTGAAGCTCAAATAATTCTGCGGATCATGGATATTATTACAAAATAAAGGAATTTAATTTTACATAAATATAGCTATGGCTATTTATATGTATTCGCCCAATCCCGTAATTGGTTACTTCAACCTAAGTGATATATCCGTGTTACACTCGGCGTTCATTATCTCCTTTATGTACCTGTGCCAAGTGCCAAAAGGTATGAACCGCTTTTGTACCTGGCAAAAAAATCAAGAACAGGCAGCTTAAGCTCTTGCCTCAATTTCAAGTTGGATATATATGAAACAATACTAAATAGTTCTCCTTTTAAGCACCACGCTCTAAGTGTAAATCCTGATAGTGATGGACTTTACAAACATTGAATCAATTTATACAAATAACACCCAGAATCGCGACAATAATTTGTAAATTACACAAATTGTTGACTCGTGTCAGTGGTGATTGTATACACTCGGAGCAGTGCTAAGTGACAAGACGGCTGTTGAAACCACAGCGCCAACCGCGCAGATGCAGTGTATTAATTCTCAGTAGTACCTTAAAATCTAAAAATGTAGTCTGTTGACCCATTTGTTCACCCAATATTTCGACCTAAAATGTGTCTGGCTAGGTCTGTGCCCGAATAAGCCTTTGTATATAGGTACACAATAATATTAAAATCCCACCAGCGCGTCAGGCCGGCAGATCACGCTGTAATGATTTCATAACAACATGATTTATTCACAAGTATTGAGTTGCGGTGGTATATAAGATATGAAAGCACCTACTATGTAGTAAGTGATATCTACTTTTAATCTCCGCGCGTAAACCGTTGTCACCGACTGTCATGAAGACCTTTGACAATGCAATGGTTATGCCGAGTCGGTCCTTCAGTTACGCTGGTTTTAGCATAGAATTTCCATCTAGATTTCCGGCATTAAAAAGAAAAGTTGATACTACCAAATCTAGAAAAACTGGTTAGACTCGAAAGGGTATCCCAGACTTCAACAGGTACAAATTAAGTCGCACCCGTTAAAAGATAAAGAAGGTTTTTAATTATGTCTTTCTCCATGCGAACTTACAATCAAAGGACATAAAGTGCCACCTCAGCAGCATGACCGCATAAATCATTGCACCACACGAGTAGCCAATGATGATGATTTTTTTGATTTCTTTCTTCTTCTTTTTACATAATTACCACACCAAAGGCGAACAAGTAAATGCCAAAACAGAATTCAAATGTGTGACCCATTTATTTCAATGGGTATAAAATTTGGCAAACGTTTTCGATAGCACGTCTTGACACGAAACTTGATCTCAAAGGAAAATGTTCGTCTTAAATGCACAGATAGTCCCTCATGAAACCGCAAAAGGTGTTCGTGAATAGTTTTGAACTTTACAAAGTCATGTCTAGTATTACACGATCAGACTCGCTCAGATTATATACCTACCTATTATTAGACTACCTCGGAGGAGCCGACTTTGTACGATTACGTTCTCGTGAATTGCTTATGAGAGCTTCTTATAATATTTGACAAAACAGTTTTGGTTTTAGTCAATTGTTATGTTTTGTTGTAAATTAAAGTAAATATAACATTTACCTATATTTTCCTACGGTATATATACCACGTTTCTTTGTTTTGAGTAACCGATATTTCAGCACTGTTGAAAGTAAATAATTATACAAAAAATTAGGTGGCTATCCTACTTGTTTACTTAACTCTCACTTATAAGTCAAAGCTTTTATCCAGTTTTAAACCATCTTAAATATTAAAGATAAAAGCTAAACCTAAAACAAATCTATAATTAAGAAAAAAAAGAAAAAAGAGAAAAGCAAGAAATACAATAATATATATGCTATACTGCGTCCAAGAATTCTGCCGCAACGCTGTCTACTGGTAGCGTGCCCAGAAGACTGTCAGCATTGCCACGCTGGATGGCAATGCTTATTCTCTCTGCGAAAAATAGGCCAGTCTTCTGGTCACGGAAAGCATTGATCAGCCTTTTTGCTATTTCTCTGTATAGAGCACGGACACTCGGGCCCCATGGCCCCAGCGTTTCGACCCCAAACGGCTCAAAAACGTAATTTCCAACTAGATTTTGGTATTTGTGTCGTTTGAGGGTCTCCGGCGATGCATCAGCAGCGCCAGCTGAACCAGCTGTGCTTAGAAGATGTGAGAGCGCAAGGGTATCGACGCCGGCAATGGCAATTGTATTTAATGTAGCGCTCATAGCGAGACTCATAGCGAGACTTGACTTGCCGTTCGTAACAAGTTAAGCAATGCTTGCACATGTCGCCACTTGGATGGGTGACCGTGTGTGGCATTTACATCTGAGCGCTACCGTGCTTCGGAGGGCACGTAAAGCTATCGGTCCCCGTTCTTGTCTAAGAATAAGAATCTTTAGGCCATGTCGGAGGCCTTCAGGTGGTCTGAAAACACTAGAGTTGGCCACACACTCACACGCAGTGGCGGATTTACCAGCAGGCTGAGTAGGCTTGAGCCTAGGGCGGCAAATTTCAGGGGCGGCAAATTTAACCTATCAACGCCGAGGAATCGTGATTTTTTTTGTTAATTTTCGAGATAGGTAGATTCTTGTCATTGAAGAAAAATAATTCAAAAATAAAATTTACGTTTCCTAGTACTTTCGAGTGTCCTCTTTTCGAATCAAATACCTTCTTTCATAATAAATGAACGAAATTAGTATAATAAATAAATAAACTAAGCAATGGATCAAATTACAAAGCTCTTCTATGTTCACCCTATTATGACCCATATTGCCATAGCGGTAACGATCATAACTGCAGTGATGCAGTTATGATCGTCTCGTCGCACTAGACGCAGACACGCCTCGTACGAGAATGAAATGTGACATTTCAACTTTTTTTTTGGCGCGTAGAAAGGTGCCAAGACTTATATTCGTTTTAAAACACAAGCAATATTTATCTATGGTCTCAATAAAAAAATCGTTGAACAAAAATCAACTCAATGTATTAAAAAAATGGGTTTTAATTTTAAATGCATCGCACCAGCGGGAACGCCGGCGTTCCCGAGAGAGCGCATCGATCAGCATATCGAGAATAATATTAGCGGGAAGTGCGGAACGCCGGCGTTCCCGACGCCGTTGAAAGGAATTGCATATCAAGTTGACGCATTATTCTGGTCGTGTGCTACTTATTTTCAAAGTGTTTCGTGAAGTGTGTAAATATTTTCTCGTTACATTACTGGTAAGTAAGAACTTATAGTAAATATGATGTACTGGCATAAGTCGCGTATAACAGATTAATTTGTTTTAAATAGCCTTGTAATTTTTTTTAACGTCACGTCAACCGTAATTAGTGATTCAATAGATTCCTCATTTATATTGTCTTTTTTCATCAATCAAACACAGAAATAAAACTTATATTTTTTATACATTGATATTCTATTGATTTTAAATGAATAAATTACCAGATACAATTTATGAATCGTACTGAAAATCTTAATTCGAAATAGTGACTTTGGAAGCTATGCAAAAAAACTTCGAGTTTGTCGTCATGATATATCAAAAAAGTAGGTACCTTTAAGGAGTTTCAGGACCGTCGATACAATGTTGCCATGATAAACCATGTTAAAAACGAACAAAATTTCAAAATTATTAGAATTTAATAAAATTTGGTGAGTATATTCTTAAGTATTTAATCCGACAATACAGGTTTTTTTAGATTTTTACTCTTAATACACTGTAAATTGAAGTCTTTTTATTTAAAACACCTAAGTGTCATAAACGTTTGCAAGTATTTAGAAAGTGGCTACCATGTATTTAAATGATAATAAAACACTTAGGTATTTTAAATTAAAAAACTTCGATTTACAGTGTATAGTTCTCGAGTAATTGAACATTGAAGCTCACGTGAAGTTCGCATAGCGTTTCGAATATTCCAGGCATAAGAATGCTGCTTTAACGCTTAATTACTTGATAATTAGACAGAGGACAAATTAAAAAAAAATGTGTTTTCACACTTGATGTTAAAGAACGTTGTCGCAAAATTTTATTAATATCCAAATATTTTGATGTTTGTATAGAAACTCCTTAAGGATCAATGATGTTTTAGTAAATTTTGTTAGAATATCATTGTTAAGGATACATGAGCCACATTGTCCCAGCTAAAAATTGTCATCGATAGAAATTTCCGCAATTTATGATTCGATAAAAATCTGAAAAGATTCAACAACATTTCGAAAGCTATGTACTTATATCTAACAATAATGACGGAGTAAAGGTTAAACGATCGGGCTTTGCTTAACATAGAAGCAAATTTTTTAAGAACATTGGATTGAGAAGATATCATTAATGATTTTGCTGCGCTTAAGTGCAGACTAGTTTTGTAAAACAATTATTATTTTGTATGAGAATAAACCTGTCGGTATCTGTAATAAATAACACCTAAAATCACTTTAAATGTTTTAATGAAATGTGCAAATATCCCTCAAACTACTAATAAAATATTACTAACTAATATCTATTAGGTACATTGTAGAATGCAAACAAAGTAAAAGTATTATAGTTAATAAAATAAAAGTGACCGATAAAGTTAATTCATTATGTAGTCTATACAGTTGAGAAAGGGGCGGCACATGACCTTTGCCTAGGGCGGCCAAGACTGCAAATCCGCCACTGCTCACACGAAAAACAAAACAAACAATGAATTTAATCATAAAAGCATTCACGCCGAGTCAATCTACCAGGTTCTAGAATAAATTAACTGTAGATACATTTTGAGATATTGGTTTCGAAAAAATGGAAGTACATTATCCGATTTGTTACTGCTATTTACAGCACACTTCTACAAATATCTCCTTTCACATAGCGCTCACCAGAATTCGAGCTTAGCCATATCTGGAAAACCAACGTTCAATTTTTTTTTTGTGCATCCCTAGTGTTCAAGTCAATTTTCTGAAGATGGGGATAAAAATAAGCAAGCCGTAAACTTAAAAAAGAAAAAATTAAAAATATTTTTTGCACAACCGTAGCGTTAGTGCAAAAAGGTATTCAAGTTTTTGTTCGAATTACTCTGAGTGTGGCATTTTGAAAATAAACTTATGATATTTGATAAAGTTGGTTTTGGCTGAAATAATATCAGTTTCTGTAACAAGCAAAGGTAAATAAAATAAGTAGACCAGGCATTGTTACGTAAAACCTCGCATAAATACATAGCTTTACCACGAATTACTGTTAAATAATGTTCTCCGTAACGTATTCGTAGGTACATGAAATGAAATATAAATATTTCCAGTAAATGGATTTACAAGTATTGATATTAAATTCAGTTCTAGAGAAATTATATCGAGTATCATATCTACTGTATGAGGATCACTATTGTAGTAATTTATTTTTAGTATCATCATCATCTAGGACTTTCGTCTTGAAAACTGGGATCTGCTCTAGTCTTTAGACAAATTTAACAGAAATTAACTCCACAGAGCGACTGCCATCTGATGCCATTGCGACTTGAAGGTTTAAAGATATTCTATGCTTCACATCAATCTTAGTATGTATTATCCAATAACACTGACTGCCCATAGCTATAGTCTAAGATCTGCGTGACAGCCTGGACCGATGGTTTTATATGTGTTTCGCGGCACGCGGCAAGGGATAATTAACAATTTAACACGAAAGCTCCGAAATATGGCAGTCAGGTGATATCTTCACTAGACTATCGTTACCATGATCAATTGAAAGTATGTTATGTATAAATTTAGTTTATAAAAGTAAATAACACCTTTGGTCGGACTTAAGCTAACCTTTAGTTTAAAGGCCAAAACTGCTTCAACGTAAAACGATTATTTTGGTATGGATAATAAAATGAGTTTCTATAATTTCGATTCGTTTGTAAAATGTTACTATTCTTTTACGAAGCAGAGGCAAAACAATGGTAAAATCACAAATTAATTGAATATCTAGGCGAGCTGGTATGATTATTTATTCTTTTAAAATTTAATGACATAAATGCGGTGTATAAAAATTAAGATTTATTTTTAATATTTCAACTACATCCTACTGATTAGTATTTCTTAGCTTACAAATAAACGCATTTATGAGTATATTCATATGTAATCATAAATAATAAACTGACATCGCAAGTTTCACGAATAGATCCACAGATAAAATGACCTACAAAAACCCCTTTTAACATACAAATAAGTACCGCACACCACATAAAAAGAGTGGCCCTCATTTGTCACCGCATAATAATTCGAAATAACGAGAACATAACGTGATTGAATAACAAAATCCACACTGTGTTGGTTTATGTAAAATTTAAATGGGAAATAATAAAACCTCCATGATCTCGTACAAAGCTAGCGTTACTTTCCTAATAATAACAGAAGGAAGCTTAATAAAAATTCTCTAAGATTTTTATGTAGGTACTTTGAATATAATGGCTTATACAGGGTGTTAATTTGAATTTGCAAAATATTTTAAGGGGTGAATATACTACTAAAACTGAATACAAATACATGAAAAAATAAGTCATTAAAAGTTAAAAACATTTTTTCGTTATCACACACTTTGAAAATTAGTACCTACATTGCATGTGCCTAACACACACACACAAGCACAGGTACCTTCAGTGACTGCGCGATTCAGTCTTATTTTGCACGATTTGACAGTTTATTCTGATTTACTATCTAAGTAACATTGAATGAAAATAGGGTTTTATATCATTGCACACTGTTTAAAATAATTTTAGGTTAATAAGTATACCGTCTATGCCGTATTATTAAAATATTTTGCTAATGCATATCAACACCTTGTATAATATAGTGGGTAATAATATCCTGGGTTAATTTACACACGGTGATATGATACAAAACTAAGCAAATCTTGTACTATGGGTGATCAAATAACTGCTGACAAATTAACTTACTCTATAAATATAGTATTAGTACATATATATATATATTATTTTACTCTGAGATAAATTACAACCAGACCATTAATTAAACCACTTATCACACAAAGGTTTATTTAGGATAGGAATCGAACCTTTAGTTCAACTGAACTCCGCTCTGACAACTTTCAGAGCTGCTAATCACCAGACCAACAGGGATACTCATTTATCTGCTAATTACAAAAGCTTTAAGCGCCAACGTTAGGAGAAGCTCCTGTTTTCATAGTCTGTTAAATTTGCGGCTCGTACTCTTCCCCGAACGTTGTCCTTTTGTGAAGACCGTATTAAACATATTTGCGTTAACATTTAAACAAGTGCTTACATAGTACCTGGATTAATACCAGCTTTTACAAACAATTAAACAATATTTCAGACAATTCCTCGTAGTATCGTTAACTTAAGGCAGAATATGTTACATAAAACTAAATTGCTGTCTGTTTAAATGAGGTTGTTAGTTTTGTTGGTTGGGTGAAAATGCTTTTGCTTTGTAGAATATAATTGAAAACTTTAATTACCTAATCTAGTTCAACATTGTTTAAAATATTTCTGCCGTAATTAAGTTTAATAGTGCTCTAATTTATTTAAAGCTGTATTAAGATCTATTTTACCAAACAAACTGTTATAAGTTTATACATAGCTACATACTATCATCTAAAAAGGCAGAAATCCACTTTTATAAAATAGCGACATTAGATCTATCATAGAATATACATAGATAGATAGATGAAGATGAGAGATGAAGTATAAAACTCACTAATATAACCTTCAAAATGCCGAGAAATCGTTCGTTTACAGTTAATAAATCCAAATAACACACAGGCTACCTTTTGTCGCAATTATCAACACTCAGAATCTAGTTTACCATCAAAGATCAATACATGCTAAAAATATTGGGTAAGGGTTTGGTGAAAAGTCCTGTTAAGACTAAGATAAATAGAAAAAAGTTTTAGTAAAACTTCACACTGACTTATAAGTTTAAACAACAAAACACTAGCTAAAAGTATGAAGCCTTTAGAATACGTAGACATTGATTTGTCCTGGCTTGATTGGGTTGGCAGGCAAATATCAATGTTATTACTACTGGATTGTCAGGTATAAACTCTTTTCAGGAAGGTATGTTGATTTTAGAAATTTCGCCTATTTGTTTAATAAATAAATCTTATGTCAAAATGAGCTCTATTTCATTGCCAACACGATGATAAAAAGATTTTATTCTGGCTTAGAAGTGGGTTGGTTAATTTTATTTTAGTTTTGCCAGGATTTTTTAGCCATCCGCAATATCCAGATATTCGCGATATATTTTTAACACGCTAAATATGATATAAAATACCTTTTACCCATTACGGATCTCGCCGCTCTTTTTCAGACCATATTGCAAATTCATGTTTTTATACCATGTCAGTGTATATTTTACATGAATAAATGGAAATCGGTTAAACTGCAGTGTCTAACTGCATATCAAGTTGGATTCACGAACAACGATGTTGGTCTAGAACAGTATTCCTTAAACTTTTTGAAGTCACGGACCACATTCAGAATTAACAAATTTCCATGTAGGTACCTAACGAATAACTTGGGTAAAAAAATAAGCCTCAGTATCAAAAATCACTTCCGGTGCCAGACGATCGTCGCTAAGAGTTCGTTCGAGGCGTGAGTTTCATGCACAAATTCCAAATAAAACATTTTCAGTGTTAACTGCGGACCCCTGTTACTCATGCTATTGATACCTACGGGGTCCATGGACCCCACTTTAAGAAACCCTGGTCTAGAAGTATTCTGCATAGTCTTATTTGGTGGAAATGTTAAATTTTTATTAACATTCCCAGTAATAAAGTATTCGTTCAATAAAACTTACAACTATACAATTAGATTATCACGAATCTCATGAAATAAATAAAGTTTACAGCAGGTATTAGGTACTCATATCTACTTATAAATCTGGCCTTCTTGTCCTTGTTCAAAGAAAGGCTCATAATGTAATCTCACATAAGGATAACAGTGTCACAAGTCTGAGGTTTTGTTTTAACGTGCCGAATACGTAATGTACCCGCGCGCTTCACAAACAAACTTTTATATATCATACCGTACGGTTTCAAGTCTACAGATTAATTATTCATTCAAATGTTTGTTATTTTGATGTAACGTACAGTCTCTTCAGTACCGTTTCTGTTTTATCTTTTGCCAATATGTACCTAATGTTTGCACGTATGTCTCGTCGTATCCATTTTATTGTTTAAATTATTATTATTTTTACTTATTGTTTGCAACATGTATTTTACTGTGTATTAGCATGTAAAGTTGTGAGTACGATGTGGGTATTATTAAACATATAAACAAGTAGTTGTTGCAACCTGTCTGATGGCTTAGGCTGACATGCTTATGCATACATCTTCTGATGGCGTGGAGGCATAGTGATACAGATCGTGCTGGCTCCCTCAATCAAGGTTGAGCCGTTGAATGCGGGCCATCAGTGGGCCAAGTCAGTTAAAAGCGTCAGTTAATTTCCTGCATTGTACTTGCATACTAAACCCTTTTTTTGTCTGGACTTTAAAAGATGAAGAAAAGACTAAAGAAATTGAAGTGACAAAAAATAACAATGACTCTCAGTTTGTTTCGGCCTTCTCAAGAAGTCATTTAGCTAGGAAAAGCCGGCATCATCTAGAATAGGATTTTGACATGTATAAGTGTTGTAAACAACCAAAATGCAGAAATAAATATGTCTTTATGTCTTTATGTAGTTTTAGAAACATTTTTTACAAAGACAACTCCTGTTCTAGAAAAGATCTTTTGTCGTGTTCTAGGAATAGATCTTTTGTCGCGTGAGACTTTCAGACAGAAATCAACGGAAACGAAAAAAAAACACGATTTGTGGGTCACACGAAATGTTGTCTCGTTTAAGTATACATATAAACCACCAATGACATTCACCGCAGCGCCAAGCGATGTGACGAATGTTCTAAGCCTACACGCTATCCGTGCACTCGAGTTAAAATATGAAAATAATTTATTTCTGGGCAGTGTTACAAACGTTGGCATAATTTTGTTATAGCTGGTCACACGCGGCTAATACGTAGATGACGCGAACATCACGGTTACGCTCGCAGAGATACATTTTTGGTTTCGCTTTGCACACAAACTTGATTACAGTGTTATCACCGCTACGCCGGCAAAGTCACTCGTGCATGCCACTTCCTGTTTTGTCAGTTTATTTTCTGTGCTGGTGAGATTGTATTATTTAGCCAATTTCATACCGCCAGGCTATAAAAATAAAAAAAAACCATATAGACATTGCGAAAATTTTAGAATATTCTCGTTTAACGGCTTTGAAATCTGTATAATATAATTATGTCTATCCAAGTTACAGCCAATATAAGCGCATGATGACAGCTTTAACAGACAAGGTTATATATTTTGATGCCCCTTCTTTAATATTCAATATAACATACTAAAATATTCAAGCAACAAATGTCCAACCTTGTTTGTCAAAACATTTGTTAAAAATTAACCGAAATCTCTCTCCATTTTCAGCATAGGTACTATTACTGAAAGATGACAAAATGCTAACTTTTTACTAACGAGTGCAAAAGCAGTATTCGACTATGAACTTTGAAGAACGAACAGTTCTTTTTTTGTTAGATGATTCAAAAACTCGCAGCTATTATAATATGAATAAAAAGTTTCCATATTGTTCGAAGTTGCCGTCGTTCAAAAAGTAAGTCAAATTTTATGTAAACGATTACCTTGAATAAGTTCAACACGAGTTTGTAAACAACTTATATAAATATAGGAAAAGTGTTTTACGAGGTGTTTACGAGACTATTAGCTTGGCTTTAATATTTTTAAGATTTTTTATTCAAATTCATGTAACGCTGGCATTTAAAGACGGTAAAATATAACACAAAGCAGATTAAATGAACCGTGAAAGTCACTAGTCGCACTATCTTATTGCCTTTGAAGATTCACTTTATTAGATAAAGCAGTACCTATATAGCTTTTAAAGTGCCGTCTGCCACATGAAGATCAAAATGTTCTGGTTTCATTTGTGCAGTCAGTATTCAATATCGACTCGACTCTTTGGTGTCGACAAAAAGCCTACTTCACTTTAGCCTTGCACTGGCAAAGCTAAAGTGTAGGTAGCAGATGCCGACACTTGTGCACCTAGGCCGTCAGTATCTACGTACAAACGTAGATTTGCTACGATCCTTTTACCTATTATGTGTGTTAGTTCTTCCAATTTCGGCATTTTGTTCCTAAGAAGAAAGCTGCTTGGAATAGGAACTCTTAATCTTCTCCTGGTCTTTCTGTCTATCTATCTAAGTATTGTGGAGTTCAGGTAGTACTTAGATACAAGTATTCTGACCAACCACGTTTTGGGCACTAGTAGGATTTATAAGTATAAAAACTATAAACCGACTATTTATACTGTTATTTAAATAATTTTACTTCAAAATGAATTAATTGAAGTAAAATTAGTATAAGAAATTGATTTTGGATCGAGGTTATTTTAAAATATAAGTTTTTAAACCATTACACATTTTGTCTTTTTTCCATTCGCATTTTTACGAAGACAGTCAGAAGCTTTAACGGCTTGTCTTTTTATTAACTTGTTTAACATTAAACATAGACAGCAAACAATTACTTAGTTATAAGTAATAAGTTAATAACAATAACTTTGAATACGTGACTTAAAGTTTCGGCCTCAATCTGACGATACTTTCTGGCGTCTGCCGGGTAGCTAACGCCAGAAAGTAAGTATGTGCGTATCGTAAAGTTAATTATTGCTCCATTTACCGCTAAAGGAAAACATCGCACGAAAACATATTCGGCGATTATAATATTCCCGAAAAAGTGTAAGGAGAATAATTGTACATTGCAGAGATGTCTGTTAATAATATTGTGTCTTATTTTTTATTAAAATACAGCTCATATTTTTTTTTCTGCAATAAATTTTGGGTGGATATTAGCTTTTCGTTTATAAGATTTGTACAAACATATACATATAAATGATTATGTTCATCGATTGGCTGCTCCTTATAATAGCCACATTTCTGTATTATGTAAAAGACATATTTGTACAGAATAATTTGAAGGACAAGATTGCTGTAGAGATCTGTCTAGAAACAATATTCAGTAAACTTTAACCCGAGGGTGCTTGTTTCTGGATTCTATCTATTAAAACAAAGCTATGGTTTTATACACATAGATCTATTTAGTTGCAGTTTGAACTTACACAAAGGCTGGCAGTGTGAACTTCTAAGATGGTTCAAAGGCAAAGATGTGTCCGACGAAACAGCAATGCGAGAATAGTAAGGGTGAAGTGACCAGCCCATTCACTAGTTCCCAACTTGTCCCTTCTCAACACGACACCGATAGATAGTAAAATACAACTTCCGGAAATAAATATTCTTTGACATTGTAAACGGTTTTCATAAGTTCCCGTAAGTAATGTTACTGCTGTTAAATCTGATTGCAGAGTAGTGGAAATAAGGGTGTGGCTTGTCGTTAAAAAAATTCCGTAGATAAGTTAATTATTAATAAAATATGCTAAGAATGATATATACAGATATATCTTATGGTGTAAGCATATCTGACTATTCTGTTCGTTACACTATCTTTTATGTAGCGCACCTATGATTGGAAGCTTTCTTCTTTCTTAAGAATTCACAATTAATCAGAACTAGCGGAGCAGTAACAACAATATTCGTCATTTAACCACTATTATAGCATGTTATATGTTTATTAATTTGTTATAATCGTATTTTATAGTTCATACGAATTTGACTAAATAAATAGAACGCAATAAACTATTTAGTTATAAAGGTTTCGCGCTCGGTAAATATCACGGTCGATTCGGCCCGTGTAAGTTCAAATTAAATAACTTTATCATTTAGGTGGTACATATTTCAGGACAGTACTGTAATCTTTCACAGGGAAAGGTTTACCTTAACCCATTTTATATACACACATTTGAAATATTATACGGGTACTATACAAGCCCCATAGAAACCGTGGGCTTTTATGCAGGTAACTTTAAAAAACTGTTATTATACTCGTATGGAGAAGGGCTGAGGGTGAATTTCCCTGGAAAATAAAATACCAAAATTGGTTTTTGCGTTATTATCTTTCTCCCTTTTACCAGAATTTACGATCTTTGAGCGTAATGCGTATACATGTGATCCCATATGTACACGACCTAGAGAGAGTACGTTAAGTGCTGTGATACCTTTACCTGCAATAAGATTAGCTTTAAGGCCTCCCTCAAATTGGGCGACAGCGTTCCTCGAGCGTACGCCGAACGGACGCCGAGCGTACGCTCGAGGAACGCTCATGACCAATGTGAGGGAGGCCTAAAACTTTTTAAATACCTACGCTGGAATAGCACACTGCAGTTGAGTGGTATTGGTTGTGAGTCTGCAAGCTTTTGATTAGATTGATAATTGTAGATCATGTAGTGTTTTATCGAGTTGGCTGATCAGATATCATTAGGTATTCTTATATTTGATGTAATAGTAGGTATATTTTCACAAATACCATTGTTAGTAAAACAAACCTTGTCAATGTGATTATTTTATAAATCAAATACTGCACCATAAAGTAGTAGATTTTTGGTGTCAGAGAGATAAGTGTTTTTTTCAGTAACAAATATACTGTAAGGTTCGACTTTTACCAGATATTAGCCTGATATGTGGTGTAAGTACTGTTGTATGGTATATATTTGATGTAAGGTGTGTGAAGGTCACTTCGATGAGATATAATCGAAACACAGTAGGTAACAACGTTTCACGATATATTATGTTTACTATTCCAATAGAGTTGTACACAGTTGTTACAGACAGATATGGGTGACTGAAGCTAGGATATATTTTATAATTAAACGATTTTAAACTTTCGCGATTAGTATACATTATACAAGGTTATATAGCGGGTCTTAGTCGCAATGAATAATATATTTAAGGCATCAATAGTTAAATACCTCGGGTTTTGCCAACCTTTCGACTGACTTGCTTCAGGCGTGGTCGCGGCGGGACTGGTGAGCTCAGCAACGTCCTAATTATCACGCGGCTAATACATAGATGACGCGAACATTACGGTTACGCTCGCAGAGATACATTTTTGGTTTCGCTTTGCACACAAACTTGATTACAGTGTTATCACCGCTACGCCGGCAAAGTCACTCGTGCATGCCACTCCCTGTTTTGTCAGTTTATTTTCTGTGCTGGTGAGATTGTATTATAATACGTAGCCAATTTCATACCGCAGGCTATAAAAATAAAAAAATCTAAGCGAAAATTTTAGAATATTCTCGTTTAACGGCTTTGAAATCTGCATAATATATGTCTATCCAAGTTATAGCCAATATAAGCGCATGATGACAGCTTTAACAGACTTAAACAGACAAGGTTATATATTTTGATGCCCCTTCTTTAATATTCAATATAACATACTAAAATATTCAAGCAACAAATGTCCAACCTTGTTTGTCAAAACATTTGTTAAAAAATAACCGAAATCTCTCTCCATTTTCAGCATAGACGTACTATTACTGAAAGACGACAAAATGCTAACTTTTTTTTTAATAACGAGTGCAAAAGCAGTATTCGACTATGAACTTTGAAGAACGAACAGTTCTTTTTTGTTAGATGATTCAAAAACTCGCAGCTATTATAATATGAATAAAAACTTTCCATATTGTTCGAAGTTGCCATCGTTCAAAAAGTAAGTCAAATTTTATGTAAACGATTACCTTGAATAAGTTTAACACGAGTTTGTAAACAACTTATATAAATATAGGAAAAGTGTTTTACGAGGTGTTTACAAGACTATTAGCTTGGCTTTAATATTTTTAAGATGTTTTTATTCAAATTCTTGTAACTCTGGCATTTAAAGACGGTAAAATATAACACAACCAGATAAAATGAACCGTGAAAGTCATTAGTCGCACTATCTTATTGCCTTTGAAGACTCACTTTATTGGATAAAGCAGTATAAGTAGCTTTTAAACTGCCGTCTGCTACATGAAGATCAAAATGCTCTGGTTCCATTTGTGCAGTCAATATTCAATATCAACTCGACTCTTTGGTGTCGACAAAAAGCCTACTTCACATTAGCCTTGCACTGGCAAAGCTAAGGTGTAGGTAGCAGACGCCGACTTCTTGTGCACCTAGGCCGTCAGTATCTACGTACAAACGTAGATTTACTACGATCCTTTTACATATTATGTGTGTAGTTTTTCCAATTTCGGTATTTTGTTCCTGAGAAGAAAGCTCCTTGGAATACGAACTCTTAATCTTCTCCTGGTCTTTCTGTCTATGTATCTAAGTATTATGGAGTTCAGGAAGTACTTAGATACAATTATTCTGACCAGTCACGTTTTGGGCACTAGTAGGCAGGGATTTATAAGTATAAAAACTATAAACCGACTATTTATGATGTGACCGTTCTCATTGTGTCAATAATAAGCAACTGCCAGCGTTTGTTCCTAATATCAAAACATCCGACTAATATCGGATGCATTGGAAGCATATTCAAAAGCAATTTTAAATTGACTCTCTATCATTTTACCGGTCAAGCTCCAAAATCAGTCTCTCCTTGGTCTACTATTATATGAAGGAAAATATGCCTCGTTTGTGTGAAAATATATCTTTTTTAACGCTATATCTTCCACTTTTTGAAAAACTATTGCGTCTCATTATCATTACCTCAATTTTGTCAGTAGAAATGTTCCATGATGTCAAGGGAGTTTTTAAATTAAATATGATTTAGGAACAGTGACTAGCTTTACGACTTACTAGCGGTAAGCTAACTTGTAACTCCATGGTGGTTCTACAATGGATAACAACAAAAGAACTGCCAGTTTCATCGATTAGCCCGATACCTGCACCGCACCTAACATAGCTCCTGATATAAGAAATTTCATATTTTAATATGCACATCAAAACTTTTTCTAATTTTATGATTAATACCATCACTATTAACTTTAATGAGTACTTTTAACTATGTCGGCATTTGTAACGTAATATCCAGTGCCGCTTGTGAGTTCGGAATGTAAACAACGTGTTATATTTCCAATTTAAACTTAAGATTACTCTACTTAGACACAAATTGTTGTGCAACACAGTTTGACTTGCCACTTCATCACTTATAAGCTTTATTTCTGAGCGTATGAAGAGTTTCCAGCAAGGATGGCGTTGGCGCTTTACATCGCCATATCGTAAACTACATCACTCGGTAATGAGAATGTTATCCTCATTATTTTCACTATGATACATATTCCATTTTTAAAATATGTACTGAGCGCATCGATATATAATATATATCGAAGCGCTCAGGTATAGTACATATTATGTACTATATAAGAGGGCTTCAGAATTAATTGAAAGTTTTATCAATTAATTCTGAAGCGCTCAGTACATATTTTTAATACAGGTACAAAATAAAACGCCATTGCATATCCACCTGTCATAAAAGTAATTAGCCGCTTCGATTCATTTGCTGTTAAACCACTTTCAAACGAAATGTTTGCCAGCTTTTATTAAAATGTTCCATTGCAAAATTCTCCATAATGAATGGATATTTTCATTAAAACGTATGGAATATTTGAAGCAGGTGTAATGGACACACGTTGCACACTTACGTATAGATGTATAACTATTTGTATATTTCATTTTTGTTCGGGCTCTGTGTAGGCGTGATAGGTTATGAACATTGAAACATGTACCTAGGTTGTTCAGGTACCTATGTGTAGAACATGAATCAATATACCTACAGACAGATATTTTTTTTACCTTTTTCTCAGAAACGCGCGGAGATATCAAACTGACATTTAAATCAAATACTCAAATCTACTGCCCCTTGGAGCTATGAAAAATTCAAAATTTTAAGCCAACGCAATCGAGAGATACAGTCATATATGCCGAAAATTGCCGCAAATTTTCGAAACTTTCAAGGGAATCAAAACCTACAGAGTACTTCCCGTGAACACAGAATCTTTGCTACAAAGCATCGTCTTAAAGTACCTACAGATAAAGGAAAAATTGCGAAAACCGTCAACATATATAGTTACATCGATATATTATTTTAATAATTTTAAAGTAACTTCCCCTTTCCTGATGAACGCGTTAAGGTATTAAATTGAAATTCATATCAAATACTCAAATTATAATACTTTATACAATAAAATCAAACTTCTATGTCGACGCAATGAAAAGAAACAGCGATTTAAGCTTACCTATTTTTAAACTCGCAACTACTAGCAAGGGAATCAAAATCTACAGGGTACTTCTAGTGAACGCAGAATCTTGAAATTTGTTACAGAGCATCGTCTTATAGCACAGATACTTAAAGAAAAATTGCGAAAATCGTAAATATTTAGTTACATCATATTATAAGAATATTTTTAATAATTTTAAAGTTACTACCCCTTTCCTGATGAACGCGTAGAGATATTAAATTGAAATTCATATCAAACACTCAAGTCCATAATACCTTTAAGCTGTAACGAAATCAAACTTCTATGTCAACGCAATCATAAGAAACAACAATTTAAGCATATTTTCAAACTCGCAACTACTTGCAAGGGAATCAAAACCTAAAGGATACTTCCAGCTGATCTAGAATCTTGAAATTTGGCATGAAGCAATATTTTATAGCACATAATAATTATAAAGTAAAAATTCCGAAACCCCTTAATTTTCAGTCACATGACATATTTAAATAAATATATAATATACCTACAGGTTTGTACGGAACCTTCGGTGCGCGAATCCGACTCGCACTTGGCTGGTTTTTTTTTATTACAGTTCCTACTCACCAGCCTGCCTATTTAAGTATACTAGAATAAATTAATAATTTAATGTCTTTGTGTATTTAAGTATAGGTACTAGAATAAATTGATAGGTAATTTGATGTCTTTATTATTGAAATCTTCTCAAGAACTATGTACATGATCTGCACCACTACGCGCAGCTATTTGTGGCCAAATTTTCATTCTATGTTTTGGATACTATAATTATGTGTCCAATATCATTTAGATATAGCGTTCATTGATGCAGCGATAGCCTAGTGGAGATACCAACGGACTGCCATGCAGATGCTAATGGGATCGAATCCATGGCGCGCAACACTGACTTTTCGGAGTTATGTGCGTATTAAATTGTTTATGCCATACCCTGTGCCTCGGAAAGCACGATAAACCGTCGGTTCCGTCTTTCATGAAGATCTTTGACAATCGTTACGGGAAGTCAGTATCTTAAAATAAACTGATAATATCGCTATCTCTTTGGGTTGCGGAGGTCAGACGGTAGTCTCTCTGTGGAAAAGTTGATATCACGGTAGTAGAGCCTTGCTTGCTTGATTTCAGCATCAATGGGCCGGCTCGACCAGGGAAGTACTACCCTCTCACAGAAAATCGACGTAAAGTAACAGTACCTAAACTGTTGCGTTTCGTTCGGTGAGTGAGAGTGCCGGAGTCCCTATCCCCTATTCCTTCTCCCTCATCCTATCCCTTTTCCCAACCCCAAGGGGCGGCAACGCACTTGTGCCTCCTTGGGTGTTGGTTGTGTCCATGGACGGCGGTAATTGCTTACCATCAGCCGATCCGTCTGCTCGTTTGCCGCCTATTACTATAAAAATACTGTCGTATTTGGTTAGACCAGTAAGTGGACCTCGGGCTCCAAGGCCTGTTAGTCTTGGATGCAACCGGGATAACGCTGCGACGATGATGATTATCATTTAGATAATTATAGCGTCTTGATTTATTTTTTTACTGTTTCGTTGTAACATTTACTCTTTAGCTCTACAAGTGTTTCACTGTGATCTTTGTCGCAAAACATAGCTATGTTGAGTTTGTCTCGAAATACTTGTAAGATACTAATTAATTTACTCCTTGAGACTTCGGGCCACGCTTAATGAGTGTTGATGGGAATTGCGCAGAATGTTGAACACAGTCAAAATTGCTTTGTCACCGCGGAGGGTGCATAGCTTATAAAGCGTTGTCTTTTTAAGATCAAATAAATACGCCTGAGGCTCTTTTGCCTGTGTAATACAGCTATTCTGGCTCACACCTATCAGGTGTTTGAAAGAATTAAAACTTTGCTCAATATATTACGAATAACTCAAATATTGAAGTCTACATAAATCACATCGTGGAAAAGGATGTATGTAAATAAAATAGTACTTTATCCCTTTATTTGCGCTAACTCAATTTAAGGCCAAGGTTGGGTCGAGTTGATTTCTTCGCAAACCCTTGCTATTGACATTATTATACTGAATCAATATTATGTTATCTTTCCTTTAAAGGAATGAGGCAAGGTTCTATTTAATTTTAAGGCTTTTGT
Source organism: Euclidia mi (assembly GCA_944739405.2). Classification (NCBI taxonomy): domain Eukaryota; kingdom Metazoa; phylum Arthropoda; class Insecta; order Lepidoptera; family Erebidae; genus Euclidia; species Euclidia mi. Next base: position 29,012,738 of record OX123199.2, on the reverse strand, counting down.
TTTAAATCATACGGTTATGGTAGCTCTCTGTTGATTGAACGTGCGTCGATGTTTGCATTTTTGCTTGCCATTTTATGTTCTTCATGTGAGATGCTACGGAGAGATTAATTTTATGCAGAGCCACGGGAGTTGAAAAAGTATATGATATGGAAAGTCAATGTCTACTTTCTCTTAAAGATTAATTTCATTCTTGTCAACTGCAATATATAGGCATATCATTAAATAGATAGACAGATGTTAAATTAAGTTTACGAAAAGAGAAGAGACGAGCGCACATAACATCAAATTTCTTACACAACCAGTTAATTTTGTGTTTTAATCTCGTTAAAATAAAGTTGAGAGTTGAAGCTCAAATAATTCTGCGGATCATGGATATTAATACAAAATAAAGGAATTTAATTTCACATAAATATAGCTATGGCTATTTATATGTATTCGCCCAATCCCGTAATTGGTTACTTCAACCTAAGTGATATATCCGTGTTACACTCGGCGTTCATTATCTCCTTTATGTACCTGTGCCAAAAGGTATGAACCGCTTTTGTACCTGGCAAAAAATCAAGAACAGACAGCTTAAGCTCTTGCCTCAATTTCAAGTTGGATATATATGAAACAATACTAAATAGTTCTCCTTTTAAGCACCACGCTCTAAGTGTAAATCCTGATAGTGATGGACTTTACAAACATTGAATCAATTTATACAAATAACACCCAGAATCGCGACAATAATTTGTAAATTACACAAATTGTTGACTCGTGTCAGTGGTGATTGTATACACTCGGAGCAGTGCTAAGTGACAAGACGGCTGTTGAAACCACAGCGCCAACCGCGCAGATGCAGTGTATTAATTCTCAGTAGTACCTTAAAATCTAAAAATGTAGTCTGTTGACCCATTTGTTCACCCAATATTTCGACTTAAAATGTGTTTGGCTAGGTCTGTGCCAGGTATATAAGCCTTTGTATATACACAATAATATTAATAGTTATTTGTGCAACAAAAGAGCAAAGTTGTTTTTTGTTTCGAGTGCTGATTTTGAGTCCCGAGCAAGCGAAGGATTCTATGATTGATTCACGAGCGTAGCGAGTGAATCAAAGTTAGAATCCTGAGCGTGGTGAGGGACTCAACAGCACGAGATACAAAAAACTTTGCTCTCGTGTAGCACACATAACTTTTCACCACAGCAGTGAGAACACATATTACTTAGGAGACATAGAAATGAACAGGAATAGATTGAATTCTGCATAATCACTTGTTGATTTAACTTTTCTGGTGTTAAAGTACAGTCATCATCGCTAGTTTCACTCATCTTTTTATATTATTTTACATATTAATATAAATTTAACACGTTGCGCTATACCTACTGTATCAGCATCAGCGAAATTTTTATTCCCGCTACTTTTTTAAATCGAGTTTTAATACCGCGTCCCTGACGTTTATTTTTCAAATGTATCATTGTTGTAACTCTAAATAAAAATGTATTGGTTAAATACTAATTTTATACTATTAACTAGACTTATTTTTATTAAAATCCAATAATAAATTAAACATGTAAACAATAACATATAAAAAAAGTAATTTCTTTATTCTTTTTTTTTTTGCGTTGCCGTAGGTGTTTTCTTTGAGGTCGAATTCCAAAATCGAATTTCAAATTCGAAGGGGTTTGTTTTTTCACTCACTTTTTATATGCATGTGAAAGAGACAGAGCACAGTAAAATTTGAATGTTTCAAATTTATGACTGAACAATGTCAATTCGTGGCACTGAAGATTGAAAAATTAAAAAGCTACTTTGCCTCACGCTCGAATCAAAATCGCGTTTTGTTCACTGTTGTCTCGCAGCAAAAGCGGCATGTTTGAGCTGCTGTGGTGAAAAATAACAATCCCACCAGCGCGTCAGGCCGGTAGAACACGCTGTAATGATTTCATAACAACATGATTTATTCACAAGTATTGAGTTGCGGTGAGATCATATATGAGATATGAGAGCACCTACTATGTAGTAAGTGATATCTACTTTTAATCTCCGCGCGTAAACCGTTGTCACCGACTGTCATGAAGACCTTTGACAATGCAATGGTTACGCCGAGTCGGTCCTTCAGTTACGCTGGTTTTAGCATAGAGTTTCCATCTAGATTTCCGGCATTAAAAAGAAAAGTTGATACTACCAAATCTAGAAAATCTGGTTAGGCTCGAAAGGGGATCCCAGACTTCAACAGGTACAAATTAAGTCGCACCCGTTAAAAGATAAAGAAGGTTTTTAATTATGTCTTTCTCCATGCGAACTTACAATCAAAGGACATAATGTGCCACCTCAGCCGACCGCATAAATCATTGCACCACACGAGTAGCCAATGATGATGATTTTGTTGATTTCTTTCTTCTTCTTTTTACATAATTACCCCACCAAAGGCAAACAAGCAAATCCCAAAACAGAATTCAAATGTGTGACCCATTTATTTCAATGGGTATAAAATTTGGCAAACGTTTTCGATAGCACGTCTTGACACGAAACTTGATCTCAAAGGAAAATGTTCGTCTTAAATGCACAGATAGTCCCTCATGAAACCGCAAAACGTGTTCGTGAATAGTTTTGAACTTTACAAAGTCATGTCTAGTATTACACGATCAGACTCGCTCACATTATATACCTACCTATTATTAGACTACCTCGGAGGAGCCGACTTTGTACGATTACGTTCTCGTGAATTGCTTATGAGAGCTTCTTATAATATTTGACAAAACAGTTTTGGTTTTAGTCAATTGTTATGTTTTGTTGTAAATTAAAGTAAATACCTATTACATTTACCTACATTTTCCTACGGTATATATACCACGTTTCTTTGTTTTGAGTAACCGATATTTCAGCACTGTTGAAAGTAAATAATTATACAAAAAATTAGATGGCTATCCTACTTGTTTATTTAACTCTCACTTATAAATCACAGCTGTTATCCAGTTTTAAACCATCTCACTTAGAATATAAACTCCAAATTAATATTTTGAGCTGTTTTGCAATGAAATTGGAACAATGAAACCAAGTACATAAGTTATATTAATTGTAGTACTAGTAATTTAATTAAAACTTGATGCGCATTGCACCAAAATAAGTACCTACAATGGCAACGTTTACTGAGAATCATAAGTGTTAAATATTTTTTATTACTGGTACAAAACATACATATACATTGTTATAATTAAATATTAAAGATAAAAGCTAAACCTAAAACTAATCTATAATTAATAAAAAAAACCGGCCAAGTGCGTGTCGGGCCACGCGCAATGTAGGGTTCCGTAGTTGCCCATAGGGACTTGCTGCAAAGGGTATTAATGTACAACAAAACCGACCGTTTATTTTGCTGAAAAAATTATTTCAATAACACTATTATAAGAACCTAAGTTTTGTTTAGAAAAATACTAGGTATGTATCCAGTTATGTATTGTAAACATAAAATGTAGTTTCCAAGATATACTACTACTATACATACGTAGTACCGTAGATTAAGCCAGCGCGCCCAATGTAAACTCACAGAAATAGGTATTTATAAGTTAACCGACGATTACTCGTAAACTAGTGATATCAACTTAGCCGTGATAGTTTTCCTCTTAAATTCGTTATATGTACTACATTTGTGATTTTTTTCACCTCTTCCAAATTAATAGTTTAGCCGGCAGAGGGGGGGGGGACACTTGAGTCTAACAATGTTTTTCACTTCAAAGCTTGATATTTGACAAACCAATCACTTGATCGAAAAATGAGTTGAGCAAAGTAATAATATTTTTTTAAAACCTATCCAATGATACCCCACATGATGGGGTACTCAACCAAAAAATAAATCAACCACTATATGTAGGGGAGATACCCTTAAAACAATATTTTCCTAAATTTTATTCTACAGTTTTGTTGCAATATCTTATGTCTATATTCATGTCAAATATCAGCTTTCTAGCACCAGGCGTCTTTGAGCTAGGCTGCGGACGGACAGACGGACGGACATGACGAAACTATAAGGGTTCCTTGTGGACTACGGAACCCTAAAAAGAACAAAAGAGAAAATAAAAATTACAATAATATATGTATGTATATGCTATACTGCCTCCAAGAATTATTCCGCAACTCTGTCTACTGGTAGCGTGCCCAGAAGACTGTCAGCATTGCCACGCTGGATGGCAATGCTTATTCTCTCTGCGAAAAATAGGCCAGTCTTCTGGTCACGGAAAGCATCGATCAGCCTTTTTGCTATTTCTCTGTATAGAGCACGAGCACTCGGGCCCCATGGCCCCAGCGTTTCGACCCCAAACGGCTCAGAAACGTAATTTCCAACTAGATTTTGGTATTTGCGCCGTTTGAGGGTCTCCGCCGATGAATCAGCAGCGCCAGCTGAACCAGCTGTGCTTAGAAGATGTGATGGCGCAAGGGTATCGACGCAGGCAATGGCAATTGTATCTAATGTAGCGCTCATAGCGAGACTTGACTTACCGTTCGTTACAGATCGGCAAAGTTAAGCAATGCTTGCACATGTCGCCACTTGGATGGGTGACCATGTGTGGCATTTACATGTGAGCGCTACCGTGCTTCGGAGGGCACGTAAAGCCATCGGACCCCGTTCTTGTCTAAGAATACGAATCGTTAGGCCATGTCGGAGGCCTTCGGGCGGTCTGAAAACTTTAACACTAGAGTTGGCGACACACTCACACGAAAAACAAAACAAACAATGAATTTAATCATAAAAGCATTCACGCCGAGTCAATCTCACCGCGCTCACCAGCATTCGAGCTTAGCCTTATCTGGAAAATCAACGTTCAATTTATTTTTTGTTCATCCCTAGTGTTCAATTCAATTTTCTGACGATTGGGATAACAATAAATACCGTAAACTTAAAAATATATATATTAAATAAATTTAAAAATATTTTTTGCACAACCTTAGCGTAAGTGAAAAATGTAAGTATTCAAGTTTTTGTTCGAATCACTCTGAGTGTGGCATTTTGAAAATAAACTTATGATATTTGATAAAGTTGGTTTTGGCTTAAATAATATCAGTTTCTGTAACAAGCAAATACTTACAAAGGTAAATAAAATAAGTAGACCAGGCATTGTTAGGTAAAACCTCGCATGAATACATATATAGCTTTACCACGAATTACTGTTAAATAATGTTCTCCGTAACGTATTCGTAGGTACATGAAATGAAATATAAATATTTCCAGTAAATGGATTCACAAGTGTTGATATTACATTCAGTTCTTCTAAGAAATTATATCGAGTATCATACTGTATGACGATCACTATTGTAGTAATTTATTTTTAGTATCATCATCATCTAGGACTTTCGTCTTGAAAACCGGGATCCGCTCTTGTCTTTAGCCAAATTTAACAGAAATTAACTCCACAGAGCGACTGATATCTGATGCCTTTGCGACTCAAAGGTTTAAAGATATTCTATGCTTCACATCAATCTAAGTATGTATTATCCAATAATACTGACTGCCCATAGCTATAGTCTAGGATCTGCTTGACAGTTGGGACCGATGGTTTTATATGTTTTTCGCGGCACGCGGCAAGGGCTAATTAACAATTTAACACGAAAGCTGCGAAATATGACAGTCAGGTAATATCTTCACTAGACTATCGTTACCATGCTCAATTGAAAGTATGTTATGTTTAAATTTAGCTTATAAAATTAAATAACACCTTTAGTAAGACTGAAGCTAACCTTTAGTTTAAAGGCTAAAACTGCTTCAACGTAAAACGTTTATTTTGGTATGGATAATAAAATGAGTTTCTATAATTTCGATTCGTTTGTAAAATGTTACTATTCTTTTACGAAGCAGAGGCAAAAAAATAATGGTAAAAAAGAAAAAGAAATCACAAACTAATTGAATATCTAGGTGAGCTGGTATGATTATTTAATATTTTAAAATTGAATGACATAAGTGCGGCGTATAAAAATTAAGATTTACTTTTACTATTTCAACTTTATCCTACTGGTTAGTTAGTATATATCTAAGCTTACAAATAAACGCATTTATAAGTATTTACATATGTAATCATGAATAATAAACTGACATCGCAAGTTTCATGAATAGATCCACAGATAAAAATAACCTTCAAAAAACCCCTTTTAACATACAAATAAGTACCGCACACCACATAAAAAGAATGGCCCTCATTTGTCACCGCATAATAATTCGAAAGAACGAGAACATAACGTGGTTGAATAACAAAATCCACACTGTGTTGGTTTATGTAAAATTTAAATGGGAAATAATAAAACCTCCATGATCTCGTACAAAGCTAGCGTTACTTTCGTAATAATAACAGAAGGAAGCTTAATAAAAATTCTCTAAGATTTTTATGTACTTTGAATATAATGGCTTATACAGGGTGTTAATTTGAATTTGCAAAACTAAAACAGAATACAAATACATGAAAAAATAAGTCACTAAAAGTTAAAAACATTTTTTGGTTCTCACACACTTTGAAAATTATTACATTGCATGTGCCTAACACACACAAGCACAGGTACCTACAGTGACTGCGCGATTCAGTCTTATTTTGCACGATTTGACAGTTTATTCTGATTTACTATCTAAGTAACATTGAATGAAAATAGGGTTTTATATCATCGCACACTGTTTAAAAATAATTTTAGGTTAATAAGTATACCGTCTATGCCGTATTATTAAAATATTTTGCTAATGCATATCAACACCTTGTATAATATAGTGGGTAATAATATATTTGGTTAATTTACACACGGTGATATGATACAAAACTAAGCAAATCTTGTACTGCGGGTGATCAAATAACTGCTGACAAATTAACTTACTCTATAAATATAGTATTAGTACCTATACATATTATTTTACTCTTAGATAAATTACAACCAGACCATTAATTAAACCATCTATCACACAAAGGTGTATTTCGGGTAGGAATCGAACCTATAGTTCAACTGAACTTCGCTCTGACAACTTTCAGAGCTGCTAATCACCAGACCAACAGGGATACTCATTTATCTGCGTATTACAAAAGCTTTAAACGCCAACATTAGGAGAAGCTCCTGTTTTCATAGTCTGTTTAATTCGCGGCTCGTACTCTTCCCCGAACGTTGTCGTTTTGTGAAGACCGCATTGAACATATTTGCGTTACCATTTTAACAAGTGCTTCCATAGTACCTGGATTAATAACAGCTTTTACAAACAATTAAACAATATTTCAGACAATTCCTCGTAGTAGCGTTAACTTAAGGCAGATTAGGTTACATAAAACTAAATTGCTGTCTGTTTAAATGAGTTTGTTAGTTTTGTTTTGGTTGGGTGAAAGTGCTTTTGCTTTGTAGAATATAATTGAAAACTTTAATTACCTAATCTAGTGCGACATTGTTTTTAAATATTCCTGCCGTAATTAAGTTTAATAGTGCTCTAATTTATTTAAAGCTGTATTAAGATACATAAACAACTAAAACAACTTTGCTCTCTTGTTGCACAAATAACTATTGTGCAACAAGAGTGCAAAGTTGTTTTTGGTTTCGAGTGCTGCTTTTGAGTCTCGAGCAAGCGAAGGAGTCTATGATTGATTCACGAGCGTAGCGAGTGAATCAAAGTTAGAATCCTGAGCGTGGTGAGGGACTCAACAGCACGAGATACAAAAAGCTTTGCTCTCGTGTAGCACACATAGCTTTTCACCACAGCAGTGAGAACACATATTACTTAGGAGACAAAGAAATGAACAGGAATAGATTGAATTCTGCATAATCACTTGTTGATTTAACTCTTCTGGTGTTAAAGTACAATCATCGTCGCTAGTTTCACACATCATTTTAGATTAATTTTTATATGAATATAATTTTAACACGTTACGCTATACCTAATGTATCAGTATCAGCGAAATTTTTATTCCCGCTACTTTTTTAAATCGCGTTTTAATACCGCGTCCCTGATGTTTATTTTTCAAATGTATCATTGTTGTAATTCTAAATAAAAATGTATTGGTTAAATACTAATTTTATGCTATTAATTAGACTTATTTTTATTAAAATCCAATAATAAATTAAACATGTAAACAATAACATATAAAAAAAGTAATTTCTATAATACAAATATCTTTTTTTTTTGCGTTGCCGTAGGTGTTTTCTTTGAGGTCGAATTCCAAAATCGAATTTCGAATTCGAAGGGGTTTGTTTTTTCACTCACTTTTTATATGCATGTGAAAGAGACAGAGCACAGTAAAATTCGAATGTTTCAAATTTGTGGCTGAACAATGTCAATTCGTGGCACTGAAGATTGAAAAATTAAAAAGCTACTTTGCCTCACGCTTGAATCAAAATCGCGTTTTGTTCACTGTTGTCTCGCAGCAAAAGCGGCATGTTTGAGCTGCTGTGGTGAAAAAAGATTTTATTCTGGCTTAGAAGTGGGTTGGTGAATTATTTTAGTTTTGCCAGGATTTTTTAGCCATTCGTGATATCCAGATATCCGCGATATATTTTTAACACGCTAAATATGATATAAAATACCTTTTACCTATTAAACGGATCTCGTCGCTCTTTTTCAGACCATATTGCAAATTCATGTTTTTCATACCATGTCCGTATATATTTTACAGGAATAAATGGAAATCGGTTAAACTGCAGTGTCTAACTGCATATCAAGTTGGATTCACGGGCAACAATGTTGGTCTAGAACAGAGTTCCTTAAACTTTTTGAAGTCTCGGAACACATTCAGAATTAAGAAATTTCCATGTAGGTACCTAACAAATAACTTGGGTAAAAAAATAAGCCTCAATATCAAAAATCACTTCCGGTGCGAGACGATCGTCGCTGAGAGTTCGTTCGAAGCGTGAGTTTCATGCACAAATTCCAAATAAAATATTTTCAGTGTGAACTGCGGACCCCTGTTACTCATGCTATGGATACCTACGGGGTCCATGGACCCCACTTTAAGAAACCCTGGTCAAGAAGTATTTTGCATAGTCTTATTTGGTGGAAATGTTACATTTTTATTAACATACCCAGTAATAAAGTATTCGTTCAATAAAACTTACAACTATACAATTAGATTATCACGAATCTCATGGAATAAATAAAGTTTACAGTATTTAGTCGCGATGAATAATATATTTAAGGCATCAATAGTTAAATACCTCGGGTTTTGCCAACGTTTCGACTGACTTGCTTCAGGCGTGGTCGCGGCGGGACTGGTGAACTCAGCAACGTCCTTGTTTATCAAGGTACCGATAGTGCGGTTAAAAACAAAAATAAAAATCAAGTGAGGGTAGTAGTAAGTGCCAAAACTCGCAAAACACAAGGACGGAGCTGAGCTCACCAGTACCGCCGCGACCACGGCTGAAGCAAGTCAGTCGAAACGTTGGCAAAACTCGAGGTATTTATGCCTTAAATATATTATTCATCGCGAGTAAGACTCGCTATATAATCTTGTATAATATTTTATTATTATAAATCTAGTGTACCAAATTAGGGATTGAATGATGCAAGTGTTGTGCATGTAAATATATGTAGGCACACATAAAGTTATTCCTGAGGAAGTATTAGGTAAAATAAGTCACGCAGATTGAGCCGCGGATGTAGTCTAGTAATAATATTTTTTTATTATTTATTTATAGACTCACGCCTGTATCCCTGAAGGGGTAGGCAGAGGTGTAATATTACACCCACATTTCGTCATGAATTTTTAGGTCCCACGTAATAGGGTGCGAGCCTATTGCCGTTACCGGGCACATCACCAGACTGCGTGCTGCTACTGAGAATTCGGAAAAACCCAGTAACACTTTTGCCCGACCCGGGATTCGAACCCGGGACCTCCGATCAGCAGTCGTATACGCTATCCACTGAACCACGCAGGCAGTAATAATATATATCTAAATATGTTCTAGTACCGCCCTAACAGCATTCCAAGTTTTTAAATTTTAATGGAATACGAAGAGTAATCACTGAATTATCATCTAGGTACATTCCTAGCTTTTTACCCGACTGCGCGACGCAAAGGAGGGTAATGTGTTTATCAGTCTATGTATGTATGTATGTATGTATGTATGTATGTTTGTTTCTATGTGGCGTTCTAGAGACCAAATGCGTAGGCCGATTTTGATGATTCTTACGTCAATCGATTCGTCTTAACCTTGCGAGTGTCACTAAAGACATGGCAGTTATCAAAATTCACCACAGCGTCAACCAGACGCCATATTGTCAAAATGAAAAAAAAAATGGCGATGAACTATGTCATGTGGGGTGTCGTTGAATTGGTATTTTACATATCTGTGTTTAAAATCATCTTTAGGTTTCTTTTATCATTTTTCATTTAAAATAATAGTTTAGGATATATAACGATTTAAAGTTGTTTAACACAACAATCATTCTCGCTAATGTTGTTACTTATTGATTTAAGTTTTTCCTTCAAGTATAAACGATAAACAGACAAAAAAGCAGTGAATAACTAAAAAGTATAAAATAAAAAAAATATTTAAAGAAAAACAAAAAACCCGACTGCGTAAAAAAATATTTAAAAAAATACGTGACAAAAATAACTTAAATAAAAACTAAAAAGAAAGAAACAAGGCTAGTAGTTTAGAATTCTAATGCAGAACAGAACGACTCACAGTCGGGGCCCCTTGGAAACATTTGATTAGTAAAATTTGAATGGGCCCCGACTGTGAGTCGTTCTGTTCTGCATTAGAATTCTAAACTACTAGCCTTGTTTCTTTCTTTTTAGTTTTTATTTAAGTTATTTTTGTCACGTATTTTTTTAAATAATTTTTTACGCAGTCGGGTTTTTTGTTTTTCTTTAAATTTTTTTTTTATTATAATTTTATGAGACGTTTGTTGAATTTCACGTTAATAAATAGTAATTTTCCTACTGTCTTTGATCGGTACATCGGGTCGATTCTATTAATATTATTGTGTGGCATCGACGTCAATCTCATTGTTACTACGTAGTTCTTGTTAACTTCATCAGCGTTTGGAAGTGACACATGTCCATTTCAAGGTTGTCATTGATTCGTTTAAACTATTTAAAGGACTACTGCAAATGACACGGATGGTATGGGGTTTGCGTAAACAATAAAATCAATATATCCTTCAATAATAATCATTGAGCGTTTATTCCATTGTGATGATAGATAATAATAATATAATATTCTACCACATACACACATCATCATCTAGTCCCAAGCTAAGCAGAGCTTGTGTTATGGGTACTAGATGATGGATAAACATACATATATACTTTTTTGTAAATACATACATATTAAACATAGAAACACCCAGACCATGACAAACATCCATGTTCATGCACACAAATGTTTGACTTGAGCGGGAATCGAACGCACGACCTTCGGCGTAACAGTTGCTTACACTCTCTGCGCCAACCGGTCGTCATGATGTGTGTTAAAAAACTACTTGAGATTATGACGAAACTTCGCAGTAATAAAGCTGGTTCAGATCATACGTTGGCTCCCCTTTGTAGTGATACCTGATACCCTCGGAAGCGAAGTCACTGGCAGAAACTAGTTACACGTCGTGATTGGAAGGCAGGTTGGACGGCAAGTTCTACTTGCAAAAGTTGACCAATAGTCTTAATATGTTTTGGGTTTATTAATGTCTAACTACGGAATTCTATATTCGATCTGTAGATTTTAGATTCGTGTTTGACATAAGCTTCATACAAAATATGTCAAACATGAATCTCGAATCTCAAAATCTATGTATGGATCGAATATTGAAAATGGCCGTTAGTTGATGGTTAATAAAAATCAAGATTTAAAAGCTTAAATAGTTTCGTCGCTAGATCATAGTATGTTTAGTGTAGTTATATTTTCTGTTATTCTTATTAATAAATCTGGCCTTCTTGTCCTTGTTCAAAGAAAGGCTCATAATGTAATCTCACATAAGGATAACAGTGTCACAAGTCTGAGGTTTTGTTTTAACGTGCCGAATACGTAATGTACCCGCGCGCTTCACAAACAAACTTTTATATATCATACCGTACGGTTTCAAGTCTACAGATTAATTATTCATTCAAATGTTTGTTATTTTGATGTAACGTACAGAGTCTCTTCAGTACCGTTTCTGTTTTATCTATTACCAATATGTAATGTTTGCACGTATGTAGTTTTAGAAACATTTTTTACAAAGATAATGACTGTTCTAGGAAAAGATCTTTTGTCGTGTTCTAGGAAGAGATCTTTTGTCGCGGAAGACTTTTAAACAGAAATCAACGAACACGAAAAAACAAACGATTTGTGGGTCACACGAAGTGTTGTCTCATTTAAGTATATAACCCTCCAATGACATTCACCGCAGCGCCAAGTGACGTGACGAATGTTCTAAGCCTACACGCTATCCATGCACTCGAGTTAAAATATGAAAATAATTTATTTCTGGGCAGTGTTACAAACGTTGGCATAATTTTGTTATAGCTGGTCACACGCGGCTAATACGTAGATGACGCGAACATTACGGTTACGCTCGCAGAGATACATTTTTGGTTTCGCTTTGCACACAAACTTGATAACAGTGTTATCACCGCTACGCCGGCAAAGTCACTCGTACATGCCACTCCCTGTTTTGTCAGTTTATTTTCTGTGCTGGTGAGATTGTATTATAATACGTAGCCAATTTCATACCGCAGGCTATAAAAATAAAAAAATCTAAGCGAAAATTTTAGAATATTCTCGTTTAACGGCTTTGAAATCTGCATAATATAATTATGTCTATCCAAGTTACAGCCAATATAAGCGCATGATGACAGCTTTAACAGACAAGGTTATATATTATGATGCCCCTTCTTTAATATTCAATATAACATACTAAAATATGCAAGCAACAAATGTCCAACCTTGTTTGTCAAAACATTTGTTAAAAAATAACCGAAATCTCTCTCCATTTTCAGCATAGGTACTATTACTGAAAGACGACAAAATGCTAACTTTTTACTAACGAGTGCAAAAGCAGTATTCGACTATGAACTTTGAAGAACGAACAGTTCTTTTTTTGTCATATGCTTCAAAAATTCGCAGCTATTATAATATGAATAAAAACTTTCCATATTGTTCGAAGTTGCCATCGTTCAAAAAGTAAGTCAAATTTTATGTAAACGATTACCTTGAATAAGTTTAACACGAGTTTGTAAACAACTTATATAAATATAGGAAAAGTGTTTTACGAGGTGTTTACGAGACTATTAGCTTGGCTTTAATATTCTTAAGATTTTTTTATTCAAATTCATGTAACTCTGGCATTTAAAGACGTTAAATATAACACAAAGCAGATAAAATGAACCGTGAAAGTCACTAGTCGCACTATCATATTGCCTTTGAAGATTCACTTTATTGGATAAAGCAGTACCTATAGCTTTTAAAGTACCGTCTGCTGCATGAAGATCAAAATGCTCTGGTGCATTTGTGCAGTCAATATTCAATATCGAATCGACTCTTTGGTGTCGACAAAAAGTCTACTTCACTTTAGCCTTGCGCTGCCGCTGGCAAAGCTAAAGTGTAGGTAGCAGACGCTGACACTTCTTGTGCACGTAGGCCGTCAGTATCTACGTACAAACGTAGATTTGCTACGATCCTTTTACCTATTATGTGTGTTAGTTCTTCGTAATTTCGGCATTTTGTTCCTGAGAAGAAAGCTCCTTGGAATAGGAACTCTTAATCTTCTCCTGGTATTTCTGTCTATCTATCTAAGTATTATGGAGTTCGGGTAGTACTTAGATACAAGTATTCTGACCAATCACGTTTTGGGCACTAGTAGGAAGGGATTTATAAGTATAAAAACTATAAACCGACTATTTATACTGTTATTTATGACGTTTAAATAATTTTACTTCAACATGAATTAATTGAAGTAAAATTTGTATAAGAAATTGATTTTGGATCGAGTTTATTGTAAAATATAATTTTTCAGAGCATTACACATTTTGTCTTTTTTCAATTCGCATTTTTACGAAGACAGTCAGAAGCTGTAACGGCTTGTCTTTTTATTAACTTGTTTAACATTAAACATAGACAGCAAGCAATTACTTAGTTATAAGTAATAAGTTAATAACAATAACTTTAAATACGTGACCTAAAGTTTCGGCTTCAATCTGACGATACTTTCTGGCGTCAGCTACTCACCCGCGTAGCTGACGCCAGAAAGTAAGTATGTACCTACGTATCGTAAAGTTAATTATTGTTCCATTTACCGCTAAAGGAAAACATTGCACGAAAACATATTCGGCGATTATAATATTCCCGAAAAAGTATAAGGAGAATTGTACATTGCAAAGATGTCTTAATAATATTGTGTCTTATTTTTTATTAAAATACTGCTTATAAATTTTTTCCGCAATATATTTTGGGTGGATATTAGCTTTTCGTTTATAAGATTTGTACAAACATATACATATAAATTATATTGTTCATCGATTGGCTGCTCCTTATAATAGCCACATTTCAGTATTCTGTAAAAGACATATTTGTACAGAATAATTTCAAGGACAAGATTGCTGTAATGATCTGTCTAGAAACAAAATTCAGTAAACTATAACCCGAGGGTGCTTGTTTCTGGATTCTATCTATTAAAACAAAGCTATGATTTTATACACATAGATCTATTTAGTTGCAGTTTGAACTTACACAAAGGCTTGCAGTGTGAACTTCTAAGATGGTTCAGAGGCAAAGATGTGTCCGACGAAACAGCAATGCGAGAATAGTAAGGGTGAAGTGTATTATTACAATGTTTGTTTGGGTAAGTCGAGGTAACCCAGAAACGGGACCAGCCCATTCACTAGTTCCCAACTTGTCCCTTCTCAACACGACACCGATAGATAGTAAAATACAACTTCCGGAAATAAATACTTTTTGACATTGTAAACGGTTTTCATAAGTTCTCGTAAGTAATGTTACTGCTGTTAAATCTGATTGCAGAGTAGTGGAAATGAGGGTGCGGCTTGTCGTTAAAAACATTCCGGAGATAAGTTAATTATTAATAAAATATGCTAAGAATGATATATACAGATATATCTTATTGTGTTAGAATATCTGACTATTCTGTTCGTTACACAATATTTTATGTAGCGCACCTATGATTGGAAGCTTTCTTCTTTCTTAAGAATTCACAATTAATCAGAACTAGCGGAGCAGTAACAACAATATTCGTCATTTAACCACTATTATAGTATGTTATATGTTTATTAATTTGTTATAATCGTATTTTATAGTTCATACGAATTTGACTAAATAAATAGAACGCAATAAACTATCTAGTTATAAAGGGTTCGCCCTCGGCAAATATCCCGGTCGATTCGGCCCGTGTAAGTTCAAATTAAATAACTTTATCATTTAGGTGGTACATATTTCAGGACAGTACTGTAATCTTTCACAGGGAAAGGTTTACCTTAACCCATTTTATATACACACATTTGAAATATTATACGGGTACTATACAAGCCCCATAGAAACCGTGGGCTTATATGCAGGTAACTTTAAACAACTGTTATTATACTCGTATGGAGAAGGGCTGAGGGTGAATTTCCCTGGAAAATAAAATACCAAAACTGGTTTTTGCGTTATTATCTTTCTCCCTTTAACCAGAATTTACGATCTTTGAGCGTAAGGCGTATACATGTGATCCCATATGTACACGACCTAGAGAGAGTACGTTAAGTGCTGTGATACCTTTACCAGCAATAAGATTAGCTTTAAGGCCTCCCTCACATTGGTCGACAGCGTTCCTCGAGCGTACGCCGAACGGACGCTGAGCGTACGCCGAACGGACGCCGAGCGTACGCTCGAGGAACGCTCATGACCAGTGATCGGATAATCGGATGCATATTCACCTAAAGTTAATTTTTGGCTAGGATATTATGGAAGTGGCTTCTTAAAACATACTTTTTTTAATATAAATCCCGGGATTCCAGAAAATTCGGGAATGTGAAACTACTCTGTAACATGGTGAAGAAACGACATCTTTAACATGTGGTTTTTATTTATAAAGAAACAGGGGGCCAATTCTCCTATTTTTATATGACATTGATATTATATTTTGAATAGACTCAAAGCAGTATTCTGATAACCTAATGTCATTATCGTATAATTTGAAATAAACAGTTCGTCGTTGACACATATTTTGACACTTGTTTTAATTTACGATCCCGTTACAACTTCATTCGTTTATCAGATAATTTAGAAGAATACGCTTTTTGTGACGTAAGTAGGACACTGACATGATATCGAAACTATATTAATTTAGGAGAATTGGGCCCCTGGTCTCCGGGATTACATAATTTTTAATGTGTATTTACTTGAAGTTAATTTTAAACTCCCCATCAATTTATGAGTATGTTGAGTGTAAGAGAAATGGTAGGCAGAGGGTGCTGTTGTATCTAAGTTAATAATTATTAAGAGATTGAATGGTTTTTCTTTGTAATTCTTATTTATTATACGTTTGAGATAAATGTTTTGAAAATTGAAGAAAATTAAGAGGATTTTACTATTTTAAGAGCTTTTTTAGATTTTTTTTTACACCCGATTTGATTCTATAATAAAAACACAAAATTTTTCGATTCCGTAATCCCGGGATTTTTCGATTCAAAAGTGCATTCCATAATAGCCAACACCTCAACTTTAGGTAAATATGCATCCGATTATCCGATCACTACTCATGACCAATGTGAGGGAGGCCTAAAACTATTTAAATACCTACACTGGAATAGCACACTGCAGTTGAGTGGTATTGGTTGTGAGTCTGCAAGCTTTTGATTAGATTGATAATTGTAGACCATGTTAGATGTAATTACCAACAATGTCTTTTATCTAGTTGGCTGATCAGATATCATTAGGTATTCTTATATTTGATGTAATAGTAGGTATATTTTCACAAATACCATTGTTAGTAAAACAAAGCTTGGCAATGTGATTATTTTATAAATCAAATACTGCACCATAAAGTAGTAGATTTTTGGTGTCAGAGAGATAACTGATTTCTTTTTAGTAACAAATATACTGTAAGGTTCGATTTCAGCTGAAACATACATTTATAAAAATTAAACCGGTGTACTT
Organism: Euclidia mi; assembly: GCA_944739405.2. Classification (NCBI taxonomy): domain Eukaryota; kingdom Metazoa; phylum Arthropoda; class Insecta; order Lepidoptera; family Erebidae; genus Euclidia; species Euclidia mi. The sequence continues at coordinate 28,995,679 of OX123199.2, read as the reverse complement.
AAATATTAGGCCATTAGCTCGAAAAATGAACGTGAAAAATTGTCACTTACCCGTAGATTAGATATGACATTATTCAAGGTTTGCTTTGTCACTTTACTAGTTAGGACACATGGCAAGTCACACTGAGTAACAATGGGTGCCAGGTTAAACGATATTACCGATCCAACAGTGTTTTATTACGTTCATTATTTAAAGTACATAAGGTTGTTCAGGAGCCTAGGCTTACAACCTAAGCACTAACTGCTGCCGCCCATAGCGCTATAAACATATGAGTTAGAACCTCTATTTGCCGAATTTCGGCATTAGCCCTATTAACGTGGGATCTTTTAGATGTACCTTTATTGACGCCCTTATTTCCTGCCCTGATCTTACTACCATTTCCAGAAAACTCTGGAGAGGTCCAACACCTTAACGCCAATTTGACGCTGGCGGGCTGTTAATCTTGTTCTATTTGATCTTTTAAGCTCTACTCAGCCGGTTCCACAAGACTATGAACTTATAGTCAACATTGAAAATAACGTCAAGCAATTTCTTTTACAAATCTTGTAAAGGTATTTCTGCGTCCGCCGTTTTTAAAATCATCTCTTCGTAGAAAATATAACGTAAAAACTAAATAAAATGTACACGCGTCGGTCTCAGGCAATGGGCATGTGTAAAACTTTGAATACATGATAAATTGAATGAAAACCCGAAAATTTATTTATAAAATTAATCTCAGACGCAAATGCGAGAACTGTTATTATTCTAATTATAAAAAAATACATACTCCTAATTATCGAAATGGCCCAAAGGTCTAAAAATAATACAATTTTCATTTTATTTCACATATACTCGTAATAACGCACATTCCGCTATGTATCCCTTTTCAAAAGTAAACAATTTCATCTCTGGAACTGGCCGAAACCACACACAAAGGACTTTTCACTTTGATCAAAACAAATTAGTACGAGTATTTGTAAAAGCCAAATATTGCATTCAAACATGAATTTAAACGTAGAGGTTGCAAACGCTAGTGAATATACTAGGGGGGTCGTGTCTCGAAGTTCCGAGACTTTTGGTAAATTTAGCTGTCTCAGTTCCCGGGACTTTCGTACGGGTCGAGACTCGAGACAGGACACAGTTGTCGAAATTTTAGACTCAGTACTATCGCGTTAATAATGAATACACAATAAATGCGTCTGTCGCGCCGCCACATTAGTTGTTTTGTGACGTTTGATTGATATTGTGTCTGTGTCGGGTCAGTCAGTGATCAATTAAATTTTATGGGGTAAAGAGTGTTGTTCAGTGTAGTTTTCTTGTGGAGATACCTACAATTATCGAAATTGTCTTGTAATAAATTTTTTTCTTAAATAATTAAAACCTAATTGTGGCACACACAGAATATTGTTTCGTGTGAGGATCGAAGCCACAGCTCTAGACGCAGTGCTAAATAGCAAAGCGTCCCCTAAAAACACTACTGCGTACGTAAAGTCAGTAATTACTTATTATTACTATGATACTAATTTAGGTGGTAACTGTTCTATGTAGCTGTCGATTGAATATTTTTTAAGTTTCCCATGACACAGAATTTATACATAGTGCGGGAATTGTATTTTATAGAAGAAAAAAAATATTTAGACTGAAATTGACATTTAATGTTAGGATTGAATTTGATGATTCGTGACTGCTGATTTTCTGTCTGTCTTGTCTCGTATCCTGGGACTATGAAATTGTCAAGACTTCCTAAACCCTACTTGTGTTAAGTAGGGTTTTACCTATTATTTCAATCAATGATTTTTTTTGTTGTTTTAAAAGACAACTTCCGCACTTGGAATAAATCTTGTAAATATATCCAGTAGGGGTCTATGACCCAGACTTGCAACAAAAAATGTTGGAAAACACAATACTTTGCGTAGTGCTAAATGACACCGCTTCGCCTTAAAGCATTACGGTGTACAGTCAGTTAAAACTTGTTATTACTACGATGTCAATTTAGGTGGTAACTCTTTTGGTGTTGTTTGAATGTTTGTAAAGTCCTCGGCGTTACGGGGTTTATTCATAGCGCGGGGTTAATTTTTATAAAAGAAAAAAATATTATTTAGACTGACATTAATGTTAAAATTGTTCTAATTTTATTATTCTATTAAGAGTAATATAACAGCTAGGTATACTCCTCCAAGGATGAAACACAACATTTAGCGCTCGTAATTAATGTTTGGGGTTACGCGTGATACCTACTCTATTAAAACTGTGATAATGGCACTGATACATTTTAAGCTTCGGTTTCATCGGTTCTAGAACTTATCCGAATTAATAATGAAATTACTGTGTGTTTTAGTAACCCGTACTTTTGTTGCCGAAATATTTTAATTTAATTGTCCTCAAACAACAAACGAAAATATTTCAGTGTTACTTTAGGTTAGATATTTTATTTAATCAAAAAAATTGATATGTGTTACTTGTTTATTATAAGTACATATTAAGTCTATTAAGAGTACAGTTACATAGATAAATATACGGCAGCTAAGGTAAAGGCTCCTAATACCGAGGTAGTCAAAATCGGCTCCTAATTCCGAGGTATTTTTGTTTTCGTTCTTATCTTTTGAATATTATTATGTAACTACTTAAAAACAGGATTCACTCATTCCATGTTTCAAACTTGCTTACATACGTGAAGTTCGTAAGTGTAACCCCGGAGCAACTAGCTAAAATCAATCAGTCTCTGCCACGGGGTCGACGCCAGTGGTTTTTTCATATAAACACGGATCCTGCTCGGTAAGTGAGCTCATTTTATTAACATAAGTTTTTGTTGTGATTTTAACATAAGGTGTTGAAAGTAAGCAATTTGTCAGTATTTTGTGTTATTTTACCTGCCATAATTATCAAGATAATTTATGTTTTAAATTGATTTAGTATCTAATAATATAAAATAAATTACCACGGAATTAGGGTACGTTTTTTAAGCGTAGGTCCTAATTCGGAGGTACCATCGGTCATAGGAGAAACACTACATCGTATTCACTTGCTTATTACTTTTAATACAATATTTTTATTAATGAGGCGTTTGTTCTATTAAAATTATTAATATTCTTTCGAAGTAAAAACCTAATTCCGTGGTACGTTTTATTGGATAGAAATCTTATTAAATGTTGTCAAACATGATCCAGAAAACAACATTTTCTTTGAAAGGCCTAAATAAGAAGTAGCTCTTTAGTCTAGTAAAATGTAATTATTTTGTACAGATTTTGACTGATATTAACACTCTTCAATCACAGAAATGTTGGTACCAGTAAGAATTGAATAAGTTATTTATTCGGACAAATTTTTATGGGTCGGAATTAGGATTACAAATTATAGGAATTTCTCCTAATTCCGAGGTAGGATTGTTGTATACCTCGGTGTTGGGCTCTATGAGCTCCTAATACCAAGGGTATGCCTCCGTATAAGGATCTTCATAGAGCCTTATACCGAGGTATATGGCAACCACAAATAGTATTTTATGGTTCCTTAAACCAAAACTTTCGCATCATATCGGAATCCTTTTTACACGTGCCGGCCGCCCCGCTACAATTTAACGTTTGCGCTTAGCCGAATTTTGGATTATCTTGATACCTACCTACTAAGATATATTAAAATTAATGAATATGTGTGTTACGTATTAATAATTTAGAATAAGTGAACTACCTATCTACTTGAAATTTAATAAAACTTTTTAAAACATTTATAATTTTATTTACAAACTCCTTTGTGACTAGAGTACGAGCATATTTTGCTTTGCTACTACAACTTTGCTATAAAACTATTTTTTTTTCATGAATAAATCTTTTGAAAAGACACATAATAATAGAAGTTATACAAAATTTAATGTCCATTTTAGCTGAAATAATAGTTTTACATAGGCTAAAATATTTACAAATGCTTATTTTTCCTGCTTGCTTCCAAATGTCACGAAATACCTCTAAGGCTTCGTTCACACGGCATTGTACTGCACGTTTATTTGCAGTATACGTCTTAACGTATAAATAGTGGCACATACATTCTCTATAGAACCATTCACATGACGCTTGTACTGCAAAAAATCGTACACCGTTTATACGTTTAAACGAATACTCAACGGACTTGTCAAGCTAATCGAATGAACTTTAACGTATTCGGCATGCAGTGGCACATAGTATAGTTCTGACTCGTTCACACGGCACGATGTTCATACGTTTTTTATCGAATAGCATCCGAACAAGCGATTAGTAGTTATCTGTCTTTTGGAGAAGCCATGCGAAGAAACTGTCAATAGACATCCGAAGGTAATTAAAAAACTTCCTTTTCTTCCTTTTCATCGTTTCTAAGTTTATCGTATAACTTCTCAAATAGTTTAGTACGCCCTGTTTCTTCATTCATAGGATGTACCCAAAACCTGTCGGCGGCGAAACCGTTTGCGCCTTCGATTGTACCAATATAAACGAACAACCAAGCGTGGATCCATCACTGACGTCTTTTCACAATCGCAACTCTGTGAAGACTGCGACTATTCGTTTTTTACACGAAGGAAAATCTACCGTGTGAACACCCGGGTGATTGTACGTTAAAAAACCGAATACAAAGAAAACGTGCAGGATAATTTCGTGTGAACGAGGCCTAAGCCTGGCCGCACACATCTGTTTTCAGGCCCGCTTTTCAGATCAGTTTTTCAGGACCGTTTTCAGTTCATTCCGTGAGCAAAGCGATTTTCATTTATTTTCCTTTGGCCTAGACATGGGTTATATAGGTAATTGAAATAATAGGTATCACATGATTGTGATTGAAATGTTTGCGTGATAAATACCTGTGACAAAATACTAAGTACCTATTAAAAAATCCGGACAAGTGTATATCAAACCACGCACAATGTAGGGTCCCGTATTAGCCTTTATCTAGTGGCCTAAGGATAAAAGAACTCAAACACAATAATTATTAATTTAATCGCTTGCAAATGTAAGTTTGTGTTAATCGAATATTACTAGTTAATAGTAAAGCTTAATGAGCCCTTATAATTTTTATTGAAAGTGCTTCATATTTGGTTAATTATTCACGACACGGGAATTAACGCAATTTTTATACGTATTTACATACCATTTATGTTTGACGTTTCGGAACGGTTGCACGTCCCATGGTCACAAGCTGACTGGCGCTGCGATTTTACTACGAAACTTTTATTGCTTTCACCGATGGCAGACGAGCCAAGGGCCCACGTGATATGGTAAGTGGTATCCGTGGCTCATACTTAGCTGTGTTTACTTAATATTACAGGAACTATGCCAAATAAGTACAACCAAGTTGCTGCCTACCGGAAGGAAGAGGAGAAGGAAAAAGGATCAGGATGGGGACCGGGAAAGGAAAGGTGATTGGGCCTACAGCGTTTTCACTCACTGTACAAAACACAAAATAACAGATACCGTTGCTTGACATCGATCTTCTGTGAGAGCGTAGTACTTCTCCGGTCGAGCCAAACCATTTGTGCTGGAATCAGCATGCATGGCCCTATTACCGACAATTTGCGAGCTGTGCCTATTTCCAGTAATATGCATGGCAGAGAAGGCTAAACGCACGGATAATCGACCTGCTTGCCGCAAGAGCCGCATAATATGCTAGACCAGGAGTGATTAATCATAGAAATCATTAGGCATATTGTTAATTTCAGATTGCCAAAGACCCCACTCCTACAAGATGTGATGTGCAGATTACTCACATTTTCAGAGCTTGAATATTGGCACAGTGGAGAATAAACTAAAAAAAAACCAAAGCAACTTCCTCCAAAAATTACCATGCTCATGTACGAAATTGAGCAACACAGTGATCCCCTCCTAACCAGGTACGGCCAGTCGCTCACGAACGTCTGGAAAGAATTGGTAGAGGGGGACGGCCCTTGGTTGATGTATTCCAACGAAACTGCTATTCGTCGAGAAGGCCTACGTAGACATCGGCGTGCTGGTTGAACAACCTAAGCAGTTTATTTCTATCACGAGGTGCTAGGAAATTTGAATCCATGCTTTCTCGTATGGTATAATCTATTTATTAGTAATCTGTGATAATACATTGATGCACGTTTTTGGACCTCAAAATCAACCGAACACCTGCCAGTACTGACAAAGCTTCAGTGCTAACTGAGCTTTGCACAAAAATTTTAAAATATCAACGCAAGATGTTGACTCTTGTAGTGTTTTCCGACGTACAGCACCGATAGTTGGCCTATCGGCTCATACAGGCGTACACATACAATCTAAATATTTTGCATCATTTACTTTTAAAGTTGTGAAATAACAGTTCTGAATGGAAATCTCCATGTCGCAGTTGACATCTTAGACAGACCGTAAAAGAAATGATTGTGTTGAACAATACTCGTATATGTATCAAATATAGGTAAGTATTATAAGTAGATATCGATACTTCAAGTATCGAGAACTTTTCTTAGTCCGTATCCTAAGTAAGATTCGAGCGCGACGCGTTGCGTTAAATTGTCAAACACACTATTGTCAACGTAGTCGTAGGTCACAATTTGTTCGACACGAATCGGATCGCTTTGCACTCGATTGTCACGCAGAACATGGGCTAATGTGCACATAATTATATTTCACGACAAGACAATCAATGACGTCAGTTCACTTTCGATAGATCTAACTTATTTCACCTCGATATTAGAGAAGTTCATTCTTCTCCAGTCGGACCAGTCTAAGTATTCGTTCTTAAACTAGTGTGGCCCCAATGCTTATAAAAATATAGTAGATTTCTTGCCCAGTATGCTAACAACTATGGGTACCAATTATATTATTATAAGATAACTTTGCCATAAACATGAGGCGTAAGGTCAATTTTTTAAAGTAGATAATTTGTAAGATGTAGGTGCGATATGTAGATAATGCCTAAAAATAAATGATCCCTGGATATGAATGGCACACGAACGTTGCAAATCGCAAAATCAAACAGAGGCCTATATCTAACAGTGGATGAAATCGGGCTTTGGATGATAATAATGATTCGATACGATACCTGCCATTAAGTACTTATTGAGTAAAAGCATCGAATGCAAAGTATCAAGTAAGTACAAAATTATGGATATCGAAAGGAAAAATACTCGATACCACAGAGTATCGATATTTTTCCGTGCGTTGGTTAGTATAGTATTATACGTATCAGCAACGGAGGAGAGGACGTGTTCGTCTTGAGCATCGGTCGCATGAAGCAGTATAGACCCGCTACGATAACCCCATTTAATAAAAAATTAAAAACCTTTTTGCTATTCGTTATAACCCATTCCCAGTCCCATGAACCACATGTGGCTCAGGACAATTGAATTTCTATTGTGTCTGGCGGTCGGACAGTGAAAGTGAAAAAAAAAAAACTTTTTAAAGGTTTAGATTATTTATGAAAAATATGCAAGTAAGGTATACCTAATCTGTGTAAAAACCTGGCAAGTATGCGTCAGAGGCTTGGTCAGAGGTTGTCAGAGGTATATATAAATAATTTTAGGTGGACGACACAGAAGAATAACTAAAGCAGTGGACGACTATACTAAAGCTTTTCATTATTTTTAAAACATTTAGGTCCTTATATTTGGCCTTTTGGTGGGTTCTATGATAATTTTTGTATGGCGACGGCGCGTCGCAACACTGTCCATCAGAAACAGCCACGTGAGCCACGTCCATTCTGACAAGTGTCTGATTTATGAAGAATAAGGGGCGGAACATATCTGACGGATGATCCGTCGCGTTTTATCCGTCGCGTTTTATCCGTCGCGTAACGCCAATACATACAAATATATAGAATAACGTTCAACCTTTCAGACCTGACCGAAGATCCGTTAGTACGTCGAGCGTACTGACGGACTATCCGTCGACGTCGCGCGCACCACGCACCACGTGAATTTTGACCATTGAGTAAGGAATATACATGGAGAGGGCAAATATGTAGTACATATAGAAAAATTACATTATACACATATATTATTATATTTTTTATTTTTATAGACTCACGCCTGTATCCCCGGAGGGGTAGGCAGAGGTGTAATATTACACCCACATTTCACCATGATTTCTTTTATACACATATATACGAAATCGACATAAAACCACCAAACATAGTGTCGTCTCGTTTTGTCTTAGGGATATCTCTATCAGAAAAAAGAGATAGCCCTAGTTTACTGAATAAGTTAATCATGACGATATTTTATTAGAAATGTCATTCGTGCCACTGTCGCCATATTTTTTGCCAAGGTTTGTGGTACATCTGCTGTGAAATCGTTGTATATCGAACATTAATTTTGTTTTTGTGCATAAATATTTCTAAAAACCAGATGAATCAGTGCTTCAGGCTGTGTGTGTCATTACCGTATGTATGGTGCCATTCATGTCCAGTACTTTCTCAGCGACACAGCATCGATATTGGCTTTCAGAGAATATTTTGTTACATGTTTGATACAAGGGTCGTCCTTCGCTTTGCCATGTTCGCCCACATTTGCATTATGAAATAAACTAATCTGGCAAAAGATTTAAACTAACTAAAGTAACTTACTACAAAAATGTATTATTTTCCTCTGACCGGCTCCATATCGATATCCATTATATTCTGGAGTACAACCCAAATGGCAGCCATTTTAAATTGCCCAACATTTCGTAGGTATGCACGCTAATTTCGTAGGTATGCACGCTAAATTCGTAGGTATTGGACATGCCATATCCATGTCATTCCCAGATCAGTGATTTTGAGTGACGCGTAGTAGAGTAAGATTCCAGGGCCGCCAGACCTTCACGTATTTTTTCAGAAACGAAATGTGTAGAATAATGTAGTGATAGTATGTGCTATGAGTGTACGCATTCTTGCTAGCCTGGATCGTGGGCCAATTTTTAGGTATGAGGTTCTAAAGGTCTACGGGAATTACTGCCGTCGTAATGAGTCTGGCAGAATTAATTATGATTTTAATTATATTTTCTAAAAAATACCTAAAAACCAGACCTGAGAATTTAAGAAAAGTTAGTAACATTAAGCACGTCATACCTCTAGCTAGGGTCCATCATGCCATTATTATTAATATTTTATTGGCATGATGACTTTTGCTATGGGACTCCATGTACGCTTTAGATCAGGCGGCATGTAGTCATTTTCATAGGCAACAATAAAAAAGATATATTTATATCAATGAGCACAGCATAGACTAATATATTATAACTGGAAAGAGCACAGATCGTTTAGTTTACAGGCCGTTCGAAGTATTTTTAATTGCAAATGTTTGATACAGAAAATACAAAATAAAATCAATAAATAAAATGCAATATCACACAACACGTACAATATCGCACAAGACGTGTAATGTGGCAGGTCCACAGACATATAAATAAAAGCAGACCAAAGGAATTTTTACGATTTGTCTATGTTTCTTTATCAACGCGTCGTTTCTGTTACTCTTATAATTTTTCATATCGTCATATCTCTTTCATATACCTACCTGTAAACATACCTACTTCATATATACATTGACACCTAAAGCTCGCGTAAAATATTTTTTCAGAGGTCATCATGACGTTTCATGTCGTTTCATGATGTTTCATGACATTTCATGACGTTTCATGGCTGTGTGTCGTCCGTTAACCCTGACTCCACAGTCAAGCCCTTCCATTGCTTCAGCGATGATTGCTTCCGAGTATAAGTTGAAGAGAGTAGGTGAAAGTACACAACCCTGCCTGACACCCCTGCAAATGTCCACTTCGTCCGTCTCTTCTCCATCTACACGTTCGTGTCGCCTGTTTGATTCAAGTATAGATTATGGATTATGCGCCTTGCCGTCTAATCCTATTTCGGTCAAGAGTGTCATAAAACGGTCATGCCGATCAGTGTTACATGTAACACTCGATCAAATGCTTTCTCGTAGACAAAGAAACAAAGAAAAACGTCTTGTTGCATATCTTTGCATTTTTGAACCAACACTTGCAGAGTCAACAAGGCGTCTTTCGTTTCTTCCCCAGCTCGGAATCCAAATTAGTCACCACACCTGACTCAAAAAATGAATTAAAAAGTCTAAATTATACCTACGGTTAAAGGTAGTGTATATAAATAAGATGGTTTAAGTGGCAAGAAAACAACAGAAATAACAATTCATCGTTAAGTTTCAACATTTATTAATAATTATGTACACCCAAATTTTCTCTGAATTTTTCACCTACAGTTTTTGAACAAATTCTTTGAGTTTCGTAGCTGATAAAGTTTTGATGATATTAGTATGTTTCTCATGAGTCGTTTTTATATGATCATTTTTCACTATACGTTTTTTGGTCGTTTGAACAGACTCGGGTCGATATTTAATTAATTATTGGTTAATTATTTCTACTAAATATAATTTGGCCTAGGCACCGTTATTTGCCTTTCTATATAATTAGCATACTTAATTAAAAATAATCGCAATATAATGTAAGTAAATGATTTTATATACATTTCAGATAGCCAAAAGATGAAGTACCTTCTAAAAACTTATGGTATAGCTATAGAATATGGACTGCACGGTTGGCATAGTAGTTTAATCGGCCTCCTCGCCTCTTGACATTGCGCCGAGTGTTGTGGGTTCGATCCCCACACGAGACAGCACTTTGTGAGATCCATAAATTTTTGTTTCGAGTCTAAGTGTTCATTGTGTCCGTTAGTTGTATATTTGTAAAGTTCCCCGCAACACAGGATTTATTCCTAGTGCGCGAGTTGTCTTATTAAACAAAAAAAAATAGAATATAAAACATGAAGAACATGATTTGTAACCAAAATCCACTTTTACCTAAGATTCTACATTTACAGTTAATGCGACGTAGAGGCGTAGAAGTTAGAACCATGAGAAAGAACAGGCAATAAATCTCACGGCTACGCCTTTTAATTTCCAAACTTTATATATTAAAATACCTACATAGAAAACATTTTGTGTCATGCGCTGCAACTGTAACCCCTTCTATATCATTTGTATAAATTTTCTTGAAAACCGTAACCAAATCGTATCATCCTCTTTTAATTTAGAACCTCCATACCCATACAGGAAATATATACAAATAACGCTTGTTGGCTGCTATAAAAATCTCTTAAGTCCGACATATTTTTAATAGTCAAACTCGAATTACAATATAAATAACTACCGAACTTTAGTGACCACATAACATCAGGGAACACGAAAAATGATTAGGTAAAAGAATATGACAGTAAAATATTGAGCTGTCCTGAGTACGGCCCTGCACGAACAAACTGATATGTGTGCATAATAGCCACGCTTTTAGCAAATGTGTGCAGATACGCTCGACGCATTTTCCGTCAGATGTGTACCGACTCATTTGACGGAATATACGCGACCGAAGATACGTTCGACGGATCTTCCGTCAGATATGTTCCGCCCCTTAGTTTTATGCTATTGTCAAATTGAATGTCTGAATGTAAATGCATAAAACCAAACAATTTCAAAGCAAACAATAAATGAGGAATATGAATTGTTTACATTCTTTAATTGTTTTCATCTCGCATAGAGTATATATGTACCTCTCTACCACTTTTATATATACGTAGAGAGACAAAAGTTTAAGCAGGAATGGTTTTCAGTAGCGAATATGAACCTTTCACATCACACATTATTATGATCTAACGAAAATGATAAAATAACTTATATTATTATATTATCCTCTTGTCTGTATCTGCTTTTGGCGTAAATTTGAAGTCCCTAGACAAGGGTATAATTATATACGTCTACTACCATCTACTACATACATCCATACATAGACTCACGCCTGTTTCCCGGAGGGGTAGGCAGAGACTACGGAGCGCCATTTGCAACGATCTTGACATATATCTCTTGCTTCATTCACTCCCATCAGATTCCTCATGCATGCTCTTCTGTTCAGGGTGCTTCTAACCTGTCCTGTTTTTAGGATGTCTCCAATCTGGTCAGAGAACGTCCGCCTAGGTCTTCCCCTTCGTCCTGTTCCTTCCACACTTGCCTTATATATCTGCTTGGTCAGTCTTTCGTCATCCATCCTCTCGACGTGTCCAAACCATCTTAGCATACCTTTCTCGATGCTTGTCACTACATCTTCTTTTACCCCACAACACTCTCTTATCACACAATTCTTTACTCTGTCAGTCAAAGAAACACCACACATACTTCGCAGTGCTCTCATTTCTACAGCATTTATTCTACTTTCATGGCTCTTCAGCCATACCCAACTATCACTACCATACATAAGAGTAGGTACTAACACCCCTCTATGGACAGCCAAACGTGCCTTTTTGGACACGTTTTGGCTATTCATAAACGCCTTCAGAGCTCCATTCACTCTATTACCTGCATTAACTCTTCTTTCAATATCTTCTACATTCTTACCATCTCTTGTAAACAGCGTACAACTCTCAACAAACTCATTCACTTGCTCCACTCGCTGTCCATCGATCACAACATTACAAGCCGTAACGCATTCCTCCTTTTCAAAAACCATAACTTTCGTTTTACTTACATTTACTTTCATTCCTTTCCTCTCTAACGCACCATGCATGATTGTTACCATCTCCTGCAACTCCTCCGCTGAAGACGCAAGTATAACCTGACATCTACTACACCAAAGAAATATAACCTTATTAGTCCGACCTCTCTGTACTACACATACATTGTCGTGTGATTCTGACATATAGTATTATAGTATTTGTATACTCCTTAGACAAATGATTAGAGCGAGACCAATCATTAGTCTATTCCTTGGTCTATTCTAGTCTCTTTGATTCTGACAAAATAAACTTCAAACCAATGCTAATACATGACAAGATGTACGCATGCGCTAAATTCCGGTATGACGTCACGAGCCGTTCCGCGCTCGCTTGATTTTCATTTCTTTCAGTCCACGGAATGTTTTCTGTTCAGAGTAAAATCAAACGTTTGTGGTAGGCAGTAAGCTCATTTTTTATTAATTAGATGATTTTGAAAGCCCGAAAACATTACAAACCTGAAATCAGTCCCTGAAAACGGGTACTGAATTTTTTCAGTCCGGAACGGAATGAAACTTTTGCGTGCTTTCCGATCATAGCAAAATCTATCGTTTGCGGTGGTAAGTACGTTTATTTTACAAAATACAATTGATACAATCGACAAATGAAGCTCGCTAGTCTCACTGAATTCCACCATGAAAATTCGGTCCTGAAAATCAGATGTCTGCGGCCAGGCTTAGGAGCCTTTACCTTAATATTAGAGTAACATATCATAACTTGCGATGATTAACATTTTTTAATGCACACATAACTTCGAAAAGTCAAAGGTGCGCCCGGGGTATCTGGGAATTGAACGCCAACCCTACGTCTCGGCAGTCCGTTACGTACACCTCTGGGCTATCGCCGCTTTAATATTAGAGTACTTGTAATATAATATCTTAAACGAATATATATTATAAGCGACTATTATAGACGATTCATCATACATGATGATGATGTATAAACCGAGTGAGACGTGAGACCGGCATAGCCTAACGCAGACTCGACAAGGGAAGATGGCGTTTTTGTCTCTTTTCGGCAAGTGGATTTTAACCGGGCATTATTCGCATAACTGCCGACACTACATTATTTTTGCTTTTTTTTTGGTGTCGGGTTGGAAAATCCTCATGTAGTCCCTGCGCCCTGGAGGAAGGTCGAAGGTGACTGTCAGACTCTTACTGACTAAAAACCAACCCGTGTACCTCACGTACCCGTGTGTCTGAGGGTCGGGTATCACCGCAGCGTTCCTCGCTACCCCCCGACGGGTATTGGCCCGCCAGATGGTCAGGCGGGCCCCGAACAAAACCCACTTGGCAGCGGATGAAGGTGTTGGGCTCCGCCGCCAAAATACCGAGCGGCTGCAAAGGATAGGGAGGACGGCAACCTGACAACACCGCATCTCCTCTTCCTCTGCGGCCCCACCGCAACACAACAAATGGAGCGCCCCCATTTAGTCGCTGGAGATAGGGCGCGCGGCAACGCAATACCGACACGCCTCTCCTCCCTCTACCGCGCTCGACTGCGAGGGACAGATGAACTGTCCCTCGCACCCGCATCTTTAGACGCATCCTGCGCAGGCCTCCGTCTAGCCCACGCGGAGCGTCCATTTCCGGGATCTCGCTTAGTTTCACCGTGGGTGACCCAACCACGGCTATTGAGCCCCCCACCACGACAAGGTGGCGATCCCACGAGGGAGCACTCCCGACACTCCATACTATTTTCGCGCTAATCCGTTCTGTTTCAGTTACAGTGGTAAATTTTGGAGTGGACCGCCGTTTTAAAAGTGCCTCTATTTTGAACATTTTTTCCTGAATAAAATGTTCAGTCCCTTTTAAACAAAACATATTTATGTCCATTGAAGTATATGGAAAGACATACCAGCTTGAGTAAGAACCTAATGTATTTTCCGTTGTTCGTAGGTAGGTAGGTATACGTTTTCATCATACATTTCATATTCAGTATCGTGAAATCATCAAATAAATATGTAAAATCTACCTACTGGCCTCCGAAAGTGTTCGATGTTGTTCTCAACGTAATACCGTGTCCTCGTGCACGTATGAAAACCGGCGAGTACGGCAAAACTGATGACGTCATACGAAACGCAGCGTACCTAATATTGCGCAGGCGTGAAATTTGCCGTTTTGATTGTTCAAAATGACATTAACGTGGTTTGAGATGTGTAGGATCACATCTAGCAAGACTTTATTTTCGTATGAGTGTGGTCTACTCTGGTGTCGGAGTTTAAAGAACACCCGAAGACCTCCATGCTCACCCAAGCACGGCAGCGTTCTGATGTAAATGCCACAAAGAACGGTCTGCCATACACGGGGTGACCTGGAGCAGTGATTCTTAATAGTGTCCATCTATTATGATCGGTTTGTCAAGTCACACTTTGAGCGCTACGAGGGCGCCACGACTGAGAAAGTGCTTTCCAACCCTCGAGGAGGAAGTAATTATGAATTGTTTTGACATTTCAAACACATTGTTACTAAAAATGCGTTTTTATATAGATTTTCAAACTTGAGGGCTCTCGTAGTCAGAAGTTAACCAACGAGAGGAATGTCAATAATAATTATGTAACAACTGAACGCACGTACCTAATATTGAAATAGGCTTTTCATTATCCTTTATTTAAAATTGATACTATAAATGTACTTGCAAATATATCGTCGTGTAATTATAAATATCTATGAATCATTAAATGTTTTATTTCGGTAAAAAGTATTGTTATTTTATTTTCATTCGTTACATTTTGGCTTTCATTTCGCTTCGTTAATTGGGTATTACAATCTGGCAAATAAGTAATACGTTTAATGAGTGGTAATCTGATATTAAAAACTAGATAAAGCTTAATAAATATTTTTAAGACAAAGCCGGCTCTACGTATCATGACTCAGATTCGAAACAATGATTTGGGTATAACTTAAACTGTTGTTCCGTGTAGGGATCGAACCCACTACTCTTGGTGCAATGCACTTATTTAGTTGGTAGTTGTGCAATCAATATATCCAGTAGTTGTTTAATAGTGTTGCTGGCGCTTTTTCTCGCTATGGGAATAGTTAAGGTCATAGTTCGATACACGATTGTTACCGTATGGTTACTTCTTAGGCAAAACTTCCAAGTGTAAGACGGTATCCTTCAGGAGTTCTAAAGGCCTTGCCACACGATACAATTTTACCACTGATCAAATTTTCAATCGAATTGGCTTTGCCCGTCTACACGACATTAAGGAAACTTGTTAGTACTGTTTGATTTTTGCCTTGTTTTTATTGAAATGGTAATCTACAACAATTCATTGTGATTATGATTTATTTTCCACGGCAATCACGCTGATAAAATAATGAATATAGACGATAATCTGTTCACAGTCGTTTAAAATAAAAAGCTTTAAAATAGTGCGAGAAAACTGACAAAATTAAATTTATCGCGTAAACATAGAACCAATAGTCTATGTTTACCCACAAATATATGCGACAGTCCGAATGTAGCACTTCCATTTCATGAAATGTTTATTTTGTAGACTCACAGCTGAATCCGCGAAAGGGTAGGCAGAGGTGTACCTAATAAGTGTTCGCCAAGTATTTCGATTATATATAAATCGAGTTTATATAATGTACTGTAGTAATGTACAATGTAATTTATATTGTACCAGACCGGTAAAAAATAACTTGTGAATATCACTAAAAAGTAATTGTTTCACGAAAGCATTTATAAATAAGAATGTCGATGGTCTCGGGAGATTCAATCAGCTCAATTGTCTTTGTTTTAGTAGAATCAACGTGACCACGTAATCTGGATGACATCTTTCAAGTCGAAATAATTCCTCAATTTGTACTTATTTAGCTTAGTGGATTAAGACAGACTTTCGGGTAAAGGTTTCGAAATACGTCGCCGTTTTTAGGGGCTGCGAGTGATTGAGGGGGGGAGGAGGGGAGGTCTCGGAACCTCTCCTCGCCATTTTCACTTGCCGGAAATACTTGGTTTCCTCTGAAAAAAGAAATATCTCCAAACATCGGTGTGTATGGCAGTGCCAACTTCCACATTCTTCACACTAATAATTTCACTAATTTCACTAGTTTAATAAACTAAGGTTGACGGTCGAGTACCTACAGTGGTCTTTACACATGAACACGGTGGTTAGCTCTTCGCATGTCTCTTCGATCGTAAAGTCAAGCATCAATCGGAATAAGATACTGTAAGCTTACATTTAGCGCGTATGTAGGTATCTATTTTTAGTTGACTAGTATATTAGGTAAACTGAATTGCAAGGTTCAAAAGTTAACGTTCTGTATTCTTAAGTCAGTCTTTAGGGCTCCGAAGATCGCAATTTTGTGTAATTAAACGAAAGATGTGTAGGATTATAAAAAACAGGAGTGTCATGACTACACCGAGCCAACAAAATCATAATGTAAACTATCGCGGCTGCGGCAGGAAGCCGGTAGCGGTTAACTCATTTAAAACTTTTATTATCCTTTATTCATACAAATTTACAGGCTAGAATATTTAAATCATACTCTCTGTTGAATAAGTTGCAATCAAATGGTTATTTTTTAAGAACAAATTTGATCTGCTCCCAGTGTTTTATGAACTTTTACGCGTATCAAAAATTGTGCTTTTATAACGTGTTTATAAATCAAATAATAACGAACGTGACGACTTCACATGAAAAAAATATGAGTTCCAAGGTTATGTTCGAATGCGAAATGAGTTCATTTTCACTGTGCGCCAAATTATTAATGTTTGCTACGATTAAATTACATCGAAACAAAAATGTTTAATGTACATTTACATACAAAATGTAGCTGAGCCATTAACTCAGGTAAATGAAGGGACAACGAGGCGCGTAAGTAAGGGCAGACATTAATGGGGAAATTACGTACCGCTATTTGAACGGAAGCAATAAATTTAAGAAACAAAAATATTTGATGGTTTCGAAACTGCAAGGATAGTATTAGATTTATTAATATTTTATATCAAACTGAATACAAATAAATTCGCCCTTAAAAAGCCGTAGATACGCATCATAATTATTATATATATGGTACAGTGTATTGTGTACTTTTATTTACAGTAATCTTTCTGAATGTCAAGGTAGAAGAAACACGACGCGATGCCGCATTGGGCTTATTGTATGAAGAACAAATTGATAGGCGTCAATCACATTCATCACTTTCGCAAGATGTCGTATAAATTTAATGCACATCTCATCTCGAAATCATCAAGAAGATAAAACTATGCATACGTACTTTATAAGGCTTCGCGCGTATGGAGTATTTAAGATAAGAGTTTGTATGAAGAAACTGTGAACACAGCCTAATTCAATGAGTTATGGTTATATTCCAAAAACGACGGCGCCATTAAGCATTTTACGAATAACACAGAGGCAAGGACGAAAATAGTCACCTGAGGGTAAATTTGAGCTTAATTCAAAGGGACGTCGCAATAATCGATGGTGAAATATACACCAACTTTATTTCATTACCTTACTTTTTATTCGTCGGTATATTTATGTAGCTGGTGTCGATGTTATGGTTTGCTCATGGGTGTATGTTTTATTGTAATACATGTTTGATGTACTACACGAAGAACCTTTCATTACTTACTTGTAACCAGCACGTGATTCAAGACTTCGAACAGTTATTTAAAATAATAATGTTGAGCCAATTATTATGGTATATCAATTAATATAATTATAATATGTCAATATGCTCTAAAAACGCTTACTACTATTAGCAGGTATTGCTCTGTTAGGATAATATTCAAAGTTGTACTTAAAATGCAAGGTATTGTTTCAGTCGGTGAAAGTTCATACGAGTTATGAATATCAAAAATTGCATACGAGCTCCAAAGAATGCTTCCACTAAAATATTGTGCTTGCATGCACTGCTAACGCTCGCATTTGCGTGCACAATTAGCTTTTAGCCGTTGTATAATTACTAGAAATGGCCCAGTTTAACACTAATTAATATTTTATAACTTTATCATTACATAGTATAAAACAAAGTCTGTCTTCTGTCTGTCTGTCCCTATGTATGCTTAAATCTTTAAAACTACGCAACGGATTTTAATGCGGTTTTTTAATGGATAGAATGATCCAAGAGGAAGGTTAACATGTAGGTATAATACATTATGTATATGGCGGTACGAAGTTCGCCGGGTCAGCTAGTACTACTCTATAAAAATTGCACGTGCATGCTACTTACTGCATGTTTTATGTTACACGGACTACATTTTTAAAATAACTGTTATTTAGCGTTAAGAATTAGTGGCTGATTTATTTTGTAGTATTATTTTCAATCCTTCATTCTGCTTACATTTTTGATCGATTTTCGGGTTGTAGACTCACTTTGTGATCTAGAGCAGATGTAAGCGACTATGAGTCGTAAGGATTTGGGTTCAAAAAATATCCAAAAGAAGCTCAGAGTCAGCAAATCGGCAATGTTCCACTCCGTGCTTTATGTTCAACCGTTCTACCTTTTGTAAAATAATGAAACATACTCCTATGTTTCTTTATTTGATTATCCAAATTGAGCAACGGTATTATTAGCACGCTTAGAGCTTGCGACTATTTTGCATAGATTTAAGAACATCTACAGACCTTATAAAACAAAGCCATGAAATTTGTATGTGTATGGTATAGCTATAATGTGAAATGTTATTGCAATATTTGTCACCTATATACCTCTACGTTACATTAGCTAAAACTATTTCTAATTATATGTGTGTCATGTAAACATGTATAATATGTTTATATCTTATACAAATGAAACTAATGACTATGACACTATGAAATTACATAGTTTAGGTACGTTAGTACTATTAATTATTCTGTGGTTTAGGTGGAATGCTAATAACCATTTTATGAAGGTATTAAGATGTCCAGTGGCTATACTGAAAGGTATATATTATATATTTATATCGCTATTATATTATTGCAATTTTAGGTAGGTTAGGTAGGTACATTAAAGAATATTGATGGTTGTAGCTTGATTATAAACGTGATTTGAATACGAAACAACGTGTTACGTTTACCTACATAACAATACATAACAAAACGTAACTTATCATAATTATGTAGCTGTCTACCCTCTCCACTCACACACACATCCATGTGAATATAATAAAACCAATATCTTTTCTTTTTGCGAAATAATTGGTGCTTTACTCTGTACACCTTGTTGCCACTGAATTAGCGTTCTCATTTATTCTACAGAGATCAAATAATTTAATCTGAGTTAGACCCTCCGTCTCGTTTCATATTTCTTAGAATTTTAAGTAAAACTCGCTGTAACCCGTACACCGTGAGTCACAACAACGGCCCCATTTGTATTTTATTACATTTTCAGCTAAGAGCTATTTTATAATACAGTAGGCTTAATAAATAAATTTGTTTGAACAACATTTGAAATTAACGAAGGCATAATAGTACGGTCGCGCTAAATTTGCTAAAGTATTTTATACCGAATGAAATTCACTTGTAGCAGTTCCTTACTGTTTACCTACTAATCATCAATATGTGCGTCAGACGCCGTACCTGTGGTGGAGCTAAAAGTAACAAGATAGCAAAGTGGACGAAACGAGTGAACGACGTTTTTTTTAAGTATTTAGAACGTGCCAAACTTTATGAGACGGTTGTCTGTATAATTTGAGACGGAAAAAGGCATCGATATATATGTAATGTCAATGGAAAATGTTTAGTCAGCTGTATTGAATATAGAGGATTAGACGTCAGCTAGGTAAACAAAATTTCAAAAAAGATTAAGTTATTTTATACCGTATGGCATATACACAACCACAATGTTGTGCTTCTAGAATAATAAAAATAATTTTCAGTCATGTCTCTAATGGTGGAATAACCGTCAGGCAGCGTCATAAAGATGCTGAATGCTCGGTGCATTAGTGTTGTTAAGTCATTTTGGCCAATAAACTGACGATTTTACACTCCAAATATTCGGCTGACGGTGATTTTTGAAGTGCCCTAGCAAATGGCAAATATCGAAACACTTATTGACTCACTATGTCTATTTGTCTGTCCGTCCGAAAGTCACAGCCACTTTATTCCAAAACTATTAAGATTTTTTAGCTAAAACTTGGTAGGTAGCTGTATGATTTTAAAACAAAAATTACCATGAATTGAAAATATATTTTTTTCATCAGTTACATACATGCTAGATGTCTATCTATCTATCTATATCGTCACGCCTGTCTCCCATTGGGGTAGGCAGAGACTATAGAACGCCACATGCTTCGGTTCAAACATACTTCTTTCGCTTCCTCGACATTCATTAACCTCATCATGCATGCGCGTCGGTTATGGGTACTTTTAATTTGGCCCTTTTTCAGTACGTCACCTATTTGGTCGGCGTACGTCCGCCTAGGGCGTCCCCTACCGACATTTCCATTCATTCTCGCACGATACACTCCTTTCGTATTCCTTCTTTCATCCATCCGTTCCAAATGTCCAAACCAACGCAACATTCCTTTTTCAACCTTTGTCACTACATCTTCTTTTAGACCACACTTCTCTCGTATCACACTGTTTTTCACTTTATCAATCAGCCTTACTCCGCCCATACTCCTTAAAGCTCTCATCTCCACAGCATTGATTCTACTTTCATACTTCTTCTGCCATACCCATGATTCACTACCATACATCAGTGTTGGCGCCAAAACTCCCTGCAGTATAGCAAGGCGAGCTTGCTTTGGGATAATATCATTGCTTATGATGGACTGTAAGGCGCCATTCACACAATTTCCTGCTTTCACTCTCCTTTCAATATCTCCCTCACATTTTCCATCTCTCGTAAACAAAGACCCTAAATACACAAACTCGTTCACTTGCTCCACTTTTTCATCTCCTATCATTACTTCACATTCAGTTACACTATCATCCCTCTCTATGACCATGACTTTGGTTTTGTTAACATTCACTTTCATACCTTTCTTCTTATACGCTTCATTCATCGTGGTGACCATCTGCTGCAAATCCAACGCTGACGATGCAAATAGAACCTGATCGTCAGCGTATAGCAGGGTCTTAAACACTGACCCACCCATTCTTAATCCACATTCAGACTCTTTCAGATCGGTCAAACAACTGTCCATGAACAGATTAAACAGCCAAGGAGACGCTACACATCCCTGTCTAACACCACGATCAATGTTAAACCAGTCCGTGTAGGCCCCGTTTATTCTGACACAGGCACTTGAATCCCTATATAAGGATTCAAGTGCCCGTATCAGACTGCTGCTCACTCCATACACAGAAAGTGTTGACCAAAGTTCATCCCTCACCACGCGATCGTAAGCCTTTTCCAGGTCAATAAAGGCACAGAAAACCTTCTGGTGTTTACTTAAGACTTTCTCTGCAATGCACCTTAAGGAAAAGACTTGATCCGTACATCCCATTCCCTTTCTGAATCCCGCTTGCACATCCCAAATTTTACTGTCCGTTTCAGAAATCACTCTTTCAATCAGTATCTTTGCATACAATTTGCCAACAACACTCAGGAGGCTGATACCGCGATAATTTTTGCATTCCTGCTGTGACCCTTTGCCCTTGTACAGTGGCACAAAAACGGCTTTGTTCCAGTCACCTGGTACACGACCGGACCGCCAACATTTATTAAACAGTAGATACAGCAGGCTTGCAGTGACGCCTTCGCCTACCTTGAGCATTTCAGCAGATATCCTGTCATATCCCGCAGCTTTACCCACCTTCATACTTTTCAATGCATATCGTATCTCTTCCATACTTATCCCACTTTCACAATTATCTTCCTCATTCGTTACTATATTCCTATTGTCGCTCCCTCCTCGTTCAAACAAATTCTCAAAATATACCTTCCACTGATTCAGAACTTCCCCATGCTCTCTAATAATACTTCCATTTATATCCCTCATCACACCAACTTTCGAAACCTCTGATTTGCCTCGGGCTGTTCTGACCAAGTACCAGAATAATTTGATATTGGCCCGAAAATGTTGGGCAAATTTTCTATCAAATTTATCCTTGCATTGTTCTTTCTTTCTTCTCACTATCTCTTTTACTTTATATTTCAACCTGTCATACTTTTCTTTTACAATACTTTCATTGTCATTCACACCACCTTGTACTCTTTTGTTGGCTCTTAAGGCCAGCAAGTCCATCCAAGCTTTGCGCTTTTCCGCAACCACACCGCTTACTTCTTGATCCCACCATTCATTACAAATTTTCTTAACGTTCTTCCTCTTGCTTACGCCACATACTTGAGTGGCCGTCTCAATCATTCCATTCTTAAACTCTTTCCAAAATTCTTCTATTTCGCACTCTTCTTTCTCAAACAAATCTTTTAACCTCACTTCCAATATCTCTTTATACTGATCGCGTATATCCTCTTCTGCCAATCTTTCAACTTTCAGTCTTTCTATGACAGGCGAGTGTATGCGAGGCCGATGGCGCCATTTAGTTGTTAGTCCCGCTATACGACTAACTACCAAAAAATGGTCAGTACCCACATTCAAGCCTCGGTACACTCTGGTATCTTTCACTTTTCCTTTTAAACGTTCATCTACCACAACAAAATCTATCATACTTCGTTCTGTCTGCCTTTGCCATGTATACATATGAATCATCTTGTGACTAAACAAAGTGTTAGTCACAACAAGTTTTCTCTCCATACAAATGTCCAACAAACACTCACCATTTTCATTCACTCTCTCATCACCAAATCGCCCTAGAACCCTTTCACATCCATCACGAGACACACCTACCCAGCCATTAAAGTCGCCTAACAAAATTATTCTTTCATTATTCTCACACCTAGCAAGCACATCTCTGACCTTGTCCCAGAATTCCTCTCTGACATTCAATGGTTTGGACATGTCCGGAGCATAAACACATACAACAAAAACTTTCATTAAGCCAATCTTTAATCGCATCCAAAGAAGCCTGGAGTTGACATATTCATATTCTTTCACAAACTCATTCATTCTATCTGACAGAATCATTCCAACTCCTCGGCTAGCCCTTTCAGACTCAACAACTCCAGACCAGTATGCACGATATTGGCCATGAGTAGTTGTTGAGCAACCTTTCTTCTTTGTTTCACTCATCCCCAGTATATCAATTTTCCTTACATCCATCGTATCACACAATTCATCGATCTTACTATCCACTCCTCCACAAACATTCACCGTTGCAAACAGGCATTCCCTAGCCCTCTTTTTGCCTCTGTTGGACGGGGAGACAAAACGTGACGTGTGGCAAAGCGCGTCGCCGTCTATATGTCTATAAATTAATATTAGGATAAACCAATTATAACTACTTAAATACTACTACTAAAATTAAATTAAAATATTAAAGTACAATACAAATAAATAAGAAAATGTATATTCAAAGGGCGTCGTGGAAGTCCTCCACATCGCCGTCTATTGGGAATGTGCCTAGAAGACTGGCAGCATTGCCACGCTGTATGGCAATGCAAATTTTTTGTGCTGGATACATACCAGCCTTCTGGTCAAGCGAGGCGTCTTGGACCCCATGACCCCAACGTTTCGACTCCAAATGGCTCAAATACATAATCCCCTACGAGATTTACGTATTTGCGTCGTTTCAGAGTCTCCGCTGTGGCAGCAGCAGCACCCGCACAACGCGCTGTGCTAGGAAGATGAGATGGCGCGAGGGTATCGACACACGTTGCGTCCCATACCAAAGGCCTACCCAACTTCCAAGGCAGTAGACATTCCATCTGGTCTTTTACCATCGTTGCGTGCCAAACCCTGAGGTTCAAGTTGGGCTGGATCGCCAGCAGTGACAAGAGCCCGACGAAGAATGTCATACAGGTTGCTATGTCGTGAAATACGACCTGCGCTCCTGCTGCATGATAGGCCATGGTGACCAAGGCTGTCGACAGCCTCCACAGTGACAGTGACAACGATGTGGAGCGACACACGGCGCCCCTAAACGGAGGCAAGAAGTGAGGCGGAAGGTCGTATCGTCCAACATGGTACCTATGTTGGACGATGGCAGTGTTTGAAGCCAGAGCCCCGACACCCACTCTCCCACAGCCAGCAAACGACCACGCTCTGCAGCATTGTACGATGTGCTAAGGAGATTTTCTCGTACTGCGCTGCAAAGCGGCCTGTCCCAATGCCTCTGAGAGGATAAATTTCGTGTCTATAAATAGGTCTTTAAAAATTATATTGAGATTCCTAAAACCATTTAATCTGAAGGTTAATCGTTTGAAAGATAGTCGATTTCAAAGAGAAAGATGTGTGTTCCTAACCTCTAACTTTTAAAATAAGAAATGGAAAATTCTAAAAGGAATATATCCTGAAGATCTTAATTAAAACTTTCAACGAAACCTTTATTTTTTACTATGGTAATTTTTGTTTTAAAATCATAAAGCGCTTTACAGAATACAGCTACCTACCAGGTTTTAGCTGAATAATCTTAATAGTTGTGGAATAAAGTGGCTGTGACTTTCGGACGGACAGACAAAGAAACATAGTGAGTCAATAAGTGTTCCGATATTTGTCGTAACTTTTAGTGCTTGAGATGACTAAAGCGTTATATTTGTGCATTGCGACTGTTAAGCTACGTGCTGTAGCTAGCTACGCGGCTCTACGAATGACGCGTTATCGTTAGCACGTGTTTATTATGAGCAAAACGGTACAATCATCCATCTTTTCTTTGGCCACCCTCTTGGTTTTCGTCCCTCTTCTTTCGATTTCATTTAAGACTGCATGGTTGTTCATGTTCGATACCCACACGAGACAACACTTGTGTGATCCATGAATTGTTGTTTCGAGTACTTTGTCTTCGTTGATTGTATGTCAAAGCCCCCGCGACACAGGATTTATTCTTAGTGCGAAAGTTGTCTCTTAAAGAAATAAAAAATATTTACTTGTTTACCTCCATAAAAATAATCTGTTCGCATAACATGTCCATACCAAGCCAACCCATATTTTCCTTCACTTTTAGTCTATAGGCACCACTTTCAGATTACCTCTTACATACACATTCCTTCTAATTCTGTCCATTCTCGTCACTCCACACATCCATCGTAATATTCTCATCTTTGCTGCAATGTACCAACAATAATCCTTCAGTCTTTGCTTCGGTTACATAAATTAATTTCCTATAATACATCCTATATTTTTCCATATGTACTTATTTCTCGTCTATAACAATAACATTCTGAAGGAGGGTTGGCGTCAGTCAGGCCTGCCTGACTGACGCCTAGTAAAAGCATGCCATAACCCTAATGCAGTATGCAAAACTTTGTTTATGTAATACTTCTATATAAACAAAGTTTTGAAAAGTCTGCAAACTTACCAATACCAGCGATCTGACATTGATACATAGAACTGATAGATGGCAAATGTATTATTTACAATCTAATTCACAAATAGCTCATTTAGCTCAATCCATGCGCATAATAGATTTTCAACTAAGTTTACACAATCATTAAGATTATGAAAGAAAAATTACCCGCGCGCGGCGTTTTGAATTTAAACTTTATGACAACTGCAATTTTATTCATGCCTACGGATATTAATAAACATATTATATCATTTTGATATTTTACACGTTGTCAGAAACTTATAATTTAAAAAAATACAATACACTTAATACATTAATATTTTATTAATTTACTAGCCACTCGCCCCGGCTTTGCACGGTTGCATATAAACCTTTCTCTTGAATCATTCTATCTTTAAAAAAACCGCATTAAAATCCGTTGCGTAGTTTTAAAGATTTAAGCATACATAGGACAGACAGACAGAAGACAGACTTTGTTTTATACTATGTAAAATTATATTGAATTGTGAAAAATGCAAAATCTATTAGGCAGAATAGGACTAACCTTGAACAAAAAATGTACAGACATGTATTATTAATCTCTTTTCAGTTTGAAAGTCTGTGGGTCCTTAACCGTAAAAAAAAGTAATACTGTATATGTGTATAATTTTATGCATATGTGTGCCTGTGTGCGTGCGAAATGTATGGTAGTATTGGTAAGGTTTATTTTCATTAAAATAATATATTTATAATGCATATTAAATTCAAACATTAGCATTCGGCACATCTTCTACAGCTAAGCAATAAGTATGCCAATCACTTCTCGTAAAAAGGGATTACAAACTTTTCCTTCGCGTATGTACATATATATATAGATTAGAGAGGAGTACTGTGTCTGTATGTTGTACATGGCTTGAAATGTGATTGGTGTTTGTAAAATTAAAATGCATACACATATAAATATGCATGGGAGACCGGGTATGATTGTCACACGGGTTGGTTGTCACAGAGGTCATAATAGAATATCGAGTGGTATAATAAGTCCATTAAACGGCATGTCGGAGTACGCTGACATGAGTTACAATTGAATGTGCTACTCCCTCGCTCCTACCACGCCGTTTAATTGTCTGTTATGGCCTCTGTGACAACCAACCAGTGTGACAACCATACCCGGTCTCCCTCATATAGGGAAAGGGCGAAAAATGTACATAATATTTAATAGGAAAGGATACGTAACTAGAAAAGACGATGAAATCACTGGTCTTGAAATCGGAGGGATGATATATTGTCAGTTTGACCAGTACCCGTGTCAATCTATCTACCAAACTATTCAAAGTAACAAAGAAAGTAGTAATCAGAATGAATTCAATCCAAAAGATATTTTAATACAAACTATGATTTATAATCGTATTTAATTTTTGATAACTTAATTATATATTTTGATTCAATATTAGATATGCCTTTTCAAACTTATTATGTTTTTGGTGGCATTACGAAAATTACCTATTTATATTTTTTATTGATACCGTGATACCGTTCGGTCGTCATTCGTTCTCATACATTCTTTATCATTCAGTCTCATTCGCGTCCTCAGAAAATATACATTCACACACAACACTAATATTACTAGTTATTCATAATAAGGTGATCACAATTTTAGCCTTACACGCCCTAGTCATTCGCTTGGCAAATAGTGGATATCGCTTAAGGCGTTATTTAGAGTAGTACTTACCGAGAGAGTGATGATCTTGTCAAACAGCATTATCGGCGGCATGTGGAAGTCAAACACGAAGTACTGTGGACAAAACAATATACTTTAGTATTTTATTCAAGCTCGACTATACATATACAGAGTGTAAAAAAAAACCCCTAACGAAAACTGACACCCCATATTCAACTACTGACGCAGCAGTTGAGTTACTGAAAAGTATTTTTGCGGCTTGGGAGAAGTCACAAGATGCGTTAGGTATATTTTGCGACTTATCAAAAGCCTTTGATTGTGTACATCATGATACTCTTATCAGGAAATTATATCACTACGGCATTAGGAACAAAGCTCTCGATCTCCTGACTTCTTACTTGGGCAACAGAATCCAGAAGGTCGAAGTTAATGGTAAGACATCTCCAGGTTCAGCTTTAAAAATGGGTGTCCCGCAGGGTTCAATTCTAGGTCCATTTTTATTCTTGATATATATTAACGATTTACCTAATTATGTAAAGGACAATCATGAGATTGTGTTGTTCGCGGATGATACATCTTTGATTTTTAACATTAAACGACAACAGGTTAATTTTGACGAAGTAAACAATGCACTCTCTAAAGTTGTTAATTGGTTTAATGTAAATAACCTATTACTTAATAATAAGAAAACGAAACTTTTAAAATTCTCTATGCCTAATGTTAAACAATTGGAAACCAATGTGCAACTTAATGAATCTAGGATTGAGCCCGTCGAGACAACCATGTTTTTAGGTATTATGCTCGACACCAAACTACAATGGGGTCCACATATTGAAAGGCTATCGGGCAAACTCAGTTCTGCAGCTTATGCAGTTAAGACAATTAGACGCCTTACAGATTTAGAAACAGCTAGAATGGTTTATTTCAGTTATTTTCATAGCTTAATGTCGTATGGGATTCTTCTCTGGGGGAGTGCCGCAGACCTAAATACAATATTCGTTCTACAGAAAAGAGCTGTAAGGGGAATTTATAACCTCGGTCCAAGAGTTACTCTAAGAGAAAAATTCAAAGAAATGAACATTCTAACTGTTGTATCACAATATATTTATGAAAATCTGTTATATGTACATAAAAATATTGACAAATTTAGTAAAAAATGTGATATACATTCTGTAAATACGAGACACAAGAATAATCTGGTAGTTCATAGCACTCGTCTCCACAAAATAAGTAGCTGTTTTATGGGGCAATGTATACACTTTTATAACAAGCTCCCTCATAATTTAAGAAACTTGTCTATAAATAAGTTCAAAATTATTGTTAAAGCGAAATTATGTTCAAAAGCATACTATAAAATATCTGAATATATAGACGACCAAAACGCTTGGGATTGAGCTGTTCTAATTCGGCACACAAAAATAATTGTATAAAATGCTCTTTTTAAATGACGTTTCGTAAGTACTTGCAAAGTTTATACGAAATAAAGAACTATTTCATTTCATTTCATTTCATTTCATTTCATTTCATTTCATTTCATTTCATATTATACCAATCATTACAAACATATTTTACTTCGGCACCATACCTGGGAAATTACTGGTCCAGGAGATATTAAGACTCAAAGTCACCATATAATTTTTAATAGGTACAAAATCGATGCATTTACCCCGCCAATTTCTTCTATAAATGTCCTATGCAACCCATGGATAAGTAGATATTTCGCGCATTGCACGCGCCCACTTTTTAACCGAGGCTTCAAAATTGTGTCTTCTTGAAAAAGAATCGTTTCCCAGGTATTATTTTTGCTTAGTATGATTTGGTATGATGTCCTAAACGAGTACACTACGGCTTGGTGACGGTTCTTGTGACACCCTATATTTATAGTTTTCTAAGTTGTTTAATGTTATTTGTGACCGCTGCCGCTTTTACTACCTCATCAATACCGTTATTAGAAAATGTTATATTATAATACCCATATAATAAAAGAAAGCTATACAATATGGTTGCGAAAATACAAGTAACTTCTTTTCTATATAATTATGTACATCCATCAGCCACAGTTTCTCAGAAGCAAACATTTTCTAAGAATAATATAATATAAGTAAATCTTTCACTTTTCTTTCGTAGAAATCTTATCCTGATAATAATAAGATACAACAAAAACAATAGCAGCTACATCGGTGGTATCGGTATTAAGTAGATAGGTATTATTATAATTACTTATATATTACATAAACTGGGCATCTTGTTCAACTGGTACTTACGATCATTGTCGTGTAGCAATGTAACATTATTTGGTATCATTAGCATTTGGATTTTCTGTTCGGGAATTCTCATTAATTACTGCGAGGCTTAGAGTCCGATATTGACTATAAGCCTGTTGTAAGCCTGCGGCATTTGGGTGAGCTATACTTGTGTTTTGCTTTGACAGTAATAATATATGTTTATAATTATTATACTCAGTGCTTCTATGGAAGTTGGGCCATGGAATCGAGTTATACCTGATTACGAACATGAATCTAAATTAATCTAATTATCTTTGAAGATGAATAAATCGTAATCTTCCAAATGCCTAGTGATATTCTACTAGAGTAGTCGCTTGATTCTACAGGCGTTTAATTAAACCAATACACAAAATTTTGTTCTATCGATTTAAGTTCACAAGCAGAAAAGTTCTGTTGTTGTTTGGCCTATCTCACTATGCAAAGGATAAAGTCATAATACACCACGCTGGTCAAGTGCGCCTGGGCTTCACATTACTGCGAAGCGTATTCGTACTAAAACGGATTAGCCGTAGCCGTAAGTCCGTTTCAATATATAATTAGTATGGACAGTACGCTAACAAACTGGCTACGACGCAAACGCCGTAAATACTTAACAGTGACACATTGTGTCCAGCCTGTCAAGCTGAGTTTCATGGATGCCGGCATGGATTTAAATAAAGAGGTACGAATTCAAACAAACTGCAATGTTCGCCTTATGGCGCTGATACACCTGAGCATTCACATGTGACAGAAGAGCGAGCATTCTCCGTTTTCTGTTTTGTCGAACCGAGCATTTTCACGATAATTCTAGCGAACACTCTAAATTCAAATAGTCCGTAGAATATAGAAAATATAGAAATCGCCCTACAACAGCAGTTTTACCCAATATGTTTACTTCAGTTTCACTTATAAATTATTTCTAAAGTAAGAGTAAGATACATAAACAAATGACGTTTCTTAATAATAACATGCAGATTTTCATTTGAACAGGTTTAATAAATCACACAAGTGTCTGTTCCTACGTTCAAATTTATTTACCGATATCGACAGTTTATCAACATTCTATTGAAATTGATTCTGAATAAACCAAATCAAAGGATCTATTGTAAACATTATCGATTTTTATCGATATTTATTCTGAGTAAGCCCATCACTAGTCAAGTTAAAATTAGTGACAAACTACGAAGATTCTTCCGTAGATTAAAATCATAACTCAAAGTGAAGTAAATATATTGGATTTAACCGCCATTGTGGCGTGAATTCTATGTATTATCTATATTCTAAGGCTCGCCCGAATGTTCGCGAGAATGCTCGCTAAAACACACTCATTTGTTTCGAACATTAACGAGAATGCTCGCTAAAACTCACTCATTTGTTTCAAACATTCGCGAAAATGCTCATTACAGGTGAATGCTCAAGTGTATCAGCGCCTTTAGGTTGAATTGAAGAAACGACAATGTCGATCGAAAATTTGAGGCTACTTTAAAGCTGCTGCTTCCAAAGGTGATACAAAATGATAATTATGTTCACTATCGAATCTATACATATATGTAAATAACATTGGAGTGTCTGTTTGTAATATCAAAATAACCGCTTTTTACAAAATGCATATGGATGTATACACGGTACATATACCGAAATGACATTTTTTCCAAATTTTGACTGTCTGTCTGTTTGTTTTCGCTAATCTCTGGAACGGCTGGACCGATTATGACGGGACGTTCACTGGCAGATAGCTGATGTACCAAGGAGTAACTTAGGCTATAATTTAACCGGGTACGCGAAGTAGTTCCCTCAGCACGCGCTCTGAAACCACGATAAATAACTAGTATTTAATATTTTTCAATATTGAAACTTTCAGCAAAAGGTTTCCTGTGGAGAAGCGCTAAGAAACGAAAAATATATTGCATATGTACGAAGAGAGCCATACGCCACTAAGTCCTGATTACAACAAATAATGTTTTTAGTTGTTCTATCGAATACGTTCGGAATGATTTCAACCGAATATCGGAATATTCTATAACCTGCCCTTGGGAGTCTCCCATGTTAGATACTCAAAAATACATTTCAAATTTATCGTATACTAAACAGTAGACAAAAACTAGACTCCTTAAAAATTAGGGTAAAGATAGGGACATATAGAAGAAGAGTGCGGAGGCCTTTGCCCTGCAGTTGGACGTCACAGGCTCCTAAAAAAAAGCAGTCGAGGAAAACATCGTATCAAAATCTTATGGAGGAGAAGCCAGCACTGATACAGTTTATATGCAGGTATTAGTAACCCTGCCTTCGGTAGACTCAAGAAACATTACTCATTTGAACTACAGTTTACGGATTTTATCGCGACAGTTTCACTAAGTTATTACATTTGAACCAAATGATCTAGCGACTACATTTTTAATTTATTATTAGCCGACGTTTCGAATTCTTTAAAGAATTCATGTTTACGGCAGACTGAGGTGATATTTGTCTTTTTCCTGAATGTGTAAGTTATCTCAAAGTACCCGAACATTTTTCAACTATTGGTGTTACTATTTACGCAGAATGAGCTCACAGTGTCCACCTTAGGTCTTCTGGTGACTTTGTCCTTCTTGGGTTTCATTAGCCTTATGACAGGGTCCTCAGCTGGAGGAACATTCCAATCATCTTCCCTATCGAAATAAGGGTGTTTTTTTATTTCAATAGCCTCACGTATCATCCTTGGAAGAAAATGGTGTTATTTTGCGAGTATCTGTGGTTCATCAAATCGCAGGTCCTTGAGTCCTTGTTCCACATGTTCAAATACAGCAGACTTTGTTGAGCGTTTATGTTTTATGTCAGCTATATGTTCTTTAAGTCGAATGCCTATGCTTATCTTAGTTTGTTTATCTCGTACATTGGACAAACTAAGAGCCGCGAACATGAATCCGGTAAAGAATTCGAAACGTCGGCTAGTAATAAATTAAAAATGTAGTCTCTAGATCATTCGGTTCAAATGTAATAACTTAGTGAAACCAATACATCGCGATAAAATCCGTAAACTGTAGTTTAATTTCAATGTGTAACATTCGCGTAAACCCAAGAAGATACTATTACTCATTTGACTTAAGCCTTTTGAGCAAAGCCAGGACATTTTGTAAGACAAGGCGCGAATAACAAAATAGCGTTTAATTATATTGCTCCACTTCGAAAGTGTTAAGACGGCAATTACTTCCCATTCCTATGTTAGCATTATATCGAAAAGTTTCTGTTAAAATGTTGTAATGGGTAATTCAAAAGCATTCCCAAATCTCAAATCCAAAGACCATCTCACGTTTAATCGAAGATTTTGGTGATGTTACGTCCAAGAAATATAAAGTTTAATACAAGTAAATAGAGCTATTTTCTAGTAAAATATATAACATATTGTTATGCTATATTTTGCAATATACGCTGGAATACACTTTCTCGAAAAATATCGAATATCGGAGTTCCGTTACCAGGACAATGAAATATCACGTATTCTCGGTATTGAAATTCTAGGACTTTAATAGTACATATTTTAATATTGAATAAAATTCATTTCTTTATTCGTCACGTTCCGATTTCAAAAGATATTTTGAAATTAAATCTTTTTATATTTCTGATAAAATATTATGAATATTAATTTCTTTCTTTATTTTTATTACTTAATTTCTTTCCGTTAATATAGTACCTATGGATAATCATATTATATAGTTATAACAACGGTTACCTATAAGACTATTGTTTTAGTTGGGCGGATGTTTTTACCGCCTTTTCAATTATATTATTTTTGCCATGGGATTGGACCCATAACGGTCAAATATACCTACGTAAGTACCCGACAAGCCCGTTTTTCCATTGTACATGCCAGATTGAAACACATTGTTAATCACTTTTATGTAGTGCTGGCTCAATAATATTACTATTGTGATAATGAATGTAAAATGTGGTATTAATACAATTTTAAACTCAGTTTATACTCAAATCGTGGCGTTTCTGGCTTGAGAGGAAGCTATTTGTAAGATACAATAAGGCATCGCATCGCACGCATCTTTCAGAGATGTTCAAGAAAGTTGAGCGTTGTGCCCGCTAAGTATCCACTTTTAAGAGTCGGAGGTTTACAAAAATAAAATTATGCTGTTTGTGGATGATAACACCGCTCAGCAACCTCGCTGATCTCTTGTGGAAACAGCCTCAACCTACACCGCGAGTAAAATGTTTCAATAGAGCGAAGTAATTGTGCTAACATAGCTCCGAATGCATTAATCCTTTAATGATCGTATGCAGGACAAAACAGCAGTTGTTTAGTGTGTGTGTTTTGCTAAAATGTATGACTACTTCGTAATATAAACAGCTACAGATTTAGAAAGCTTTCATAATAACAGATTAGAATTTAGAATAAAACATGATCACCATACTTGATGCAATACCAGTCGAGTAGGTATTGGGTTCAATATCTCATTCTCATTGTATGATATTGATTAGTAGGTATCTAATGACTTGTTTCCATTTTTTTGCATTAGTGTATTATATTTTACCTTACTACCTACTAAGCCCCGATTGATCATATACATTTTTTTAATATTACTGGTAGTTCCAGACATTAGCACGTTAAAACAAATACAAATACTCATCAGCTTTATAATATTGGTAATGATAAATGCTTTTAAGTTTTTAGTGTAAAATAGATCTTACCTCGTTGTAATAAGGGCAGTTAGTGCTCTCCTTGACGCTGGTGTACTTGCGCACATCACCGACCTGCACGCACACCACCGGATCCATGTTGAGGCCGGCTAGCTGCCGAGCCTCGATCACTGTCACACACACTTGGAAGTCTGCCGCCTTCAGGGCTGCCGGACTGCCAGTTTCAATATGTGTGCGCCTGAACAAAAAAAGTAATTTATTTAAATTGGTTTTAATAAATTGTATACACGAATTCAGTCTGAATTTGGAGAATATCTGGATAAGTACAAGCTTTTTTATATTTTAATTTGAAATCTTCTATCTCAGCCTAGACTAACTTTAGGCAAAATTTGCGTAGGTTTACTTTTTTATTACTTATAAAAAAAGTATTAAAATTGTGGGTGTAAAACTTTAATTATTAGGTATACTTACACTTTCTTAATCTTGGGTGCATCAGCCGGTGAGCGAGCATCGACTAGCAGCTCATCGGAGGACATAGATATCTGGCTGGTAGGGCGATCGGGCTCCGACGATGGCCCAGGGGTCTCGAGAAGGCCCATTTCTTCATCGCCGCTACTACAGCGTTGCTTAGCTTTGCCAAGGCGCATGAATGTCTTGACTGTCTTCAAGGTGGAAGGATGTTTGCGCTCTGGAGGCATTTCAATCACCACCTTTTCACCGCCGCTCAGAGTGAAGCCACGCCTAGGAATATTGTTAGCTATAAATCTTGTTAAAGGGAATCAAGTTAGGATATTTTTTTCATAACAATACAATCATAGAATTGATTCAGAACGTGTAAAGAGTGCATATTCCCATATAAGTATTTCTTGCCATGTATCATATTTGATATGAGTGCTAGTACCTACGTATGTGTAGTGAATTTAATTAAGATTTGGTATTGCTTATCACGGCAAATCTAGCTGTTACCGACTTTGAAGGTTCACGAATGTCGTTTAAAATGAAGTAATTGGATTAAAGCATTATTAAAAGTATTTATTATCCCTCTTCATTTCGAGACAACTTACTATCGGTTTTCATAAAGTTAATGAATGTTAAGTATAATTAATAAGTCTCTGTAATATATTACGATTAATTAACTTATTTGCGCACAATTAAACGGACACGAATTTATTATAAATTCGTATGTGCAAACGGTAATCAGTATGTGAAAAATTAATAAGTATATGCCACCGAAGAGATTTTACTTTTTATTTTTGTTACGATTATTCATTGCACGCACTAGCGAAGCGCCGCTCTCCGGATATTTTTAGTGTGTCTCATCATACATACCTACAGTAAAATTTGTTAGGCAGCCGCAATGGAGCAAATGAACATCATTCAAATACAACGAGCCCGAAACGAAATATTAAAAAGAAAAGAAACTGTTTCGAAACGAAATATTGAAAAGGTTAAATATTGAAAATATTCTGTGGAGGCAGGGATTTTTAGGTTACGTGGAATAATATCATAATTGCTAAGATACAACCTGATATCATTATGTTTTACATGCTCACCGAGACTGGGAGGTAAATAATAATTATAATAATAACCATTGTAATTGGGTAATAAATTAGCCTCGGTATTCTGTGTTGAATATACGTGTAAGTTACTGTGAGTTAATATTTTAATTTCTTCTTTGCCGTACAGCGTAATAAACCGACGGATTTATCTTTATATTAAAATTCTTAATCGGTCATCAAAAGTTAGGCCACAAACACACAAAAAAATCATCCAAATGGGTTTGGACCCATTTTTAGGGCCTATTCACGAGATCGGTCTAAGCGGCGCGCGTCGCGGCGGGTGGCGCGGCAGAGCGTCGTGCACGCCACGACCCTACAGCAGCGGTAAACGCAGCGGCAAATGTGGACGTATTTGGGCCGACGGAGTTACCCATAAATATGGCGATAACCAAAATATCTTTGTGTAACTATACGGTATACTTACCTACAAAATTGTCGACATTGGATCTTCATTTCTTACAAGTATTTAATATCAAAGGAATAATGCATATTCGCAATTAATGAGGCGTTGAATAGGTACCTACACAAAGTAGATTACGTTAAGTAGGTAGGTAAATCACCTTTCAACTTTCATAGTAGCTGTGTCTGTACCTAAATAGGTACATATGTACATTACACAATGTTTTCATGTTTGCGATTTATATTAAAACCTACCATTACATTCTGTAAAACATTGTTTCATTACATCTCGCAACGTTTTATTAACATTTTTCTATTTATACAGCGGATGTGTTGCTATCCATACACGCGACCGTTTTAAAATTTCGACTTTAAATGTCTCCGTATTCATTACCGCCACAAAATATTTAACAAATAGTTTAACCGCCTAGTTCGTCCCTCGCGTAACGCTGTCTTTGCCGCTCGGAGTCGTGGCGTCGGACTCGGTCGCAGTACATTTGTTCCCGCCGCTCGCCGCACCGCCCGCCGCCCGCGCCGCCCGCCGCGCCGCCCGCCGCGCAGCCATTCGCGCCAAAAAAAAACGCGCGCGTTATCGCTGTGCGCGGCGGCTCGTGGCGTGCTTCGAACGTCTTCATACATTTGATCTTACCGCTCGCCGCCCCGCGCTAAGCCGCCGCTCAGAGCGGCAAGGTCGTGACAGGGCCGTTAGGGTGTATTTTAGTGAGGTCTTGAACGGTACAGTTTATGCAGGTCATGTAGGACGACGTCTGGCTAGTCTGCTGGTGGCTTTGGTCCACTGGTACATAAACCTTATAATCACTGCCGTCGTAAGACCGCTTTAACAAAAACAAAATGCGATTCTGAGATCGAAAAACTAAAGGAGTGCTTTTTACAGATTCAATACCGCGGAGTATATTATTCTTTGTCAAGGACTGAGACATTTGTTTGTAGTTAAAAGCTCATACTGACATAGACTTGGAGCTACAGTTAAAACTGCTTTTAAGATTCAATCAAGTGTAGGTACCTTTAAGTTACTAGACTATAAAACGATTTATGACAACTTCAAGACAAACTAAGTAAACGTTTTCGCTCGTTAAGCCAGCCATTACATAAAGTAAATGTGCGGTCTCCGAACGGTAATACATAGTAAATGTTTCGATTTACAATTCCTTTGAACTGATCCTGTCAAACGAGCGATTCCATGTAGGCACGCGTTTAATATAGGCATGAGTAATTGAGACTGGGATTTAGTTGGTTTTTCTGATTACCGTGTTCATGTATGTATCTAGTTAATTACACAAAAGCGAGCTTTAATTAAACGACGAGTTTGAATGTAATTTGCCCATTATTGATTGTGACACACTTTATGTTCATGAAGTTTAGATATATTTCCTAGGACACGCCATTTTGCACAGACTTTGAAATGCGCAGTAGAATTTTATTAATCGTTTTTATTTCTTTATGATCAAATTTTATTTGATGCTGGTTCAAGTGATTATGAGTGGTTCCGTTAGATTCAATAACTGACTATATATATAGTATTTATTTTAAGCGGTTCAAATTATTTTACTAAGAGCTGCACTCAAGTAAGAATGTATACGGCCTAGTAAAAAATGATTACTTTGTACAAACGATGCAATAAATGTCACCGCACGGAGCAGATAATTATATTATACCTAATAACAGTAGATATAAGGACGAGCCTTATACGTTTAATTTTCCTCTTTTATGTTGTTATGATTATGCTATAATACGCCAATTTATTTATTTCGTGTATGTGCTCTAAGTGAAGAGATAACATATGTAGGTAAATATTATTTTTTGGTCGAAGCACTCATATCAAACACTTAACTTAGTACTCGTTTATTGCGCTATTCATCAAAAGAAATTGAAGTTTAACGTGTGCCATTCTCTCATTCCCGAAAACATACATAATATATGAATTCTTACTTCAAAAAGCGCTTCCCAGCAGACTTGATCCGGTGTGTGCGGGACTCTTCCGTGAGGTCCATATCAATTGTAATCTCTTTGTTGCGGATCGATTGTTCGAGAGACGCGATATTGCGCTCAATGTCTATCAGGACATTTTCGTCTGAACCTTTGGGTGACGTGCCTGGCAGGAAGCCACCGTCAGCTGATCCAGGAGTAGATCCATGAAGGGAAGAAGAGGAACCGTGCATTCCCGATGAGTGACCATGGACGCCCGGGATGGTGCCATGTACAGGCACGATGACACTATGGGTCGATCCTTTCAGAGAGCCTGGTTCGCTTCGAGCGCAAGCTTCATCTTTCAGTGGCAGCTCCGGTTCCGGAGGCGCAATGTAGTATACATCCATGTCGACGAATACCTGCAAACAATTATTGTATTTAGTATCTTAACCCTTTACCGCATACTAACCCATATAAGGTTCTCTAAATTAACCATTTTTTTTGTTACTTTAAACGTGAGGAGAAACAAAACGCAAAATATACTAATTGTCTATGGTCTTATTACTGCACAAAAAAAAATAACAGGAGTCTATGGTCTAACCTCAAAACGTTCCACATGCAATTTTACGTTGGCGGGTGCGAAGTGCCTGTCAATGTCGAAAAAGAGTTTATTCAAGAAGGATTATTGGGTAAATAAAGGTAAGTTTCTGTCGCGTGAAAAATGTTTTTGGTTGCGTTTACTCTTCTTCTAAGCATTAGTGAACGGAAATCTAACTTTTTTTTTGCTTACCTACTATTTTGAAGGACTAATTACAGTAAACCATATATGGGTTAGTATGCATTCGCAGACTTACAACTGCATTTTGGCTATACCATATATGGTTTACTATGCATCCGGAGCTTTTGGGTGTTACAAGATTTTTTTTCTGCTTGCTTGCAGAATGGATCCAGCTCGCTTTTATGCAAGAGCTCGGCATGTCAATGTCATACCTGGTGAAGGATCGCAAAGCGATGACGAATGTGATTCCGATTCTGGCACTGAATATATTCCTCCAAGTCAATTTCGCTTTCATAAAAAATCGCTTGTCATCCCTGAGACTGATAGTGATAGCTCCGATGAGGAAGTAGCTCCTGTTTCTCCCCCTCCCAAAAAGAAGAGAACAAAACAGAAACAAATCAAACCTGCTAAAGTTAATTGGGTACCGGGTAAATTAGATGATTTCGACATAAATAATTATAGATTTACAGGCAATGTTGAATTACCCGACTATATCCAAAATCTCGAAGAACCAGCAGAGTTTTTCAAATTCCTTTTCACTGACGAACTGATTAATACTATCGTAGACCAGTCCAATCTCAAATCCGTTCAAGACAATATAAACAAACCTGGTAATATAACAAAATATGAAATGGAACAGTTTATTGGTATGGTTTTTTTCATGTCAATAGTTAAACTACCAGCTGCGCGTTTATACTGGAACACAACTATAGGGCAAGCTCATGTTTATGAAATAATGACGTGCAATAGATTTGAGGCTATAAAACAGCACTTGCACTTCAATAATAATTACCATTTTATCCCTAAAGGTCAACCAGGTCATGACAAACTTTTCAAAGTGCGACCACTGTTGGAGGGCATCAGGTAGCAATTACTGCTTGTACCTAAAGAAGAATTTTTGGCTGTGGACGAACAGATTATTCCAACAAAAATGCGACATGATCTAAAATAATATAACCCAGCAAAGCCTCATAAATGGGGATATAAGAATCAAGTGCTCAGTGGAGTATCAGGCTTTAGTTACGACTTCGATATTTTCGCTGGAGACCAAAGCAATAATTACCCAGATGATGCGCCTGATTTGGGTTTTAGCGGGAATGTTGTTACTCGTCTCACGGAGACCGTACCAAGACATGTGAATCATAAGATCTTCTTTGATAATTGGTTCAATAGTCCAAATCTCCAGGTGCATGTAACAAAAATTGGACTTTTGCCATTAGGTACTGTGCATCTGAATCGCGTCCCAAATGTTGCAATGCCTATAGAAAAAGAGCTCAAAAAACACGAACGTGGATTTTTTGTTGAGAAAGTTGCCACCATTGATGATGTCCGTGTTTGTGCCATTACTTGGTATGATAACAAACCTGTCAATATGCTGTCAACCTACATGGGTAGCGAACCAACAACAAAAAAACGAAGATAGTGCAAAAAAGATAAACAATACATAGAAATAAACTGTCCTCAGGCCATCGAAGTTTACAATCAACACATGGGAGGTGTTGACCTACTAGATTCCATGTTGGGTCTATATAGGATTCATCTAAGGTCCAAAAAATGGTACAAATGGATATTTTTCCACATGCTGGACATGTGTATCGTGAATGCTTGGCTTCTTTGGCGAAGAAAGCACAAAAATGAATATATGAGCCTCTTTACTTTCAAG
Source organism: Euclidia mi (assembly GCA_944739405.2). Classification (NCBI taxonomy): domain Eukaryota; kingdom Metazoa; phylum Arthropoda; class Insecta; order Lepidoptera; family Erebidae; genus Euclidia; species Euclidia mi. The sequence goes on along the minus strand of OX123199.2, from coordinate 28,955,018 downwards.
CAAGCTGTATCTGAGCACTTATGTAAATCCGGCAAAGCCATTTTCCGCAAAAGAGGAAGACCGTCAAACGCAGCAGGAAACCACAGCAGGGATGGAACACCATTAAGATGTGCAAGCCGTAGCAGTCCAGCATTGTCTAATCCGGGCACACCAACGCAACCAAAGAAGGTCAGGAAACGTGGAAGGCCTCAAGGCATACCACTGGCCTCTGTGAGATCCGATCATGTCGATCATATGCCAGAGTGGCAAAAGAAGAGGCTAAAATGCCAAGTTTGTGACAAAAAAACATTCACAAAATGCAGAAAATGCAAAGTGTTCTTGTGCTATAACGATAAACGTAATTGCTTCATCAAGTTCCATGAGTAAAGTAAATACAGTAATTATTACATCTTTAGCTCACTAATTACGTACTCAAAACGTGATTGGCATAAATAAATAAAAAAGTTTATTGTTTTCTTACTGATGCATACTAACCCATATATGGCCCGTAACTTTTTGATGCAAATTCACCGCACTGCATACTAACCCATATATGGCCTATTTTTTTTTTCAGTTTCTGAAAGAAGTAATTTTTTTTTCTTGTATTTTGGTACTTCTTTGTCTTCAATAAAAACTATTAACCATACATTTTTTTTTTATTCCACTTATTTTATAATTCATGCAGTAGAGGGTTAATATTGTGGACATTTTCCTGTGAAAAATACTTTATCATTACAACGTAAATGTAGCGGGCTTGTTACCTGCGACGGATAACTATTCAAACTTTTATAACTTGCTTGAGGAAAAGCAACAGATGGCTAATTTGCGGTCCCCGTGGAACTAAGAGCATCCATTACGAAGTAGCCTCGTTTGTGACAACTTACAGAACCGATGTCTGTTATATCGCTACATCAAACTAAATTAAGTACCGCTTAGAGGTTTCTTCTAAAAATAAACTTTTGTAATGGCATGAGGTATAAGAGAGAAAGGAAGCAATAAATTGACTTGAAAGGCAGTATAAAATAAAGGCATATAAAGTGACCTTAATAGAAAACTAATCAAATTAATGCATACTGAAAATTAATGTTTAAAGGGATTTGAGTTAATTAACGTACTTTGTTAATTATTTTTTGTAAGTTTTCGGGTTAGGGCACTATTTATGTATAATATTCATATTATACATGAATAGTATATAAGGGCACTACCCTTAGTGCGCGAAAGACAACTTATATATTTGCATACAACTATGAAATGGCTCGTTAGATAATAATTATGATACTCTTTATAAGAATGTACTAAGTATTCTAGTTCGAGTTCTGTCGATATTCTTCTTAAGCCTTTTGTAAATTTAAATAATGAGATAAGGTGAAAATAAGGAGTTAAATATCAAGTTGCGTCACTCAGAGAACCTACGAGACTATAGAATGATACTGACAACGAAGTAACCAAATAAACATTAGAAAAATTATATGAGAACCAATAACAAGATAAAGTCTACAAAAGAGATTAGCACAAATGATTAGAGTATTATGAGTACTTGCTTGTACGTTTATAGCTAATTCGAATAATATTTAAGATAGGAACGCTTGTGCGAATGAAAATTGCCTTTTATTAAAGCCTGATGGTATTAATCCGGATTTGAAAAGTGTAGTGTTCAATATAAGGCTACATCGATTTGGTATTGATGGATGGATATTGTTGGCAGGCGGACGATAAAACCCGGTCATCGCGGACCGGGCATTGCGGCGCTGCTTTGCCATGAATCGTCCATATCGAAGCAGTGGTGCATTTCGCGTAGGTAATCCCGCCATTGAGGGACATCGAAGGATACCGGTGGTTGGTATCGTAGGTACCTCGTGAACGACTTTAGGGTGACGATGTGGGCGTCGTTCATAGGGTCAATCAGAGGTTGGCTATGTCCTATGCTGATGTCAGAGGCATGTTGCTGTAAAGTTTCATTAAATTTCGTTCAGTAGCTTTAGTGTGAATGAGTTACAATCCATATTACATCTTTCCATCATGCTACTATACTATACTATCACGGTTAAGATAGTAGTAACATATAGATTTGGGATTGAGTAACAGTCTGGTCATAGTTTAATAATGCCAATGGCCAGTACCGCTGTAACGTTATACTCCGTACTGCGTTATAATATCTCGCAGGCGCTTAACGCAGTGGGTGGAGCCAGTCTAATCCGCCTAGAGCGCTTCGCTAGGAATTATTACCATATAAGGTAACAGACCGATCGCAGGCCGTCTGTGACTCATAGGTCTATGCCTATATAAGATGGGTGGGCGAACTAAATCGGTCACTTTCCCTACACGTCGCCACACTGCCACTACTTGACTACTGCCACGCATCTGTCCTGCCTTCTACTTCTATCTCTACTGTCCCGCTGGGGGTGAGCGTTCTAGTTGTCTGTGTGCCTATATGTTCTGTCTATAGTATCTGTCTCTCCTTAGCATAACAGCCGATCTAGGGATAGCCTGTTCCTGACCGGTTGTTGTGTATTCTCTATGCTACTTTCCAGTTCTCCCTAAGGGCTGACGTTCTCCTTACGGGCCACAATTCTCCCTACGGACTATTTCTCCCTACGGGTCTACACCTCTACGGGTCTACACCTGTCTTATCCCCACGGCTTGCTGTAAGCTGCAACCTACGAGCTGCTGGCGCCATGCTTCTACCAGCTGCTGCCTACGCATCGGCCTACCTACGAGCTTCCTACAGCCAGGCCACTGGCGCTTGACTGCACCATCCTGCGTCTGGGCCCTGCCACTCAGCCTACATCAGCTGCACCGCCTGAGCCTCCGCTCAGCCTACACCTTGACCACCGAGCTGCCTACCCAGCGTGCACTTCGGCCAGCTCACCGGCCACCCTACGAGCAGTCTACCCTGCGAGCGTCGGAGAGCAGCAGGAGTCTACACTCCAGCCTTCAGGTCAGTGCTTATCTAGTCGTTCATACAGTATGTAAGCGGTAGAGAGACATAATAAAAAACCTGTTGCTTCTAGCAGTGTTTTTATTTGAACCCCGACAACCTACCTGAGAAGACTACGTCTCACCGCATTTTATGCCGTGGGTGTCGTAAGGAAAATACACGAAGCAAGTAGTATCATTCTAAAGACATCAAAATAGGTATCAAACCTTCTAGCCATCGTGATGGCCAAATTATTCTATTGGCTTACAGTGACGTTAATTAGGAGAGGCTTAAGTCTCACAGTAGACTGCAAAAGTGTCTGTAGAGAAACTAACCCAAATAAATAGGTAAAATGAATGCGCTCTCCGTGACACAGAATATATTATCTCATGTCAAAAACGTCTCAGTAGATAGGCAGCCGGCTCCACATTCCCACCCTTATTCAGTCGAAGTAGACACGTTCGAGTGCTCGGCACGAAACGTCTTTGTTTCCACCTGTACCTATTTACGTGACACGCTTATGTATCAAATTCACCGTACCAATCACAATTCTATTGTTTTGTCTCTTGGAAGCTTTCTTACATCTACGTGTAGATACTTTGTAAATAAATGCTTATAATTATAAACAGTCTTTTATATACTTAGCACTAGTCTTTTTTACAATGTTCTGAATTGAAAATTATCATCATCGTCATCATCATGAGCCTGTATCAGTCCATTGCTAAACGTAGGCTTCTCCTATAGCACGCCAATGATCTCGGTCTTCAGCTTTCTTCACACTTTAGAATTCTGTGATATTAATATTATCGCAGTGCTTTCCGCATTGTACATATCGAGAGTCTTTAACAAAGTACAAAAAATAAATCTGAGAAGAATTGAGACATAATTATTTATTGGACTAAGTATAAACTTACAGTAGCAATGTATATAGTCGGACAAACATGTCAGATCCTAAATAACTGAAGCCAGAGACAAGAAGAATTTGCCTTGCGATTTTCATGAACCAATTGAATTGCGATTTAAGTTTTACTGAAATACTTAACCTAATTGGATGCCATAAAGGCGTACTTAAACTGAACATTTAAAAGGTAAATTATTATTTTATACAAAGTACCTCATAGAGTTAATAAGGGGTTTCGATGGCTCTAAAGCTACAAATTAGAAAAAAAAACGCTTGCAGTGTGCACTTTGTAATTATAACTGACAAAACACTAACAAGAAAAATGTAGACTGACTTCAGGCCGCAATTTGTTTTGTTCCTCCCTCATAACGTGCAAATATATATTACGTTTCCGCTCGGTTGAAACAGTTAGTGAAAATTTATCATAAAAATAAAAGGTTAAATCACGGGTCAGCAATATTTCTTTACGTCCATTATATAAACGCAAATGTACTCGTAAATGAGAAATGAAAAGAGTTAGCATTGCCACTAAATCTTTTGTATTTTCTGGTCTTATTATTCATTGGATCATTTGTTTTAAAAGAGGACCCATTTGACCCATTGTAAGGCTCACGTTTCTGGCATTCTAAGTCTATGTCTATAAATCTAAGTCATTTGAGAAATTGATAAAATATCTTATATATTGATAGTTATAAAATGATCTAAATGAAGTATACAAATCTAAGTAGCGTAGTAGTTAACATTAACATAATTATTATAAAATTTATTTTTAGAATTCATTACAATTTGTACATACAAAGGACGTTATTTTGATCCAATATACGAGTACAAAATTATTATGAACAGCGTATTATTGTCAATTCCCAGCGACTGTTTAACTAATGGCAACGAACTTTCTTACCATTAGTAAAATTTAGAGATAAGATAAAGTAGATTGAGTTAAGTGCCTGTCGGTTTGGCCACCTAGTTCGCTGTAGAAATAAGTATTAAAGTATTCTTACAGTAAACGGATGAAATGGATAATCTTTAAAGGAGATAGGTACTGAACTTGAAAAATCGCGTTGCTTCAATACGATGGTAGGAAACATTAATATGTTGTAACGCATGACACTAAAGTTTCATAAACTACAATAATTATTTATTTATTGTTATCATAGTTAAAATGGACGCAAGCCACTTACATTGTTGACATTATTAGTAGCACACAAACTTCTCACTACTTCATGCTCATTATATTATTATGGGTAGAACATTATTTTCAAACAAAGGTCATCCGTTTGCATCGCAGTCCAGGAAGTACAGATAACTCCAAAGCTCTTTAACTTTGGAGATACATCACGAACAGCCAGCAAGACTGCCGAATAAACAAAACTTCCTATCGTAGCGAGGTCACGTAAATGTCTACCATATATAAAACCGCCCTGAGTCAGCGCTGAGTTGAAATAAACTTGAATGAAAGGTTCTTTTCTAAACCTTAAACCGTGTATACTTCAGTTCCACAGTTGAGGCCTGAAAGCGTAATAAAAACGAACTAAATTATAAGCAGTTTCGTTGTTATATTTGCGACAAAAAGTAGCCTATACGCTGCTCTGATATTTAATTTTCATTTTTAGAAAACACGATTTACACAAATCACGATTTATCAACGCAAATTCCGTATGTCTCGTCTTATATTAAACCAATAGTAACACATCATTATAGATAAGATTTAACATTTCGCTCGCTCAATAAATTCTGTATAGTCGGTACTACTGAAACAATATATTGTTATGGTTCAACCTGTTATTGCTACTCGTGACGTCAAAACAATGGGATCAAAGGCAATGTTCAACATCACTTGTCATGGTATCTACCTGCTCGTTTTGAATAGTCTCTTGATTCTGTCACTTGAGAAGCACATTGGGTAAAGGTCGACTCACATAAAAAAAATACTTACACAATGTACAGCAGTGCTTATGTAGCTATGAAGTATGCATTTGTAATTGAAATAATACTTCTGTAAAGGTACGGAATTTATCAGGGTTTATTTTACTCTTAATTACTTCAGAAAGAACTAGAGTAACATTTGTCGCCGAAGAGCATAACATATTATATAAGAGAATGTATCTATCTACCCAGATGATACTGTTGCTTAGAGACAAAGCCTTACAATAAATTAACAAAAAAGTCTATCTACCACAGCCCTGCTTGTCTTCGTGCTCCTTGATTAGATTAGTATTTCAATTCGTGCGTAAATTGAGCCATTGTAATTTATAGTAAGAAGTTCTATAACACAGTTTGTATATAATGTTTGGCAGAGATGGCAAAATTTGTTACATTACATGAACAACATGATATAATTTTACATGGAACGTACCTACACCTCGTTGAAATGTGGCACAGAATCCTCTACATTAAAAAATAAAGTCGCAACAATAAATCCTCGGTAAAATAGCCAACAATGCGCAGAAAGGAGTGCCTCTCATATTTTAAATACTTAGCCGACGTCAAAAGCTTGCGGGTAGACGGCTGCAGCTAAAAAATTTAAGCCGCACCTATACTTTATTATTGCAGGTGGTATGGTTGAAAATGTTGAAAGAGATGGATATAATATAGTTTCTATATATATATAATATACTGTCACAGTGTGACACTTATGAACGTCAAAACAAATTAATTACTTACTTTAAGTGTTTAGTTTTCTATTAAGCATCACTTACGTTCGCAGTGCAAGAGCCCAGGACCATGAGAAAGAATAGACAATAAAACTCACGGTCACTCTCATCCATCGCGAGGTTCTGTGTAATACCCATAAATGTAACTTTTAAATAGATTGTATAATTATAATTATTTCCAGTTTAATCATTAATCAGTTTAATTATGGATGTTCATTTAATAATTACCAGAGAATAGATATGAATGCACTGTTGATGATGAGCTATGAATAAATGGCCACAAAGTACATCAAATGCTGTAAAAGTTGCATCAAATGTACTGTATATTTACTAAATACGCAATAACGAAGAATGGGTACTTTGAGTTCTGTATTTAGTCTACACATAATAGATTATTCTCAGGCATAGTTTTGCTGGCGTGCGGTTTCGGTTGTGTCATCAACGTGTGTAATATCGGCCGTAACTTTTAGAGGTGTAGCACCTTATTTAAGTTTACTGTTGAGTTACGTCGTATCTGGGCTTGTTTGTAGTTCTCGTGCATTTTGTTGTATAGTATGCTCTATACTTCTTCTTTTCATGTTGCGTTGACTTGCGGGGTGCAAACTCTATAATCTACGTATCTATCTACCGCAATCTATACTAACAATTGCTAATAATTTGTCAAATAATTTAACAAATTATTATATTACGATTATCAGTTATACGGTTGCCCTAGTACAAGCTTTGCTTAGTTTGCGATCACATGACCGTGAGCGAGTTGTCTTAGGACATCAAATTTGTCATTGAATATTGATATATTTTAGTGTCACACTCAGTGATTTTTTTTTAATGAAGCGTCATTAAAAATGTGTTTACAGAAATAATAAATAAATGGTGGTTAAAATAAAAAAAATACGATGCAATCGTAGAGGCTACACTGCTTCTGTCTTTCATATCTTGTAATTTAGCTAAGCGATTTTGCACAAAAGCGTATGGAAGGCTAGTATGTGTTTAATTTCACTCTCGCTTTGAACTTTGATGTAAATTGATAAATCTGGCAGAAGTTATCCAAGCGTTTTAAGTACCTAGCTGCTTAATGTTGAAAGCTATTTAGATTTGCTGCACGGTAACCTGAAAGTTTATTCAACGCACAGACGTACATACGAGCCACGAGCAATAGAGCAATAACGCTTGAATGAACTTGGATCTAGAGAGTTTAAGTCGCCCGTATACATTATAGTCGTTATTCATTTGTAGAGTGTGTACCCTTCCACTGCACAAAGATCGATTAAAAAGATTATATTTGTATAAGAAATTCGTAAGGAATATTTTATGAAATCTCATATCATCAACTCTAGGCGTCTATGCTACATATTACTTCAACTCTTATCACATTGTATCCTATTTGCCGTCATCATCATCCTAGCGCAGTCCCGGTTGCGTTCCAAAACCTACGCCTTGGAGGCCGGGATCCGCTTTCCAGCTGTATATCCTCCACTTCGCACGGTCTTCAGCATCCCCAGTGGTAAGTCGATTGGCACGCATATCATCCCTTACGACGTCAAGCCAGCATTTCTTTGGGCTTCCCCGTTTACCGGGGCCCGGCGGAGGTAGCATGGCAAGACATTTGTTACCCACGTAAGATGCCGGTTGACGTAAGACGTGGCCACACCAGCGTAGCCGACACTCTTGCAGTTTGTCAGCAATGTCACGGACATGAAGGATACCCCGGATGCGGGAGTTCCTAATGCGGTCATTCCGCGTGACTCCACACATCCAGCGCAGCATGTTCATCTCCGTGACACGCAGACTCTGCTTGTGACGCACAAGCACAGGCCGCGTCTCACTGCCATATAACAGGACAGGTCTGTCTAATGATGGATTTTTTGAACTGTCCTTTGAGCTTAACCGGCATTTTGGGATCACAAATGACACCGCTCACCTCACGCCATTTGGCCCAGGCTGCCGAAATGCTTGCCTTTACGTCGCAATCTATGTCACCAGACGCGTGGAGAACCGATCCCAGGTACTTGACCAGGTCCTTTTGCTCGGCAATGTCTCCGCCTATGCGAATCGACGCGAGATCTGTACTGTTGCTGGCCAAGTACTGGGTCTACGCCACGTTTATTTTCAGACCGCCGTTCTCAAGCGACTCCTTCCACGCATTTACACGCCGCACCAAGTGTCGTCTGTCCGCATCCTCCAGTACGATATCGTCAGCATACGTGAGCAGCCACGGGGGCTGCTCATGTGAATCTCTGATGCTGTCTGACAGTACGTCTAATATCACACTGAATGGGTACGGGCTGACAACGGAACCCTGGTAGACAGGTAGGAAAGGTTTTTGTGTCGCCAACAGCAGTCCGAACTACGGAATCGGAATTTGAGTATATGTCTCGGATGATGTCAATATATGCTTCTGGTACTCTTTTGGTTCTTAGAGATCACCAGATCGTCTGTCGCGGCACACAGTCGAAGGCCTTCTGCATGTCTAGAAACAGAAGATGCAAAGGCATGTTCTTCGACCTGTACCGCTCCATGACAATCCTGAGGGCGAAAATTGGGTCCATGGTTCCGTGACTGGTCACGTGAGAGGCGAAACCCATATAGACATTCCATTAGAATGTGGTCTCCTGTCAGATCCGGGAGTCGATTATTCGCTCAAAGAGCTTTAGTGTATGGGACATCATCTTAATACCGCGGTAGCCACTACACTCCTGTACCGATCCCTTGCCTTTGAAGACTGGTGTGATGATACTCAGTCTCTATTGGTTCGGGACTCTTCCGGTAGGAGTATGCGATTAAATAGATTACTGATGATGAGATGAATCTCTCCTTCACCGCGCGGGATGCGCATTATAGGTTGCCCTCAGGGTCTTTAACACAGCGACACTTGTAATGTCCTGTGCCGCTTTGACCCTGGAACGTGCAAACTTGTATAGGAGCTTCTGCCCCTGAGACGATTCCAGCTTGGTATATAACGGTTCCAAGTGGTCTCTTCTGGCTCTAGCTACAGCCTTCTTAGTGGCACGTTTGGCAGCCCTGTATGCGTCGCGGTCTTCAAGAGATTTGGAAGCTTGCCACGCTTTAAAGAAGGCTTTCTTCATCCTTGTCTCCTTTGGAATGTGCCGTTCCACCACCAAGTCTCCTTGTCACACTTGCGTCCGCTCTTAGATATGCCGAGCACTGCCTTCGCCGCTCCAGTGATGACCGCCTGGATTCTATCCCAGTGGCTCTGAGTTGGTTCGCCTTTAGTAGCAGCGCACTTGTCGCCGATAGCTGAGGCGAACTCCAGGGTTTTAGCATCCTTGAGCTGCCACCACCAAATTTGACGTTTACAGCGGTCGGCGTGTTTGCCTTTGGGTTTCATGGCAAACACGCCTTTGGGTCCATGACAAGGAGGCGGTGTTGTGCCGTCAGACTCTCCCCGGGTGTGACCTTGCAGTTGGCTACTTTGCTGATATGGTGTCTCCTGATAAATAGGAAATCAATCTGGGTCGCGTGCCTCCCTGTTTGCCGTATATAGCGTTTTATTTCATCATATTGCATGTCTGCGCATGTTTATCATATTAGATTCTAGCACAAGTATTACATTTTAAAGTACATGTTAGGAACTGCATCTCGATATACTATATTAAATTTTATTGGAATCTTATTGTGAAGGAGTGAATGTTTAGCATATTGGATTCCGCTACAAGTGCCAATCATATCGTATACGTATAATTAAATATATTATATTCGTATAATTTAATTTAATATATCGTATTTTGAATGATCGCTGCAATCAGCGATCATTCAAAATATTGTATATTTGTCATGATAAACTGCGACGCATATTGCAAGAGAGAAACGGGGAAAATAGACTGCCGCACGTGTTAGGTTTAACACAATGAAATAGAAGATTGCTCTGGATTTTCCCTCTCTTTCTAGTAAAAGCAAATTAAAACAATACAAGCCGTGACTTCCAAGAAGCTCACAAGCATAACTATTCGGCGGCAGTTAAAGGTCTAATGTCACAAAGGATTGTTATATGCAACTGGTTATTTTACGATTTCACTTTAACGTTTATGGCACAAAGGCTACGGTCCATTTTATTACTACAAGGCATCTGCGTTTATGGACTGGAATTGCCAGGCTTTGCTCTGCTATATATTCACATATTTATGCATAGAAACGGAAGTTGGAGGTCCTGTTAGTTTAACTTGGTTGAACAAAGGTGCTTGAAATTTCTGTCGCTTTGTAATTGAAATCGTTTTCTCTGACTTCTTACATTTTATGCAACGAATTTATGCAAGTTCTATTACGTTTTGAAATTAAAATGTTGCTGTTATTTAGCGGTATTTAAAGCATTCCACGGCAGCTCCATATTATGTTGAAGAACCTACAAGATTTTATTGGAATTCAAATTTAAAATGGACTCATTACATGTTAATTTATCAGTTGACATTTTTACTTCTCTGTTCTCAATCCACTGTATTCGCAAGTTAATATTTTCATAAATGTTCATCTTGACATGCGGTTTCTGATAATTTTATTAAAAAAGAAATGAAATCGGATTACTTATAAAAAATACATCTTAGGTCGGACTTTTATTTAACGTATAACCTAAGTTAATGACTATGACTTTATACAGCTACAAAATACTAGTGCCACAATTACGATCTACAAACAAATTTCTTTATATGGTAATTTTCGTCACGCAATTAAGAAATGATACGTTGATTTCTTTACTCTCTCTTTCTATTGTTGGTATAAACACCCTTCTATCCCGGAAGGTAGGTTGGAAGGGTTTACAATAATTACTGTAATACTTTTAAAACCCAAATTAGTGGTACCTTAAAACATTTATGAAACAAAAATTTTATAAATAATTGCCTCGTGGCACGTAACACACAATTTTGCTTCGTGCCTTATGAAAAAAAATGCTTTTAAACATTCTACATTATTTAGAGGGTTAACAATGAAGTAACAGTTGACCTTGGAAATTTCCAGAGATTTTCTGTTATTTTCAGTTTAAGCGCTCGCCTTGCCATTTAGAAATGCACTGAGCGTTGTGGGTTCGATATCCACACAAAACAAAACTTTGTGTGAACCATAAATCGTTGTTTCGTGCGCATATACTTCGTGCCCGTTGATTGAATGTTAGTTTTGTCCCCCGCGAGACAGAATTTATTACTATAAAATACGTATAGTACCTACGAGTACGAGTTGCTTAAAAACCGTAAATAAAATAAGATACCTATAACTCCGCTGTCTTAATCAGTCTAGTTACCAAATAGGATTATATAATAAAATGATATCTCCCTTCTTTAGTACATTTTTGTGGCGAAATGAAAATGTGTTTATGCAGCATGCATTATTTTAACGCAGCCTTCATCTTAAACAATGCCTGTTTTATGAAGATGCACGTGGTATATGGGTAGTCATATTATACTGGTGTATAATCATGATATTTACATAGGATAAATGTTTGTTTTGTGACTCTACGGATAGTGAATATGGTCTGTCTGTTTGCGTTAGTTGTACGACAGATACGTTTTAGCTGTATTAAGACAGTTTAATTTTACACATCGTGATAGAAGCGGCAACGCAGTTACTTTCTCAGTGTGTGAGTGTGTGTTCGTACACCTAGATTTACCTGTGCCTAGATTCCCAATACCATTAAGCCTAAGCCCTAAAATATTTTTCCACGTTCGAGCCGTAATTGCTACCTAAGTCGGCTCGTTTTCTGATCTCCTGGTGCTAGTAACTCGCATCGGTAAGTATTAGCCTGACATCCTTATCCCTTACCTCGACAATCCACTTATAAAAGGGACTCGGTTCCATTCGACAATCTTATGAAAGCCGCAAAATCTCAGGATTATACTCACGTGGTTGGTTACCCTTAGGCTCTGTTATCATTCAAGTAGTAGGGGAATTTTTATTTGACTCGATGAAAAACAATATTAAAACGTCTCAGATGGTCGTTCGAGCGAGATCTTATTCCCTTTTTGAGAACCATTGTGCCTCTAAGCTGGTATTGTCTCACGGAAGATATTATCATCTAAGATTCTTTTGCGAGTACTCGAGCGTTCGCCTTCTGCCTATCTATAAAGGAGGATGCATTTGAATGGTGGTACTCCACCGGATTGTATTTTACAGTAAAATGTTAAGGCAGGGTATAATTACATTATATTAATGGTGACGACGAACAATCCTCCTGAAAACCTTCTTCAACTCTCAAGTAGTAGCCTCTGACAGCCCATTTTACTACGAATATTTGAGTTTTTAAACTAGACTTTCCAAATGAAATCGATAGCTAATTATTTTCAATGAAACGCCTGCCTCAACAAAACTTTCTTAGCAGTTGCTTAAAGATCAATAGCAGATATTGTAATTATTGTAATAATCTTGTAAAAAAGAAGATCGTATATAAGGTAATACCAATCTCGATACCAATAAAAACGAGGTGATCCTATTCTTATATTACGATATCACATACGATTATGCTTTTATGAGTTACAGACTAAGTTTTGTGTTTTTGCTTGCCGTATTGGGTGTTATTAATTATTCATATACATCTGACTATCACATTATAAAAGCGCATTCGAAGCTCCACAATTCAAAAGGATAAGCCTCTTTGTGGATACTGTGTGCCTTTACAAACTTTGTACGTTTATTCACATGTTAGCATGTAAAGGTACATAATGTATTTTAAGATAATTAAACTTCATTGAAATTCAAAGCAATTTCTTAATTTAGTTCACGGTAGTAGCTGATGAGCGCAAATCACAAATATTGTAATTGTTACGTCATCATTGAATTTCATTACTATATTTAGTTTGAAAGAATTAGCCCATTAGTCAACATGTTAATTTCAGATTGTCAATCTAATTAACGTAATCAATAAAATCAAATAAAGATATAAATTGGGGCAGAGAGTACCGTCCACTGTTAACGTTGGTAATTATTTATGTATGTATCGGCTCTCTACCAAGTTTTCGGTAATGTTGTCATTATAATGTGGTCAGCTCAAAGCGTTGTGGTTTTAAATCCATAATGAAAGCACTTTACGAGAGTGATTGAAAGTGTTTTGTCAGGTTATGTACATACATAAGCCAACAAAACGCTTTCCATCACTCTTAGAATATGTACGTGTGGTATCGGCTTACATGGAAAATCTGCAAAAGCACTTTATATAACACTTTAAACAACTTCTTTCAGGGCTGGTTTTAATCCCTGCGAGATTCCCAAACAAAAAAGACTTTAAATTGGTACTTTTATCATAATGTCGACCGGCCATTTTCAATATTCGAACTATAGATAGATCTGTAGATTTTAGATTCGTGTTTGACATATTTTGTATGGAGCTTATGTCAAAAACTGTCAAAAACGAATCTAAAATCTACAGATCTATCTATACTTCGAATATTGAATTCCAGGGTTAGTGTTATCCCGGTTCCATCAAAGATATTCGTCTCGTAGCCTGATGACTGATGCCGTGCTTTCTGGTCTAACCAGATTTGGAAGAATATTTGCTTTTCTACATAGTGATTGCTGTCTAAACTCCGCAATCCAAATTGTACAGAAGGGCAGTTTGCTTATTGTATTGCCTAAGTACGTACTTCAATTATTTCATCGATTTTGACCTGCTTTCACAAAGCAAATATTTTCTACTCACAACCGCATTATTTAAGCTATTAAGCTTGCTTTATAATGTAGGTATAAGCCGACACTTTTGTACGTGTTCACGTGTAATGACCATTATTTTAATTCATAGCGAAGTGACATGTTCTCCGGCGCACATTAGACTTTCCAACTGCGCTATTTGTGTCATAATTTTTGATCAGTTTGAAGACTTTTTAGATCACTGTGCACTGCTTTGTATCTTAAAATACTGTATTCAATTGGCCATTATTTATGAAATTAGAATAGCATGTTAGTTGTTACTGGTTTGTGGGTTAGTGTTATCAGATTACACAATAATAGAGTATGAAACGGATTATAGTAATTTTAAACAGTGCGGTAATAGGCACTACAATGCCGAGCATGCAATATTTAGATTTGAAGGCAATAACGAAAGTAAGAGGATTACGGAAAAATAATATAGCCAAAAAGAAAATCGTAATCTATTGAATTTGGTTCCATACAATCACACAGACACAATTAGTGCTGGTAGCACTAAGTTGGCTTAGTAAGGTAACTTGCCAGTGCCACATTATATTGCAGAATATTGGGATGGAATCTTCCATTTAGATTTTTGGCATTTTCCCATTCCCTTTTCATTAACAAGAGATAATGACTTCAAGTCGAATCCGATTGGCCAAAACCAGTAGGACCGGGCCATCCCGTAGACTTGTTTGACAGTGGCGTGTCATGTTTTCTGGGTACCACCTGGTGGGTCATTTTCCACCATGGGCAATAGATTTACGTAATGTTAAGCCATTCACGAGCAACCTTGTATCAGGGGCTATTCATTTCCCGGACAACGCAATTTGTCTATATAATTGGACGAATGTTGATTCAGAGAATGAAACAAATATATTCGTTACGCTTGTATTGACTCTTCAAAACATGGCGACCTGTATTTTATTTATTCTGGTTTCTCATTGTTTCGATATACAATACACCATAGATTTATTAACAAGAATCAGATGTAGCGTAGTCGTCCAACTAAGCGTGGCACGTTGACAGCTATGTGTGCGTGACCTTTGGCGACTGGCACTGTACGGACACGCGCGTCTATGTGTGTGAAAAGTTGCCAGATTATGAATAATCTCCCAGTATTTTGCATATAGTTATGTAATATTCTTATATTCATTTGCGGTTTTGAAGAATTTACCATGGATTTAATTAATGCTTTTATAAATACATTTCTTAAATGTAGTTACCGAGTTAAGTTTTAACTACTTCGTAAATCTGTATATATAAAATCCTTGCGTTACTGACTGACTGACAGACAAGCTACAGCCGAAACTACTCGGCGCATGAAGCTGAAATTTAGCATGTATGTTTCTTGGGAACCGTCCCACGGGATCGGGCAAAACGAGAAATAAGAAAATATGTGCGTGCGAAGCCGCTGGCGTCGATTAGTTGAGAAATAAATAGTATGTATGTACACACGGCACCAAGTCAAGCTAAACAGTTGCTGTACGATTTTGATACTTATTCCCTACGCCATAAGTATGTATGTACACACGGCACCAAGTCAAGCTAAACAGTTGCTGTACGATTTTGATACTTATTCCCTACGCCATTAGTATGTATGTACACAGGGCGCCAAGTCAAGCTAAACAGTTGCTGTACGATTTTGATACTTATTCCCTACGCCATAAGTATGTATGTACACACGGCGCCAAGTCAAGCTAAACATTTGCTGTACGATTTTGATACTTATTCTTTACGCCATAAGAACGGTGCAAAGGTCAAAGTTTATAAGCTTGACGAGTAGCAGGGTGTACACGAATATTTGGATCGTTTGGGGATCGAACTCAAGACAATATTATGTAAGGTATATACTAATGGAAATTGAAATTCTATTACTATATTTATGAGAAAGAAGATATATCTACAGTATACTTTTATAATACGGTAATGTATTTTTCATTAACATGACAATCATTATCACATAATCAATTGACAAGTGCATTTTCCCTAATTCAGGCAGAACGGCGTCGACAAAAACTGGCAACACTTACATATTTCTTGCACAAATACGAATTTTATCGAAATTAAATTAGGAAACAGTCAAATTATCAATAGTTACCTGTGAAAAGATATTCCATTTTCCTGTTTTTGTTTTTAGGAACAACTTTTACAGTGTTTAAAGAACACAAGACGGCATTTTGAGAATTTAAAAGTTGACGTGATCGTGACGCGTGAACTGTACGATGCTTCGTAGCGCACTGAGACGAGTTTGTATTCGCTTTTCAATTTTGTATTTGCTTTAGTGGCCGCACGCAACTGTGCCGTGCGTTACATCTGATACTTCTCATATCTGTGCAATACACGTTCAATTTTATTGAAATCAAGCAACTAATGTATATTTATTTGATTACGGAAGTCACAACGAAATAACTGTATTTTTTTTTTCAGGTTGTAATTCTTAAGACAGTGAAGCACTCGAGAAAGTTTTCATAGAATACCAAGTCTTCGAATACAAAATAATATAAGAATATACTTCGTTAGTACTTATAACTGTTATAACTGACACTCAGCGCTATAACAGGAACTTGACTTAGCCATGACACGTATTATAATAGGACTGGCATTGTAAAGTTTTCTTTGAATATACTTAAGTTATTATGCGTTTGTAAGGTGTAATATGAATGCTTACCACTATTTAAAAGTTTGATGGAGTCATGCTGATCAGATGCCTACAAAAGTTTCAACACTGATCGTGTCGTAAAAACGTGTAATTGGTGCTGTGTATCTTAATTATAACACTAATTAGTGCCTCATTAATGTATTGCGTCACATCTTGAGTTCAATGATCATGATTCCACAATAAATTGGTACGTCCTCATAATGTGAAATTATATTACGTATTATGATAGACTCAACATCATAAAATAAATGGCTTTAGATGAGAACTGGCATGTGTCTTCGACGCGTCATATCTCAAGCGCTCACTGCCAGAAACTGGCATTGTTCCTCATGAAAAATAAATGTACGAGCCGACAAACTCTCTTTGTTTGTTGTTTGTTCACAACGCTGTGTAACACATTAATAAATAAACTCCTTAAAATCTCTCCGAGGTAAAATACAGAAGTGCCTGACACTACTTTATTAAAATTATTATGGTTCTTATTTTCATTTGGTAAAGTTGTTTAGAATGTGGTAATGGTATTGAGTGCTACAAGGCTTTGTTACTGCGAATGTATGCCAGCATGCTCAGAAACGTGTTTGATATAGGGAATGTTTCGCTCAGGAATCGGAATGATGTGTTACTTATGCTTCGAAGTAGAACTTTTTAATTAACATTTCCCGTTTATCGTTAGGGTGTCGAGTCGTATCAACATTATTATATTGAATTTCTCTTGCAACTAGTCCAAAACATCTTGATTCTAAAATTAATGATTGTGAACAGTTTAAAAAATATATATGCAACGTATACAACAGTTTGTAATACGTCTGAATCGCAAACAGAACAAAGGTGCGTGATGATAGGCATTGACCTCGTGGTCATAACATCATTGTCCTAGCATTGTCCCAGTTCTCAAAGCTCTTGCTTATAACTAAGTACAGTTGTAGCGCTCATAGCGAGACTTAGCTTGTCGATCGTAACACATCGACAAAGTTAAGCAGCGCTTGCACAGGTCACCACTTGGATGGGTGACCGCGTGTGGCATTTACATCTGAGCGCTACCGTGCTTTGGGGGGCACGTAAATCCGTCGGTCCCGGTTCTTGTCTAAGAATACGAATCGTTAGGCCATGTCGGAGGCCTTCGGGCGGTCTGAAAACTCCGACACCAGAGTTGGCAAAACACACGAAAACAAAATACAAGTACAATATATATTTTTACTCGAGTGGTAAAGCCATGACCAAGTAGTAGAACCAAAACCCTTTGGCAGAGCTACACGGGTTGACACTGCTACCGAAATGCTGATATTGAATGGCTGTAGTAATAAAAATATATCCGCGCGTATTGAACTTTTCTTACTATTTTAATCTGAATATTTGCCTACGATTACCACTCTCAGTAAAACAATTTAAAAAGTTTTCCATAAAAGTACAAACCATTGTAGGGCGGAAACAATGAGCCAAAACTTGGCGGCTCGCCAACAATATTAGGATAGAAAATTTGAAATAGGCCGTGTATTTCCCTTGGCGCAACAAGTAGACACACACAGGCACAGCGAGGAACACGCAACCAGTTAAACTTTACCCATCATTACACAGCAATGTCATGTAAAAAGGGACCGGTTTATACTGGGAATTGGAGACTTGATGTGTAGCTGTGAGCCACGCTTAAATAAAGACATGGCGAACCAAATTGTAATCAGAGAACCGTATGATCTCCTTTGTTTATTTTGTTTCCACGACTTTTTTTAGTAAAACTCAGCGAAATTAAATGTTACGATTCTATTCTGGTTCTTTTATTGAATAAATATACACACATTTTTGTAATACATACATGTTTGTGTATTTATTTACGTGGGATACACTTTCATGTACGCAAACTGATTGCTAATACATTATCTTTTCGCAGTCAAATCTGCATGTGGCTTTCCATTAGATAGTATAAAGTAAGCATAAATGTTAACCAAACGATGTATACAATACCAGGGATACCACTAAAACATAGTGAATACAAGTAAAGTGAGAGTAATCATGCGTACATGATGAGATGGAAAGAGAGTTTGAGCTGTAGTGGTATAATATTGTGGTGATTCGTTTAATGAAATGTGTTGCTTTCAGTTCATTTTCTGTAAAATTGGTGACTTCTGACCTATTCGTGCTGATAATATCATTGAACCTTGACCTATCTATTCATGAAACTAGGATTTTTATAGTTTACTGCAAAAACAGGGAACGGATATCATATAGGCTTGAAGTTGCAATTCCAGTAGTTAATTAGATATTTTCATGGTAGTTGGCTTTGCGTCTATTTGGTCATCTGGTGCGCACATAAAGGTGTCGTTGAAAAATAACGTATGGACACTTAGAAACGATCAACGGTAGAATCAAAGCACGCATTTTAGCGGTAAGCCCGGAGGCAGGTGGAGGGTGGCTAGTACAAGCCGCCTTATATAACGGCATAGCTGTAGGAATTAGTTGCTTTCAGCTAAACTAGAAAGAAATTGAATCATTTTTTTGTCCTCCTTTGCTTATAATTTCTATAGGCAGCCTTAAACACATTCACGTAAAGCGTACACATAGTGCACAGTTATGTTATAACAGTAAGCTGCGTTTTCCCAGTGCCGTAGTTTCGTACCGTAGCTCGTATGCAGCACGTAGCACGGCCGGGGGATTCTAAATTAGTCTCGGCTGAATGGATGCTATTGTGCGCCGTAGGAATATCATATAGAGTAGCACTTAGTATTCTTTAAAGCTAAATAATTCATAATGTGCATTCACTTTTCTCATGAAGCTAGCGATGTAATTGTTCGTTATCCAAAGAAGTTTGGATTGCTAAAGTTATACTTTTTATATAATTTTATTGTGTAATGTTCAGTAATACATACTCGTCTGTTATGAAATAGTGAATAATAATACATAGGTACATACATAGGGTACAATAAATGGAAACGTCGCTACACTTCGTCTAGGAACAAAGAGCCCTTTTATTCCAAGTTACTGACGAAGTCGTATGACTGTTGAGTCGTTTACGCTGAACAATTTAATCTGTTATTTGCCTAGACTTAAAGAGAGAACTTAGCTCAGTCGCCAAAAAGCTTTGTTACTGCTTTGTATAAATAGTAGAAAGAAAATGTGAACTATATCTGCTTGCTGACGAGAATATTAAAGGAATTTAAATTTTCGTGATCATTGACGTAAGTATTACTTGACATATTTCATATCTAGGTATGTATCTCGTACGTTGATTACAGTGTCAAATATTTCTGCACCATATTTGTCCGTCGAGTTAAGTGTGTTGTTAAAAGATGAAGGAGAAAATCGTGTGAAACCTGCATGTGTGAGAGATCTCGATAATGATCTCTGCTGACCCGCTGGCGAGCGTGATAGACGTACTGTGATGTCTTTACCTTGATAGCGTTACCTTTGTCATTGTGAGGCCTGTGCCCCTACTACGCAGTGCTCAGCAGTGAGAGAGTATAGAGATGATGGTGAAAAGCTATTCAAATCAAATCAATTGAGCAGGAATCCTGGATCTTGATTGCGCTCAATTTACTAGTACTTTTACTTTCATTAAATGTGCGTGCGTAATACACTTTACTCACATTTAGGCTTTACTAGCTGCTGCCCGCGACGTCGTCTGCGTGAACGCTATACCCACCTAACTATTGAATAAATACCTACGATTATACCTTTTAAAAAATACGCGGCGGCGATAGCCCAGTGGTGTATGTAACGGACTGCCGAGACGATGGTCTTGGGTTCGATCCCCAGCTACCCCGGGCACACACCTATGACTTTTCGAAGTTATGTGTGTATTAAAAAATATTAATTAATTATCGCTCGCTTAACAATGTGCCCGGTAGATGGCAATAGGCTCGCCCCCTATTATATTGGGACCGAAACATATCTGGCGAAGTGTGGGTGTGTAATACACCTCTGCCTACCCCTTCGGGGATAAAAACCGTGAAGATATGAGAAGATATACCTTTTAAAATAACATTCATTTACCCGTTTCTTCTTTAGATTTCATACCTGCAGAAAGTGTAGTAACAGAGGGAGACTGTCTTTTGTAAAATTGACCTTCAAAAAGTGCTGATTTTCAGCCTGCTTTGAATAAATGACTTTATGGTGATTCTGCTGAATTAAGTCATAAATTGTGACTGAAGCAGATGGAGAAAATAAGGAATACATAATAGGGTAAAATACATACTTATAGGACTTCTCGATATAGAACATTAGTGGTTTGGCTCTCCGCAGCCAAAATGTAAAGAGAGTCAGGACTGGTGACGCGGGAGCAAGCGACATATAGGACACCCGCTGCCCTCAATGTCTGCCTCTGCGACTTATTGATGGTCTTCGCGAAGCAAACACTCACGGGGAACTGTATGCGCTTGAATTATGAGGTATGAGAGGAATGCGTGGTATAAATACTGCCTCGCTGACGGCACAACCCGTAAGAATTTCCTAAATGGTGTGTCTGTGGAGCGAGATGACTTTCAGGCGGGTCACGTTACACAACTTCGGAGGAGATAGGTTCCGAAGAAACATAATCGGGACACCGACCTTCAGCTTGATGCTATGCGCTGGAAGTTCACTTGCTGACTGGGAGTTCAGAAATTCCACGAGATAATGTGTGGCGTTTTCTTGCTCGACGACAGTGTTTATAGAGGTGTAGACAACTTCATTCCTATCAATTTCCGAGAGAATGCATTCGTTAATTGCTACAGCCTGATCATTTTTGGGCGTCAGAATAGGCCACTCACACACTCACGAATTCTGCTATTACGGTATACAGCTGTATAATTCTAAGCTGGATACAACTCTACTGAGAGACTCTGGAAGCACCACCTGTCCACCTCTCTCCTCTGGTAGAGTGTCTTCGCCAAGACTTAGAAAGACATCTTAGAATTGTGGAGCACGTGGCATTGACGCCAAGCTGAGCTCACATATTAATGGTCAAGCGCAGCATACGAACTCGTGTCCACAACAAAGATAATTTCAACGAAGCACTCACCTTGTCCGTGTGGTGACGGATTAAGAATACGGAATGTCACCACCCCATATCATCCCATGGGTGTCGTAAGAGCCGACAGAGGGAGCAAGAACAGCACTGTAAGAAAAGGAAAACTTGATACAAACCCTATACCAACCCATTTGGCCAGCGTGGTATAGTAGGCCAATTCCTCCTTTCAAAAGAGAGGCCTAGTCCAGCAGTGGACTGTTAAAGGCTGATGATGATGATGATGTCAGCTCTCGAACCCCGCGTTACCACGGGAAGCGTTTGTCGGGAATCGTCACTGAACAGAACTGTGACCACCCATTAAATGCTCGTTCCTGCGGATGTCCTGCAGGGTTCTGTCCATGGCCTGAACTGCCTTTCTATTGGCCATCGTACGCTCATCCCATACGATCAGAGAGCAATCCTTGAGCACGTGTCCCTAATCACTGTTACGTGACACACCACAAACGGGTATTACGGCGCTCTCTAAATCGATGGGAAATTTAAACATGGTATGTGCTGTCTTGCCACCTGGTAGCAGTGTGGCAGCGATTGCCGGCGACGCTACAGCAATTACAATTTTGCCTTGCCTCCTGACCTCTGCAAGTATGCCAGTAGTAACAAATGTTTTTCCTGTTTTACCAGGAGCATCCAAGAAAAACATTTTAGCCTGGCTTTGCCCAACACTTTCAAGGACGGTGTCGTAAAATTCGTAAGGTGGTCATTTCAAATTGTCTCAGCGTTATACTCCCAATTTTCACGGTCTTGATGCGGTGATGATTGGGAAGCTGGTAACAAATATTTGACCAGTGGATTGCCGCTGATAGAAATGAACACGTCTTGAAGTGAACTGAGACAGGTGTTCAGCACGCGGTCATCAGTTACTTCGACTTCGTCTCTAGTAACACGCCTCAAAGCTCGTAGAAAATCTTCAGACAGATGATGGCGATACTTCTCGCAGAAAGCTACCGCGTTCGCGACTCCACAAAACACCAAGATGACGTCAAATAGATGACGCATGCAGCTGGGACTGTCACTGACGCTCGCCTCCGCGAGGTTGTCATCCCAGTATTGGTCACCGTCGAGAAAGTGACGTACTACGCAGGCTGTGCGGTAAGTGGGATACTCCAAGCCATCAAATGTCCTCAGAAAGGCGAAAGACGTTGGGCTTCGGACCGTGTGAAGTAACAACCGCATAAAATAGCATTCGACATTATTTGTGTGTACGGTATAAACTCTACAAAATGCGGTGTCGTTGAAACTTCCCGGAAAACCGTCCACAGCACCTCCTCGTCAACGTCGGTTAAATACACCCTTTTGCTTGTCGTACGTGTAATATGAAGGCATCTCGTCTTACGTAAGGGACCTCCCAAACTGATCGATTTTACAGAGCCTGAAAAATGCCAAGAGAGTTGTTTGACGCGGATTTTCCAAGTGCTCAGCAACGCTGTCGGGATCAAAATATATGCGCTGGCCGTTCTCTAGGTGGTCGTGTAAATGCATTACGGTGGGATGCTTCTCATGTATAGAGAACACCAGTATCCGCCAAACCGCTTCAGACGTAACAATAATTGTGGCTGTGTGTGAGTCAAAATAATCTAGCTAGTTCCACATCTCACTAATGTTTATATACAGTTAATCCAAACAAAGGTACGTGCTATATGTACCTATATCCCGAAAGACAATTTAAAGCAAGTTTACATGCGACATGAAAATATATTAATTAAGAAGCAATAACTACACCAATGTGACAAAAATGTTTATTTTGTACTAACTCTATTACTATTTATTCTGACAGAAATGATGTAAGCAATCAAGTGTGGCGATGGTGTAGTTAATTAATTAAATAACTTCAACTAATAGTCTTGCTCATCTCTGAAACGAATTAAAATAAAATTTTAAGAAGAAAATGTACAACTCCATCTATGACTTTTGAAAACAACTATTGACGTCGCCAACATGTTCAAATTTAAATTATTTATATCCAAAAAGGGCTTACACATGTAATTCGACTTGATGTTTTTGAACTCTCTTAGATGGCGCTGCATTAAAATTGTCTTAATTCTACTTATATCCAAATAATTATTTTTATCAGCCTAAGTTACTTATATTGCGTGATTTTTATAGTGTGAGGCTAGCTCATAGCATAGTTAACATAATAACAACATTCAAATATGCATTGTTACATTACACGTTGTTACAGAATGCGTTGAAGAAATAAAGGTTCTCTGCTCGTTCCCTGTAGGTCATAGCGTGATAATATGTAGCCTATGTGGTGACCCGACTTTTTGATAATATTTGTGCCAAATTTGAAGTAAATCCATGCAGTACTTTTTTACTTTATCCCGGATATAAGGACAAACAGATAAACAGATAAACAGACAAACAGACAAACAGACAAAAATTCTAAAAACTATATTTTTGACTTGGCCTCGGTATCGATAGTAGATCACACCCCAAGTATTCTTTTAAAAAAATATTCAATGTACAGTTTTGACTTTCCTACCATTTTATTTTAAGTATAGATTAGCGTCGTAGTATTTCATTGCCTATTACTTTTTTCAATAAACAAGTTTACTTATCCCCTAGTAAACATTAGTCGTTTTAGTAGGTATGAGATTATACAGACTGCACTTAAGACTTAATGGTTTTAGTGGCCACTTTGCCGCCAGCAGTGACTAGGGCATCGCGCGTTGTGAGCTCGCCTCCGACACGTTGTAACCCAGTATTGTTCCAAGGATGGGAGTTATTTACGTCCTTTGTTTGAATCTTTGTAAGATCCCCGTAAGGCAGATTATAAATGTCTAATGTGGATAGTTGCATTGATAGAAAAATTCATTTTAGGGAAGTAATGATAATGTTGACAATAATAGATGGGAACTTTCCAAAACTTTACGCATACATACTGTTTATTTTGGATACCTAGGTTAAGCCGTAATCTAACTAAATGCGATTTTATTTTTTGTTGTGCCATTATTGACCCATGAGTGAGATGTTGTTCACAACTAACCGTGTGAGCAAGAAGTATTTGTTTTATTTCTAAAGGTTATCTATGGATAAAAATGGCCTACATTAGAATATTAACGTGAATACGTGAAGAATAACACAACATTGAATGACGCTAGCTTTTAAACAAAATAATAAGCAACATAATCGGTCCATTAGTTTAGGTGCTATGATGCAACACATGTCAAATTTATAACACCCCTGCTTTTGCCTCGCAGGTTTAAAATTATTTTTAAACTACATGAGGATATTCGAAGCGACATACAGGTTTCAAAGGTTAACTATTTCAAACACTTTTCAAGTAAGCAAGTTTTAGCTCGGTCGTCAGAGTACTGAAAACCTGTGAGATCATTCCCTACTTGGAGTAGGTACATACAAATTGATATTTGTAAAAAGAATCTTGCAATTGTTCAGTTGAGGCAATTTAGCTGTTGTTATTTTTACTTAAAATATTGACAGTGACAATACGTGACCTGAAAAAAATCAAAATTTTCTTGATCTGGGGACACAGATCCACAACTCAGCTCAGCTCTAATAAGGCTACTGAGCACCTGCTCAGTAGCCTTATTAGAGTCACTCTAAATATTGTGCACTTTCACTGTGTATATGTTTGTGATAAATTGTGTGTGACGGATACCGCAGCTCCAAAAATGTTTCAATTTTTTGCACAGTAGAGTGTGTATTGACGTCTTGACTAGCTGTCCTTTTCACATATTTGTATACTTATAATATGTTGGAGCGAGATAAAGCCAGTTTGTATAGGAG
Organism: Euclidia mi; assembly: GCA_944739405.2. NCBI lineage: Eukaryota > Metazoa > Arthropoda > Insecta > Lepidoptera > Erebidae > Euclidia > Euclidia mi. Next base: position 28,929,536 of record OX123199.2, on the reverse strand, counting down.
AATGTAACTTGAATATAACATTAATCATTTTTAGTGGCACGGAGACACCTAAGTCGTAAATATCTCAATTTCGGGCGCTTACACTTTAAGGAAGTGAGTGGCCGTATCATGTAGCACTTCTGGTTACTGAATAGATAACTAGCGTGTTTTACATGAGGATAAATATATGCGAATTTTCAGTGATTCGGGTTTTTGTTACCAGCTGAGGTCACTTGAAGCGCTTGACTAATTAGCTTGATAGGTTCATTTCAACTCTCAACCCTCATACTAATGTCATGACTGCATGATTCCTACTCTTTGAGTTTGAAACGTCGAAGCAGAATACAATAAATTAGGTAATCCTGTTCTCTTATTATGCTGATCGCTTTCTGTAATTACTCTACGAAGAACTGAATGGTTATTGTCAAACTTTTATAATAAGACGTTTGTCTTGTAGTTGCCTGTTTCATTAACATGGATTGTTTGCCATTAAGTTATAGCATTTTTAAAGTAATTTCTCAAAAATTATACTGGTTGCAAGGAACGGCGTACTTACCGAAAACCAATACCCGTAAAGTGATACAGTAAATGTTATTGAGGCCCTTGGCGGTCGAATTTTCCTAGTAAACATTATTAGTAAATATTCAAAGCAACATATAACAATATGACGTGTACGTTGTAGGTGACTGTATACTAACTACACTGTGCAAGTTATGGAATTTAGACGAGCTAAAATCTGTTGAAATATGTTTTTGAACCGTAGTATCAAAACGTCACTTAAAGTCTAGCTAGAGCACATAGTGCACAGTTGAAGTTTTATGGCATATGACGCGATGATTGTGCAATCAAGCAGCTTCCACAAAACTGCAGTTTGAATAATTCATGAAAAAGCTTTTACACGGACAATCCATTGAGAGATATTATTGGATTTGCAATGAAAAATTTCGAACATTCCACTTGGAAAGAGAGACTTAAGGTAACTGCACCAGTGATGGACGGTTTAAGGTCGATGAAGTACTTATAAAATTTCCAAAAAAAAAAGTTGCGTTCCGATTCTTGCAATAGCTGTAGATAAAGTTGGTTATGGTTTTTTAGCATCTAATAAGAGAATACTACATTCATTCTAGTAATTTCCATAAAAATAAAATTACGAATAAAATTGGCTTAAAATTATCCAGTAATGGACAAGTCATACACCAATGATTGACACCTAGTTATGGACAGTGTTCCGGTATTGGACACCTAGTGATAGACACTTGATAGATACAAATAAATAAAAATATTGTTTGTTTAGAAACAAATTTTATTTGCTATTACGTATTCTAAAATAAAAGTTCTTATTAATCATAAAATAAAGTACTGTTAGAAAGATCTTGTTTGTAGTACCTACACTAATGGAATGAACCAGTGATGGACACCCCAGTAATGAACACGTCTGTCCATTACTGGTAAAAAGCTTTATAAAGTCATAGAAAAAAGATATTTCATTGACTTCGAGAAATAAATCGACTAAAATCTTTAAAAAAATGCACTGCACTAGTAATCGACACAATGTCCATAACAAGGACATGTCATAATAACAGGTACTAGTCATGGACATAGCAAAAAAAAACAAACCACGTTGTTGTTTGCAATACATTTAATTAAGATTGTTTGGAAAAGAGGTTAATTCAGCCACAAACCTATTATTTATTCATTATTACCTTAATTGAATTGTCAAAAAATACTCATCAGCAACATACCTCGCTATCAAACTCACTTAAAAAACGATATCACTGGTGACACGTGCTGTTTATCTTTCCACCAGTTTGAAACTGAACCACAGACATACATCAGCTGTCAATATTTTGACACTTTAATCCCTTTTCTCTGTGGTAAAATATTGCCAGGTAACAAAAGCGTTGTAGAATCCTTATTTTTTAGGACTCAATCAATAATGTTCATAACTGGTACGCTGTCCATTACCGGTGCACTTACCTTATGTAAAAAGTGTCACCATGCCTACTCGACGCAGCAAGAAGGTTCTTTTTAAAAACTCAATTAAACTTAGTTTAATTGAGATTGATACGGAAGTTTGACGAAATGTTGTAACCGTTTATAGTTATTAAGGCGCTACCTCGAAAATGTATGCCCTTTTTGATTACGAATTTTGAAGCAGTGAGACACACCAGCAAAGTGAAAATTTTGTATATTATTTATCAGGTCATTATCTAGGGACTGCTCGCAGAGATACACGATTGGAAGATTTTCGCTCGATAGAATTTTAATTTGAAAAACATGCTTTCTCTAAATATTTTTATGGATATTTAAAAAAGGCATGTACATATTTAATGCGGCGACTAAGTAAAGCGAATACAAGTTTCAAAAATAATTAGAGAGGGTACCATATATACTGGGTTGGCAGCTAATAAGGAGTATCGTAATAAGTAAAATGTAGCATATTAATAAGTCAGAAATAAGCTTCGTTTTAATTAAGACTGGCAGCTTTTTTTGGCAACTGAATTAGTATCTAAGCGGAAACTTGATGATGAATAAAAAATAGACAATGGACATTCATAAATAATACAAATTTCAATATTTGCCAAATGATTTCGTCTTAAATGAAATGTTTCGTATAAGTTAATAAGACGCTTAAGTCTTTTAAGCCAAGTTGACGGCTCCTATTTTTGGGTACAGGGTCACAAGAAAATCTAACATAACCTACCTACTAACATTATTAGTCGCCAAGTCATTATTTATAGCTCCTCGGCTATTATTTCAATTGACTTGTATAGTTTATTTGCTACCTAAACGCAGCTGCTAGTTTTAAGTTTTTATAACACCCTTAGTTTTGAATCTTATTTAATATAATAGTCGCGAAAATATTTAATCGCTAGCAACTTATTTTATTAGTTGCAAACATTTAGTCATCTTTTAAGTTATTAGTCACTCGGAAAATAATATAAGCTTTAAATAAATAATTAACTTTTCGCCTTTAAATTGCTACTCACAAGAGCTAGTTTATTAGGGTCTGGTTGAACGAATTTTTTCAAAAACGATTATTACTTGAGTTATGAACGAAATAAGATTTCAGACAGTTTCGTGATGGCATGCCATGTCAAAAACCGTGCGACATTCAACTTTATAGCTAACACTTAGCGATGACTGCACGATTTTTTGACCTTTGAGGTAGCCTCTTAACACTTAGGCCGCTGTCACAATGGGCATCAGCGGCAACGCAGCGGCACCTCGGCGTCGACACCGCGTTCGCGATCGCTCGGCTGACGCTACGTAGACGCAGCATCTACGCGGCGTCGACGTCGGTCGAACAGTAAAGTCTACAACGACTTTGCTGTTAATGGCGAGCGATTAAACCAGTCATTTGCGGACGGGCGTCCAAACGAAGGATACCATTGTATAAGTTTTAGTATTAGTAAAGAAACCATATAAATCCATCGTAAAACTGAAAGCAAAGAGCAAAGTGAAAATTTTAATAGGTTATATTCAATTTGCTTTTTATTACTTATAAATAGACAAATCTTTACAAGACTTGAAAACAATACAAAGGCACACATATACTAAAAAACGGCTTTCTTGTAATATCATCATCATTCTCTTAGAGTTATCCCAGTTTCAACCTGGGGGCCCGCTTACTAGTCTATCCGGATTTGGCTGAATATTAGCTTTTCCACAGAGCGACTGCCTGTCTGACCTTCGCAACCCGAAAGGATAGCGATATTCAATGTTTTAGACTAGTGTCAGTTTATTTAGAGGTACTGACGCCCTATAACGACTGTCAAAGATCTTTATGATAGCCGGGACCGATGGCTTAACGTGTTCTCCGAGACACAGGACAAGCGATATTTGACAATTCAATATGCACATTACTCCGAAAAATCATAAGTGCGGCCGTGTATTCGAGCCCGATACCCTCTGCATGGCAGTCTGTTGGTATTTCCACTAGGCTATCGCTGTTACCTACTTGTAATAGGTATGACTAGAATGAATTATAGTCTAAGATCCCGCGACAAATTAGTGCACTCATCGAGTTTTCGCTAAAAACCAAATTTTTATATAAATTTGTGATTAGGAGAATATATTATATTTACGGGGTTGCCTATTAAAATGTGGTCGCAAGTATTTTTAAACAAATTTTTTGGTGATTGATTTTTGGGGCAAAGTTTCATTCACTTGTTTTTTTTAATAAGATATCGTCTACATCATACATACATTTCGATATACATATATGATAGGCAAGCGTGGCTTTTCAGAATCTTTATATACATTGCCGTGATTTAGACGATATTTTATTTAAAAAACATGTTTAGTGAACGAAACTTTTCCCCAAAAATCAATAACCAAAAAAATTGTTTAAAAATACTTTCGGCCATATTTTAATAGGCAACCTAGTAAATATATATTCTCCTAATCATAAATATACATAAACATTTGATTTTTAGCGAAAACTCGATGAGTGCACTGATTTGTCGCGGGATCTCGTACTATTATGACAGATTGCAATTTGACTGACGGCTAAAATGACTAATTTTAAATGAATGTAGAGGGTTATTTCTTGAATATTTATTTAATTAAATTAGTACCACGCAGAAGAATACGTTAAATAAAAATAATACATTTCCGTCTAAATTAATACTAGGTACACATTTTGCAATTATAATTTGATGATAAATGATTATGGCGGCGATTAAAATTTGTAGGTACTGATTTTTGTCTATGAATAGGTATTTTGTCTATCAAGAATCAGTACAAATTTCAACTCTTTAATTAATGAGGTACTGAGACTGAGTAGTAGGTACGCCCGACCAGAAGGGTTTCAGGTCCGGTACTGTAATACCCGACTAAATATTTCAAATTTTAAACCCATTTTTATTTAGATCTATCAAAATATGAATTATTGTGGAACATATTGTTCAATCTCATAATGAACTTTCATGAAATGGCGAAGTCACTGGACTGTAATTAGATTATGTAACCCTTTTAGGCGTAAATTATATCAGACCATGCATGCGGGCTTGTTCAATATATTAACCGGACTGACAATTATATTTCATTCGATTTAGCCGTCAAAATCACAATTTTATTATTTATCTATGGTTTTTCAACTGAAAATACAAAAAAAAACAGTTGAAAAGTCTTTGCAAGTGCGGTTTACATTAATATATTGTAATAATTTACCAAGTAAATAAAGTCCATGCTCCTTTATCATGTATATTAGTGATTTGAGCTTTATTTATATTGTTTTAGTCTAGTGTGTACACAAGTTTTAACGCACAATGTTTCAGCCTTTGTACAGGGCGTACCTACTAAAGTTCAAACAGTAACTAAAATAACAGTGTTGGAAAAACTCACAAACAACAAATGCTTTGTGCATTTTTGTACCTAGTCGCTTTTGAAATGGTTATTTGGATTTCTAAAAAATACACGAGAGCAAATAATACTCAATTTGTCCTTTGTTATGTTATAGTATCAAAATCCGATGAGACAACACATAAACACTCTTATATACCTAGATGGCACCCAGACAAAGAACAATAGATTACGCTAGTATAGGAATCAAAACGAGCGTATCCATTGAAGTAACTATCCACTAGACCGACAGAACAGATGGCATCGTAAATTTATTTGAGCCACAGGCTTTTCAGGTTCTCTTTATTTTTCTACCTCTATAAGAAAATGAATAAAACCTCGAGATTATGTTAAATTCAAGTAAAGATTCTTTAATAAACAAACTGCATCACTTGGCGTACTTATGGCTATCTAAACTTGTAGGTAGTACTAGGTTTAATTGGGAAGAATTATTATAAATATTTACATCCAATAACAGAAGAATTAAAAAAAAATATTGGGTAGAGGTACCACATTTTACAAATATTCTTCAAATTCATAACGGCCTTAAATACTATACCTAAAGCAATGTTTATAATAAATGTGTTATTATATTATCTGTGATTACGAACACGTAACGTGATACCGGCTATAAAGTAGAACGTCTTATTATACTTAGAATACTCAATCCCTTGTCAGACACAATAACAATACCATATAACTAATGAGACTAACCAGCTACCAGAACACCTCCCAATAAGCATCAAAATGTAATAGTTACTGCAGAGGAGTGCCATCAAGAACTTTCATTATTGTTACGCGATGGTGATACGTGCTATTGTTGTCACTTACGCTGTGTCCTGTATGTGTAACTGATATTGTTTTAAACATGTATGACGTTTGAGGCAAACATAATGTGAAACAATATGAATATCCAGTGATTTAATACTATACTGGACGGATGACTTTTTGCACCCTTCAGGTCTCGTGTTCGATTGTTTAAAAACTTTACGGATGTTATAAAAGCGAAAGTTTGTAGGGATGGATGCAGATGTTTGTTATTTTTAAAAACTATTGAACTCATTTTCCTGGAACTATGCATTAATATAGCTTATCCTTCAGAACTGCGCATGTGTTTTATACCGACAACCGACTCCAAAGCGGGCGAAGCCGTGGATAGTAACTAGATATAGGTATGTATATAAAAATAATCTCCTAACTGACATCTAGCAGAGTCTAGACTACTGAACTAGTATATATTAAATTTGAACAGAGGGTTTCTTCTATGACGTTGGTACCCAATAAGATAATACTTTTTAATATTTTACCCCAAACGGAGTTATGTAATTCTTAAAATTTTGTTTGGAAATTTGAAGCGAACATTCTGCATATAAACGAGACAGAATTTGTATGAATTCAATATTTCTACAGACCTTTTCTGGTTCTTTGCCGTAGCGAGATAGCTTCTTGGCTTTTAATTAGCATATATCCAGTTGCTTTAACAGAAAAGATTCAGAAAGAATCTCTTGTTGTCAGAGATGGGACTAACTAGCTCTAGGATCTCGTCTAAAGAACTTTATACGTCTCGTCTGTATTGAGACATACAGAGCCTTTACTTATTATTTTCAAATATAATAAAAGTAGTCGTTGTGTGTACTTTGTGAACTAACTGGAAAACGAGTTTGTATAATATTTAGTATGCTTTCACGTTTGAACTAGTCAACTTATTATCATGCAATGCAATTACTTTGACAGAGGTAAGCATATTATGTACATACATATTTTTTGTTTTATAGTATAATGCCAGTATCTGATTTACATTACTTTATTTCATTTTTAGTCTACAACCATTTCTACAACGACGAGATAAAGATAATTTAAAATATATTTCTGTTTTTGTGCGCCGTATGTGAAACGCGGATACTGTTCTTTCATATCACTACATATAAGACATGTTTAAAATAATTTGAACTGTCTTCACGATGAAATTATTTTAAATGAAGTATATGATCACATTCTATAACAAATATAGAATAATTCCTTGCTTTAACTACTGAAACACCTGTGTGCTCAAGTTTTGTAGTAAAAATTAATCAAAACATACCTATCGTTAAAGTTGAGAAAAATTGAGTACTACCGTCCTTAAGAAAACGTACTTTTAACCAAGTACTCATTATACTTATTATTATGGCTAAACTGGAGTCAATAAAAGCCATTGTTATTATTTACGAGGTTACGAAATTACTCTTTTCAAATAGGTATATAAATGTACCTATGTACTGACTTATTTATTTATTTTATTTATTTATTAGATACATTTTATAGATAATTTCTGACATGACTATACTTAGAAGTTCTTAACATGGTCAGTTCAAAGCGTTGGTTTTGAATCCAAAATGAAAGCACTTTACGATAGTGATTGAAAGCGTTTTCGCCAGCTTATGTAGGTATGTTCGTGTGGTATCGGCTGACATGGAAAATCTGCAAAAACACTTCATATAATACTTTATACAACTTCTCTCAGGGTTGGTTTTAAGCGCTGCGAGATTCCCAAATAAAAAAACACTTTAAATTGGTACTTTTATCATAATCGTCGACTTAGTGTTATCCCGGTTCCATCAAAGATATTCGTCTAGTAGCCTGATGACTGATGCCGTGCTTTCTGGTCTAACCACATTTGGAAGAATATTTGCTTTTCTACAGCGCAATCCAAATGTACAGAAGGGCAGTTTGCTTATTGTATTGCCTAAGTACTTCAATTATTTCATCGATTTTGACCTCCTTTCACAAAGCAAATATTTTCTACTCACAACTGCATTATTTAAGCTAGTAAAACTGTCTCAATTTAAGAGACAGAATTTATTACTATAAAATACCAGCATACGAAAGAGATGTATAAATATCAATTGAGCGAACGGCTGGATAAAAGCTGGAATGATGTAAAGAGGAAAGTGTGAATGATGTATGGTTGGTATTTAAAGCCAACGTAGTGAAATGTGCTGAAGATGTATGCGGTGTGAGCAAAAGAAGAAGAAGGAAATGTGAGAAAGCAGACTGGTGGGATGATAAAACTAGAAGTATGGTTGAGGAAAATAAGAAAGCGTGGTTGGATATAATAGCAATAGAAGCAACGATTCGAGCGAGCGGTGGTATGAATATAGATATTGTTAAAGAAATGAAGGACAAATAGAGACGTGTGAAAGCTTAAGTTAAAGAATGTATAGGGAGAAAGAAGAATGAGAAAAAGAAAAATGTGAGGATCAATTCGGCTCAAGTTTCCGAGACAATATAAAACTGTTTTGAAAATTAGTCAAAGAAGCGCGGGGCAAAATATGAATGGATCGATGAAAGTTATTAGGAATGAAAAATGTGAAGTCATGAATGAAGAAAAAATTATACTATACTGTGCTGGAAGGACTATTTTGAGACTTTATTTGAGAAAAATGAGAGTGAAATAGAGCAAGAAGAGATGATAGATATGTATGATGGCCCTAGTGATGAAATGGATGAAAATATGAAAGCCCTAAAAGGTCCGGCAAGTACGCTGGGTGCGATAAGGTGACGATTGAAATGTTGAAGGCTGGCGATGGACTAATAGTAATCCTGCTGCATTGCCTTTTTAACCTGTGTTGGTAACAGGGCCAGGTCCCAGATGACTGGACGAAGGCCGTGCTTGTCCTAATTTATAAAGGAAAAGGTTCGCAGCAGGAAAGTCAAAATTATCGCGGGATCAGCCTTCTTAGTGTTGTAGGAAAAATGTATGCCAGAATATTGATAGACAGGGTAGTAAATGTGACAAATGAGAAGATATTGGGGATGTGCAAGCGGGATTTCGGAAGGGAATGGGATGTACGGATCAGGTGTCTTTTCCTTACGCTGCATAACTGAAAAGTGTCTGGCAAAAAACCAGATGTTATATTGCGCGTTCATAAACCTGGAAAAGGCTTATGATAGAGTGAATAGAAAGGAATTATGGAAGATGCTATCTATGTATTGGGTGGACAATTTTATAATTAGGGCTCTGAAAACTCTGTATAGAGGTTCTAGAGCCTGTGTCCGGATTACCGGGTCCTATCAGACTGGTTTGACATCTCCAAAGGTGTCAGACTGGGGTGTGCAGCCTCGCCATGGTTGTTCAACTTATTCATGGATAGCTGCATGAACGATATGAGTGACATGAAATGCGGGATCGATATGGCAGGATTGCGTGTTAAGTGCCTCTTGTACGCCGATGATCAAGTCATTTTTGCGTCATCGGCGACTGAGTTACAACAAATGATGAACTGCATGAATGAGAGCTTTATAGCGAACGGTATGAAATTGAATGCAAGAAAGATGAAAGTGATGGTGTTTGAGAAGGATGACAATGTGACTGAGTGTATATTGCGATTGAAGATGAAAACATTGAACAAATTGAAGAATTTGTATATTTGGGTTGCATGTTTACAAGAGATGGAAGATGTGAAGGAGATATTGAAAGGAGAGTGACTGCGGGAAACTGTGTAAATGAAGCGCTGCATGCCTTTATGAACGGCCAGAATGTGCCAAAACAGGTGCGACTGGCGGTTCATAATGGAGTGCTTGTGCCTACGTTGATGTACGGTCGTGAGTGTTGGGTGTGGTAGGAAAAGCACTAAAGCAGAATTAACGCAGTTGAGATGCGTTCACTGCGTAGTATGTGTGGGGTAAGACTGATTGATAGAATTCCGAATGCAGTAATATGAGAGCGATGTGGCCTGAAAGAAGATGTTGTGACAAGGGTTGAGAAAGGAATGCTTAGATGATTTGGGCACGTGGAGCGAATGAGTGAAGAAAGAGTGACGCATCAAATTTATGAGGCTAACGTGTGTGGGCAAGTCGCTCGCGGCAGAAGTGGTCGGACATTCGTCGATCAGATTGGGGACATCTTAAAAATGGCAAGGTCTGAAGCACCCGGAACCAGCGAGCATGTATGAAGAGAGTAATGAATGTAGAGGAAGCGCGTGAGGTTTATAAGCATAGATGCAAGTGGCGTTCCGTTGTCTATGCCTGCCCCGACGGGAAAAAGGCGTGAGTATATGTATGTATGTAAAATATCTATAATACGAGTTGCTTAAAAAGTAAACAAAATAAAATATATGACCGATGTCCTTATCAGTCTAGTTTCCAGATGGGATATATAATTTAATGATATCTCCCTTCTTTAGTACATTTTTGTGGCTAATTGAAAATGTGTTTATGCAGCATGCATTATTTTAACGCAGCCTCCATCTTAAACAATGCCTGTTTTATGAAGATGCACGTGGTATATGGGTAGTCATATTATACTGCATAGACTCACGCCTGTTTCCCCGAAGGGGTAGGCAGAGGCATATTAAACGCCCACTTTTCGCCAGTGTTTTGATCCCACGTAATAGGTGGCGAGCCTATTGCCGCTTATCGGGAAATTTTGTTTGCCAGAGCCTCGTCCGTTGATCGGCAGGTGCACCACTTGCAGGTGAGGTTGGCTTGGGACCCTAAGTTCTTGGTGGGAACCCTATGCACCTTATTATTATTATACTGGTGTATAAACATGATATTTACATAGGATAAATGTTTGTTTTGTGACTCTACGGATGGTGAAAATGGTCTGTCTGTTAGCGTTAGTTGTACGTTTGAGCTGTATTAAGACAGTTTTTCTTTTAAACATCGTGATAGAAGTGACAACGCAGTTACTTTCGCAGTGTGTGAGTGTGTGTTCGTACACCTAGATTTACCTGTGCCTAGATTCCCAATACCATTAAACCTAAGCCCTAAAATATTTTTGCCACGTTCGAGCCGTAATTCCTACCTAAGTCGGCTCGTTTTTTGATCTCCTGGTGCTAGTAACTCGCATCAGTAAGTGTTAGCCTGACATCCTTATCCCATACCTCGACAATCCACTTATAAAAGGGCCTCGGTTCCAATCGACAATCTTATGAAAGCCGCAAAATCTCAGGATTATACTCATGTGGTTGGTTACCCTTAGGCTCTGTTATAATTCAAGTAGTAGGAGCATTTTTATTTGACTCGATAAAAAGCAATATTAAAACGTCTCAGATGGTCGTTCGAGTGAGATCTTATTTCCTTTTTGAGAACCATTGTGCCTCTAAGCTGGTATTGTCTCACGAAAGATATTATCATCTGAGATTCTTTTGCGAGTACTCGAGCGTTCGCCTTCTGCCTATCTATAAAGGAGGATGCATTTGAATGGTGGTACTCCACCGGATTGTATTTTACAGTAAAATCATAAGGCAGGGTATAATCACATTATATTAATGGTGACGACGAACAATCCTCCTGAAAGCCTTCTTCAACTCTCAAGTAGTAGCCTCTAACAGCCCATTTTACTATGAAGATTTGTGTTTTTAAACTAGACTTTCCAGATGAAATCGATAGCTTATTATTAACGCCTGCCTCAACAAAACTTTCTTAGTCAGTTGCTTAACGACCAATAGCAGATATTGTAATAATTATAATAATCTTGTAAAAAAGAAGATCGTATATAAGGTAATACCAATCTCGATACCAATAAAAACGAGGTGATCCTATTCTTATATTACGATATCACATACGATTATGCTTTTATGAATAACAGACTAAGTTTTGTATGTTTGCTTGCCGTATTGGGTGTTATTCATTATTCATATACATCTGACTATCACATTATAAAAGCGCCTTCGAAGCTCCACAATTCAAAAGGATAAGCCTCTTTGTGGATACTGTGTGCCTTTACAAACTTTGTACGTTTATTTCACATGTTAGCATGTAAAGGTACATAATGTCTTTTAAGATAATTAAACTTCATTGAAATTCAAAGCAATTTCTTAATTTAGATCACGTTAGTATCTGATGAGCGCAAATCACAAATGTTGTAATTGTTACGTCATCATTGAATTTCATTACTATATTTAGTTTGAATGAATTAGCCCATTAGTCAACATGTTAATTTCAGATTATCAATCTAATTAACGTAATCAATAAAATCAAATAAAGATATAAATTGGGTCAGAGAGTACCGTCCACTGTTAACGTTGGTAATTATTTATGTATGTATCGGCTTTCTACCAAGGTTTCGGTAATGTTGTCATTATAATATGGTCAGCTCAAAGCGTTGTGGTTTTAAATCCATAATGAAAGCACTTTACGAGAGTGATTGAAAGTGTTTTGTCAGGTTATGTACATACATAAGCTGACAAAACGCTTTCAATCACTCTCAGTATATGTACGTGTGGTATCGGCTTACATGGAAAATCTGCAAAAACACTTCATATAACACTTGAAACAACTTCTTTCAGGGCTGGTTTTAACCCCTGCGAGATTCCCAAACAAAAAAAAAGACCTTAAATTGGTACTTTTATCATAATGTCGACTTAGTGTTATCCCGGTTCCATCAAAGATATTCGTCTCGTAGCCTGATCACTGATGCCGTGCTTTCTGGTCTAACCAGATTTGGAAGAATATTTGCTTTTCTACAGAGTGATTGCTGTCTAAACTCCGTAATCCAAATGTACAGAAGGTCAGTTTGCTTATTGTATTGCCTAAGTACCTACGTACTTCAATTATTTCATCGATTTTGACCTGCTTTCACAAAGCAAATATTTGCTACTCACAACCGCATTATTTAAGCTATTAAGCTTGCTTTATAATGTAGGTATAAGCCGACACTTTTGTACGTGTTCACGTGTAATGACCATTTTTTTAATTCATAGCGAAGTGACATGCTCTCCGGCTCACACTGGGCTTTCCAACTGCGCTATTTGTGTCATAATTTGTGATCAGTTTGAAGCCTTTTTAGAGCACTGTGCACTGCCTTGTATCTTAAAATACTGTATTAAATTGGCCATTATTTATGTAATTAGAATAGCATGTTAATTGTTACTGATTTGTGGGTTAGTGTTATCAAATTACACAAGAATGGAATATGAAACGGATTATAGTAATTTTAAACAGTGCGGTAATAGGCACTACAATGCCGAACATGCAATATTTAGATTTGAAGGCAATAACGAAAGTAAGAGGATTTAGGAAGAAATAATATAGCCAAAAAGAAAATCGTAATCTATTGAATTTGGTTCCATACAATCAAACAGACACAATTAGTGCTGGTAGCATTAAGTTGGCTTAATAAGGTAACTTGCCGGTGCCACATTATATTGCAGAATATTGCGATGGAATCTTCCATTTAGATTTTTGGCATTTTCCCATTCCCTTTTCATAAGCAAGAGATAATGACTTCAAGTCGAATCCGATTGGCCAAAACCAGTAGGACCGGTCCATCCCGTAGACTTGTTTGACAATGGCGTGTCATGTTTTCTGGGTACCACCTGGTGGGTCATTTTCCACCAAGGGCAATAGATTTACGTAATGTTAAGCCATTCACGAGCAACGTTGTATCAGGCGCTATTTATTTCCCGGGCAACGCAATTTGTCTATATAATTGGACGAATGTTGATTCAGAGAATGAAACAAATATATTCGTTACGCTTGTATTGACTCTTCAAAACATGGCGACCTGTATTTTATTTATTCTGGTTTCTCATTGTTTCGATATACAATACACGTTCAATTTTATTGAAATCAAGCAACTAATTTATATTTATTTGATTGCGGAAGTCACGACGAAAAAACTGTATTTTTTTTATCAGGTTGCAATTTTATTCTTAAGACAGTGAAGTACTCGAGAAAATTTTCATAGAATACCAAGTCTTCGAATACAAAATAATATAATAATATACTTCGTTAGTACTTACAACTGTTATAACTGACACTCAGCGCTATAACAGGAACTTGACTTGGCCATGACACGTATTATAATAGGACTGGTATTGTAAAGTTTTCTTTGAATATACTTAAAGTATTATGCGTTTGTAAGGTGTAATATTAATGCTTACCACTATTTAAAAATTGGATGGAGTCATGCTGATCAGATGCCTACATAAGTTTCAACACTGATCGTGTTGTAAAAACGTGTAATTAGTGCTGTGTATCTTAATTATAACACTTATTAGTGCCTCATTAATGTATTGCGTCACATCTTGAGTTCGATGATCATGATTCCACAATAAATTGGTACGTCCTCATAATGTGAAATTGTATTACCTATTATGATACACTCAACATCATAAAATAAATGGCTTTAGATGAGAACTGGCATGTGTCTTCGACGCGTCATATCTCAAGCGCTCACTGCCAAAAACTGGCATTGTTCCTCATGAAAAATAAATCTACGACCCGACAAACTCTCTTTGTTTGTTCACGACGCTGTGTAACGCATTAATAAATAAACTCCTTAAAATCTCTCCGAGGTAAAATACAGAAGTTCCTGACACTACTTTATTAAAATTATTATGGAACTTATTTTCATTTGGTAAAGTTGTTTAGAATGTGGTTATGGTATTGAGTGCTACAAGGCTTTGTTACTGCGAATGCATGCCAGTACGCTAAGAAACGTGTTTGATATCGGGAATGTTTCATAAGGGCCGCTTTAGCTCAGGAATCAAAATGATGTGCAACTCATGCTAAGTAGAACTTTTTAATTAACATTTCCCGTTTTTCGTTAGGGTGTCGAGTCGTATCAACATTATTATATTGAATTTCTCTTGCAACTAGTCCAAAACATTTTGATTCTAAAATTAATGATTTTGAACAGTTTAAAAAATATATATGCAACGTATATAACAGTTTGTAATACGTCTGAATCGCAAACAGAACAAAGGTGCGTGATGATAGGCATTGACCTCGTGGTCATAACATCATCGTCCTAGCATTGTCCCAGTTCTCAAAGCTCTTGCTTATAACCAAGTACAGTTGTAGCGCTCATAGCGAGACTTAGCTTGTCGATGGTAACAGATCGGCAAAGTTAAGCAGCGCTTGCACAGGTCACCACTTGGATGGATGACCGCGTGTGGCATTTACATCTGAGCGCTACCGTGCTTTGGGGGGCACGTAAATCCGTCGGTCCCGGTTCTTGTCTAAGAATACGAATCGTTAGGCCATGTCGGAGGCCTTCGGGCGGTCTGAAAACTCCGACACCAGAGTTGGCAAACCACACGAAAACAAAATACAAGTACAATATATATTTTTACTCGAGTGGTAAAGCCATGACCAAGTAGTAGAACCAAAACCCATTGGCAGAGCTACACGGGTTGACACTGCTACCGAAATACTGATATTGAATGGCTGTAGTAATAAAAATATATCCGCGCGTATTGAACTTTTCTTACTATTTTAATCTGAATTGTTGCCTACGATTACCACTCTCAGTAACACAATTTAAAAAGTTTTCCATAAAAGTACAAACCATTGTGGGGCGGAAACAATGAGCCAAAACTTGGCGGCTCGCCAACAATATTAGGATAGAAAATTTGAAATAGGCCGTGTATTTCCCTTGGCGCAACAAGTAGACACACACAGGCACAGCGAGGAACACGCAACCAGTTAAACTTTACCCATCATTACACAGCAATGTTATGTAAAAAGGGACCGGTTTATACTGGGAATTGGAGACTTGATGTGTAGCTGTGAGCCACGCTTAAATAAAGACATGGCGAACCAAATTGTAATCAGAGAACCGTATGATCTCCTTTGTTTATTTTGTTTCAACGACTTTTTTTAGTAAAACTCAGCGAAATTAAATGTTACGATTCTATTCTGGTTCTTTTATTGAATAAATATACACACATTTTTGTAATACATACATGTTTGTGTATTTATTTACGTGGGATACACTTTCATGTACGCAAACTGATTGCTAATACATTATCTTTTCGCAGTCAAATATGCATGTGGTTTGCCATTAGATAGTATAAAGTAAGCATAAATGTTAACCAAATGATGTATCCAATACCAGGGATACCACTAAAACATAGTGAATACAAGTAAAGTGAGAGTAATCATGCGTACATGATGAGATGGAAAGAGAGTTTGAGCTGTAGTGGTATAATATTGTGGTGATTCGTTTAATGAAATGTGTTGCTTTCAGTTCATTTTCTGTAAAATTGGTGACTTCTGACCTATTCGTGCTGATAATATCATTGAACCTTGACCTATCTATTCATGAAACTAGGATTTTTATAGTTTACTGCAATAACAGGGAACTGATATCATATAGGCTTGAAGTTGCAATTCCACTAGTTAATTAGATATTTTCATGCTAGTTGGCTTTGCGTCCATTTGGTCATCTGGTGCGCACATAAAGGCGTTGTTGAAAAATAACGTATAGACACTTAGAAACGATCAACGGTAGAATCAAAACACGCATTTTAGCGGTAAGCCCGGAGGCAGGTGGAGGGTGGCTAGTAGAAGCCGCCTTATATAACGGCATAGCTGTAGGAACTAGTTGCTTTCAGCTAAACTAGAAAGAAATTGAATCATTTTTTTGTCCTCCTTTGCTTATAATTTCTATAGGCAGCCTTAAACACATTCACGTAAAGCGTACACATAGTGCACAGTTATGTTATAACAGTAAGCTGCGTTTTCCCAGTGCCGTAGTTTCGTACCGTAGCTCGTATGCAACACGTAGCACGGCCGGGGGATTCTAAATTAGTCTCGGCTGAATGGATGCTATTGTGCGCCGTAAGAATATCATATAGAGTAGCACTTAGTATTCTTTAAAGCTAAATAATTCATAATGTGCATTCGCTTTTCTCATGAAGCTAGCGATGTAATTGTTCGTTATCCAAAGAAGTTTGGATTGCTAAAGTTATACTTTTTATATAATTTTATTGTGTAATGTTCAGTAATACATACTCGTCTGTTGTGAAATAGTGAATAATAATACATAGGTACATACATAGGGTACAATAAATGGAAACGTCGCCACACTTCGTCTAGGAACAAAGAGCCCTTTTATTCCAAGTTACTGACGAAGTCGTATGACTGTCGAGTCGTTTACGCTGAACAATTTAATCTGTTATTTGCCTAGACTTAAAGAGAGAACTTAGCTCAGTCGCCAACAAGTTTTGTTACTGCTTTGTATAAATAGTAGAAAGAAAATGGGAACTATATCTGCTTGCTGACGAGAATATTAAAGGAATTTAAATTTTCGTGATCATTGACGTAAGTGTTACTTGACATATTTCATATCTAGGTATGTATCTCGTACGTTGATTAGAGTGTCAAATATTTCTGCACCATATTTGTTCGTCGAGTTAAGTGTGTTGTTAAAAGATGAAGGAGAAAATCGTGTGAAACCTGCATGTGTGAGAGATCTCAATAATGATCTCTGCTGACCCGCTGGCGAGCGTGATAGACGTACTGTGATGTCTTTACCTTGATAGCGTTACCTTTGTCATTGTGAGGCCTGTGCCCCTACTACGCAGTGCTCAGCAGTGAGAGAGTATAGAGATGATAGAGAAAAGCTATTCAAATCAAATCAATTGAGCAGGAATCCTGGATCTTGATTGCGCTCAATTTACTAGTACTTTTACTTTAATTAAATGTGCGTGCGTAATACACTTTACTCACATTTAGGCTTTATTAGCGTCGTAGTATTTCATTGCCTATTACTTTTTTCAATAAACAAGTTTACTTATCCCCTAGTAAACATTAGTTGTTTTAGTAGGTATGAGATTATACAGACTGCACTTAAGACTTAATGGTTTTAGTGGCCACTTTGCCGCCAGCAGTGACTAGGGCATCGCGCGTTGTGAGCTCGCCTCCGACACGTTGTAACCCAGTATTGTTCCAAGGATGGGAGTTATTTACGTCCTTTGTTTGAATCTTTGTAAGATCCCCGTGAGGCAGATTATAAATGTCTAATGTGTATAGTTGCATTGATAGAAAAATAAATTTTAGGGAAGTAATGATAATGTTGACAATAATAGATGGGAACGTTTGTTATAGTATATAGCAATACGTAAACTGCAAGTCTGCAAGCGGCTTTATTGCATCACCTAGAAACAGCATTACACGCAAAGAGCCAAACTGCTGATCTGCACTACGTGACACCCGATGTACGCAATAGCGAGCTCCGCGTGACCGGAAACTTGGTTTACCTATTACATGTAATTTTAATAAAGACATTCTGTATCTAGCATCGATCGGAACCATTACTTTATATTGTAATTTAATTTCTTTATAATTAAACTTAGTTTATAAAATCATAATTGGTTTTTTTTGGGTCCTCCGGCAGCGACTTACATATTTGGCGCAGTCGGTAGGATACTCGAGGCGTCTCGAGCTAGCTAAATTGGTATATTCTCGCATCGAATACCGCTAATTCGCTACCGCCGTCGCGAGCGATCGCGTTCGCCGAGTATCCAGATAGAAGAACCTGAGTTCCTGCCCGGAGGAGACATCCAGACATCGATCCCAGAGTACCAAGTATGCAGTTGATGTAAGTACACTTGAAATCGTTTCTGTGTGTTGCTTTCAACTTCCTTTCGTTATAATTAGTGTTAGTTAATTAGCAATCATTTTTCATCCTAGGCAAGCTAATTCTAGAGGGCCTGAGCGCTCTAGACAAGCACGTAGATTCTTAGACATAGATCTTAATCGCGATATTAGTGTCGATTTAGATAATTTAGACAATAGTTTAGAGAAAAGCGAATCTATTACGATGGCGGATGCTGATTTGATTTATAAAACCTTACGCTTAGTCCCTAATTTTGATGGCAATCCGCACATCTTACCAAGATTCATACAACTTTGCGATCAAATTGTATCCGAATATATATTAGCCAACCCTGACAATAGCTTAGCAAGGCTTTGCCTCATTAATGGTATCTTAAATAAGATAACTGGGCAAGCCGCGCAGATTATTAACTCTAACGGTATCCCGGAAGATTGGGCTAGCATTAAAAAGTCACTAATCAATAACTTTTCGGATCAGAGAGATGAGACCACGCTTTACAATGATCTTATGTTAGCTACGCAAGGAAATAGTTCGCCCCAGGAGTTCTACGATCGTTGTGTTAGCTTATTCTGCACTATAATGACATACGTAACATTACATGAAACTATTAGCACCACCATCGAAGCTAAACGTACGTTGTACAAAAAGTTAACGATGCAGGCGTTTGTTCGAGGTTTGAAAGAGCCCTTAGGCTCGCGTATTCGGTGCATGCGTCCTGAATCTGTCGAAAAGGCACTTGAATTCGTACAAGAAGAATTAAATGTCATGTACTTACAGAATCGTAACGAACCAATTAATGATAAAAAGTCACATAATAATTTACAGAAACCTTTGCCAATTGCGTCTACAAATAATTTTAACAATTCCATGCAAAGACAGTTTAATTTTCCTGTACGAACTGCCCCTGTTAATAATAATTTCCAGCCACCGCAACAGTTGTGGAAGCCAAATTTATTGCAGAATAATCCTCCTAATTTTAATAAACCCGTCCATCACACTGTAGGAATGCCAACGCGTACGCAACAAATGTTCCGCGCACCGCCGCCTTCTTATAATAATCGTTTTAACAATAATTTCCAAATGCAACCGAGAACCTTCACGCAAAATAACACAGGCCCTAAGCCTATGAGTGGCGTTAGTCACTACGTTGCTAGAGATAAACCCTCCTTTGGTCAAATATCGGGTCACGATTGGCGTAAGAATGGTAACCCGCCGCCTTCTAATTATTTTAAGAGTAAAGAGATGAATATGAACGAATGCGCAGATTATGGCGAGCAATACTATTATCCGGAATACTATAATGAGTTTGATTATACTTACGATAATTATACAGAATATTATAGTTCAGATCAATTTAACAATTCAATGCATGAGCCCAATAATTATATTGATTATCAGCCGTCCCCTTATGATAATCCCCAGGCTGGACCTAGTTCCGAAAACGAACAGGATTTTCAGAAGCACGGGATTTTAGACAAGTTAAAATAGAACTCAATCTTCAAACACAACGGCAGCTCCCTTACATACAAATTTCACAACCGCCATTGAAATTTCTTATCGATACGGGAGCTAATCAATCTTTTATCAGCCCGGATGCTGTAGACACATTTTATAATAATTTTCCCTTAAATATAGATCCCTTTGAAGTTACAAATGTGCACGCTACAACGCGAAGTAACTATTCCATCACTATTCCTACCTTTGATGAATTCCAAGAGTCCGATTATATAAAACTTTTTATCTATAAATTTCACGATTACTTTGACGGGCTTATAGGTTTAGATTTATTAGAAAAATGGGAAGCTAAAATTGATCTTAAAGATAAGGTATTAATAACGCGAGGTTCCATTAATAGCATTAATATGTACAATTCCAGAAATATTAACTTATATGAGGATGTAATACCGGCCAATTCATCTAAGATAATTAGAGTACCGATTAATTTACATGACGGAGACGCATTTATTAACGAACAGAATATATCAAATTGTATAATTAGAGATTGTTTTACTACAGTTAGAAATAATCGCGGATTTTTAGAAGTCAGTAATCCTACTTCACATGACGTAATATTTTCCATGGACCGCGCTGTTCAAGCCGAGACATTCAATATCGAGTGCACGCGCACCGAACAGTTGCATTCGGACTCACCGCATAATAATGCTAATCAAATGACAATACGGGCAAAAGACGTTATATCTCGCTTAAGAACAAATCACCTTAACGAAGAGGAGCGTATTAACTTAGAGACGTTGTGCGGCAAATATGCCGACATATTTTATATTGAAGGAGAGCCTTTAACGTTCACAAACAAAATTAAACACCGAATTCGGACCACTGATGAAATACCCATTCACACGAAAAGTTACAGATACCCATACATTCATAGAGATGAAGTTAGGGACCAGATAAATAAAATGTTGAATCAAGGAATAATTAGACCGTCTGAGTCTGCCTGGAGTTCACCTATCTGGGTAGTACCGAAAAAAGCAGATGCTTCAGGGAAAACTAAATGGCGTTTAGTAGTAGATTTCAGAAAACTCAATGAAAAAACATACGACGACAAATACCCCATCCCAAATATTAACGATGTTTTAGACAAGTTAGGTAACTGTCAATATTTTACAACCCTGGACCTTGCCAGTGGTTTTTATCAGGTTGAAATGGACCCTGTCGACATCCCCAAGACCGCATTTAACGTGGAAAATGGACATTACGAATTTTTGCGTATGCCCATGGGATTGAAAAATTCTCCATCCACATTCCAACGTGTTATGGACAATGTTCTTAAGGACCTCCAGAATACAGTCTGCTTGGTTTATTTGGACGATATTGTCGTGTTCAGCACATCCTTACAGGAGCACATAATTAACCTTGAAAAAGTATTCAAAAAATTACGCGAATCTAATTTTAAAATCCAGTTAGACAAATCGGAATTCCTAAAACTAGAGACGTCATACTTAGGACATGTTATTACTAGAGAAGGTATCAAACCTAATCCAGACAAAATTATAGCTATCCAGAACTATCCCATACCAACCACCCCGAAAGAAATTAAACAATTCCTTGGTCTAGTAGGGTATTATAGAAAATTTATACCAGACTTTGCTCGTATTACCAAACCATTAACGCAATGTTTGAAGAAAGGTAGAAAAGTTTCCATTACTAGCGAATACACCGAAAGTTTCGAAAAATGTAAAGCGTTAATAACTAATGATCCCATCCTACAATACCCCGATTTCACTAAAGATTTTATCTTAACCACAGATGCCTCTAACGTCGCATTAGGTGCCATTTTATCTCAAGGCACAGTAGGGTCCGATAAGCCCGTGTGTTATGCATCTCGCACTTTGAATGAAAGTGAAATTAACTACAGTACGATTGAGAAGGAACTTCTTGCAATCGTTTGGGCAACAAAGTATTTTAGGCCCTACCTATTTGGCAGAAAATTTAAAATAATAACTGACCACAAACCACTCCAATGGGTCATGAATCTAAAAGAGCCAAATTCGAGATTAACTAGATGGAAACTTAAATTGTCCGAATACGATTTCACAGTAGTCTACAAAAAAGGTTCTAGTAACACTAACGCCGATGCTCTTTCCCGCATTCAGATATGTAATGAAGAAACCTGCTCTATGGCAGTAAATACATCTGAGAAGCCACCCTCTGTAGGCAATTCATCCACAGTTTCTGCTCATACCAGTCAAGAAAACCCTATCCTTGAAATCCCCATAGTTGACGAACCCTTAAACAAATTCCATAGGCAAATCCATATTAGTGTAGTCGGTGATATTAAAAAGCGTCCCACAACCTCCAAACCTTTTGACACACACACTAGAACTGCAGTACAAGTATCCCAATCTAATCTAGAATCCGATATTATAAACGTTATTAAAGAGTATGTCAATCCTAAAATTAAAACGGCTTTGCTTATAAATCCCCCTTTGGCCATGTACGATATTATACCTATTTTACAAGATAAGTTTAAAAGCTCTTCAATGAACCTTGTTTTGACTAAAGTAGAATTAGAGAATGTAAAGGAATACTTAAGACAGCAGGAAATAATAAAGCACTACCACGAAGGTAAAACGAACCATCGTGGCATAAATGAATGCTATTTAGCCCTCTCCCGCAGATACTACTGGCCAAAAATGAAAGATGGAGTAACTAAATTCATAAATGATTGCACTATATGCGGCCAAGCGAAGTATGATCGTCATCCCATTAAACAAATGTTTAATTTAGTACCACCTGCCACTAAACCTTTCGAAACTGTTCATATAAATTTGTTAACAATTCAAACAGAAAAATACCTAACAATCGTAGATGTGTTCTCTAAGTACGCACAAGCCTACCACATACGAGACGGGACAGCTGTTAGTATTTTACAGGCATTATTAAAGTTTTGCACTCATCATGGCCTACCTTTAACCATCGTGTCCGACAACGGAACAGAATTTTCTAACCAACTTTTTAACGAATTTGTTAACTTGCATAAGATAATCCATCATAAGACTTTACCTCATGCCCCTAACGATAACGGCATTGTTGAAAGATTTCACTCAACTTTGTTAGAACACCTACGCATTATGAAATTAACTCACAAAGGCGAAGATATAATTAATCTTATCCCTTATGCTATTTTAGCGTACAATAGCGCGATTCACAGTTTTACTAAATGCCGACCATTAGATATTATAACGGGACACTTTGACCCACGAGACCCTTTAGAAATAGATTTAACTAAACATCTTATGCAGCAGTATACACAAAATCATAGAGAACAAATGAAGTTAGTTTATGAGCTAATAAACGAATCCTCCTTGAAAGATCGTAGTAATATTATAGATAATCGTAACAAAAACCGCGAGCCCGAAGTTGAGTACCAACCTCAACAACGTGTCTTTGTCAGTAATCCGTTAGCAAGCCGCCAGAAAGTAGCGCCTAGGTACACTCAAGATACTGTATTGGCTGACCTACCCATTCATGTTTATACGTCCAAGAAACGTGGTCCAGTCGCTAAAAGTCGTTTAAAACGGACCCCTAAAAGCGCTACATTGTTGCAGGGTGCTACTGGTCCTGACTGCTCGTTTGATAGCAGCCCAGGAAACAAACCCGGAGATAACACTTGAAAGCTTGAATGAAGGCCCAGGAATACTACCCTTTCGTCTTGGTACCACAAAACTCATAACTCATTACCATGCCTTCTTACAATTTATAAAACTCGACGCTATCGATCAAAAAATTACTTTATTACAAGATGACTTAGATAATTTTAGACAAAAGTTAGATACAAATATGTTTAAGCTATTCGAACTTCAATTAGATTATGTCTCAAGCAAATTATTAAGAGTAGAAAGCCACTTAGAAACTCTAAAGCCGAATCGTGCAAAGCGAGGTCTCATTGACGGTTTAGGCTCTATGATCAAAAGCGTCACGGGCAACCTAGATCATTCAGATGCAGTTAAATACGATAATGCTATCAAAATCTTACAGGAAAATGACTACAAAATTAGAGATGAGTTTAACAAACATATTAGCTTCAGCAAGGAATGGATGGTTCAACATTCCGATGTCATTACACACTTAGTAACTAACCAAGAAAGAATTAATAAGACTTTAACCTTGCTTTTAAGTAAAGATACTTATAAAGACAACAGCCTTTTCAAATTTGCGAAATTTAGTCAGTGCTTAACTATATTAACAGAAAATTTAGACGAAATCTTAAATGAGTTGATTAGAATAGAAAATATATTAGCTTTTATTCATAGTTCTAGTTCGCACCATTCCATGGTCGATATTAATAGTCTACGTTATATGATTAGGAAATTAGTTAAGATTTACGGTAAAGATAAAGTGTTAGATTTAGAGTACAGGGAATATTACGACATCATAAAGCCAGGTTACTTTTACTCCGATAGTCAAATAGTAATCGTATTTAAAATACCCATATTTGCAATAGATAATTATGATTTGTACAAGTTATCGGTAGCTCCTAATAAATTAAGACAAGCCCTTATCCCTCCTTACCCTTTGATAGCAACTAACAGGAAAGGTTATGTGTACATAGAGGCTGAATGCCCGAAGTATAACAATTGGTACCTCTGCGAGAACAAAATGGATCACCAGCTGCGGCAACAACCTGACTGTATACAAAATCTCATCACGAATCAAGCAATAGACGGAAGCTGCGAAATTACAACCGTATCCCTATCAAGAATATCCATGGAAGAGCTAGATGAAAGACATTACGTCCTATCGTTCCCTAACGAAACCAGAATACATACTTTATGTGGACGGGAGGATTACAACGTACTACATGGCAGTTACTTAGCGACGATACCCGTGAACTGCTTCCTATATACGGCCGAATTTACTATTACCAATCTGAACGATCGCATAGAAGGGCAGCCTGTCAAGATAATGAAATTACACTACGGTGCCGATATCAAAGCAAATGAAACCAGGATTCATCTCAAGTCAATAGATCTCTCCAGATTACACAACGCACAACTGAACGTGATGTCACAGCCTACGTTGCAACTACAATCAGTACAGGCAGAATATCTATACCATACAACCATACCATTCTACGTTATACTATCCAGTACAATTGCACTAGGAATAGTCGTCATCTTAAGGCGATATAAGATATTTCCATTGGGAGCGAAGAAACTGGCCATCGAAAACGAAGATAAAATCTATGAACAACCCGCAGAATCTGGAGCACCTAAGACACAGTCAGCAATATTTTCTCAGCTCAAGCATCAAAAATAATTGCTGATCTGACGGCGGAGGTGTTATAGTATATAGCAATACGTAAACTGCAAGTCTGCAAGCGGCTTTATTGCATCACCTAGAAACAGCATTACACGCAAAGAGCCAAACTGCTGATCTGCACTACGTGACACCCGATGTACGCAATAGCGAGCTCCGCGTGACCGGAAACTTGGTTTACCTATTACATGTAATTTTAATAAAGACATTCTGTATCTAGCATCGATCGGAACCATTACTTTATATTGTAATTTAATTTCTTTATAATTAAACTTAGTTTATAAAATCATAATTGGTTTTTTTTGGGTCCTCCGGCAGCGACTTACATATTTCGTTCCAAAACTTTACGCATACATACTGTTTATTTTGGATACCTAAGTTAAGCCGTAATCTAACTAAATGCGATTTTATTTTTTGTTATGCCATTATTGACCCTTGAGTGAGATGTTGTCCACAGCTAACCGCGTGAGCTAGAAATATTTTTTTATTTCTACAGGTTAGCTCTGGATAAAATGGCTTACATTAGAATATTAACGTGAATACGTGAAGAATAACATAACATTGAATGACGCCAGCTTTTAAACAAAATAATAAGCAACATAATCGGTCCATTTTAGGGTTTAGGGGCTACGATGCAACACATGTCAAATTTATAACACCCCTGCTTTTGCCTCGCAGGTTAAAAATGATTTTTAAACTACATGAGGATATTCGAAGATACGATATCAGTGACATACAGGTTTCAAAGGTTAACTATTTCAAACACTTTTCAAGTAAGCAAATGATTTAGCTCGGTCGTCAGAGCACTGAAAACCTGTGGGATCATTCCCTACTTGGAATAGGTACATACAAATTGATATTTGAAAAGAGAATCTTAAAATTGTTTAGTTGAGGCAATTTAGCTATTCTAATTTTTACTTAAAATGTTGACAGTGACAATACGTGATTTGAAAAAAAAAACAAATTTTCTTGAGCTGGGGATCTGTGACTCTAATAAGGCTACTGAGCAGGTAAGTAGTCACTCTAAATATTGAGCACTTTCACTGTGTGATAAATTGTGTGACGGATACCGCAGCTCCAAAAATGTTTCAACTTTTTGCACAGTAGAGTGTGTATTGACTAAACGTCTTGACTAGCTGTCCTTTTCACATATTTGTATACTTATAATATGTAGGAGCGAGATAAAGCCAGTTTGTGGAGAATGTAACTTGAATATAACATTAATCATTTTTAGTGGCACGGAGACACCTTAGTCGTAAATATCTCAATTCCGGGCGCTTACACTTTAAGGAAATGAGTGGCCGTATCATGTAGCACTTCTGGTTACTGAATAGATAACTAGCGTGTTTTACATGAGGATAAATATATGCGAATTTTCAGTGATTCGGGTTTTTGTTACCAGCTGAGGTCACTTGAAGCGATTGACTAATTAGCTTGATAGGTTCATTTTAGTTACGTAAAATTACTAAGCCGTGCCTGCCAACTCTCAACCCTCATACTAATGTCATGACTGCATGATTCCTACTCTTTGAATTTGAAGCGTCGAAGCAGAATACAATAAATTAGGTAATCCAGTTCTCTTATTGTGATGTTCGCTCTCTGTACTTACTCTACGAAGAACTGAATGGGTATTGTCAAACTTTTATAATAAGACGTTAGTCGTTTCATTAACATGGATTGTTTGCCATTATGTTATAGCATATTTTTTATGAAATTATTTAAAAAAGAATGGAAAGTAATATGACTGCCTCGTTGGTCTCGCGGCATAAATGTGCGCGTGGGTCTCGGGTTCGATTCCCGGGTCGGACAAAGTGTTATTGGGTTTTTCCGTCAGGAAATTCTCAGTAGCAGCCCGGAGTCTGGTAATGTGCCCGGTACGGCAATAGGCTCGCCCCCTATTACGTGGGACGTAAAAATTCATGGCGAAATGTGGGTGTAATATGACACCTCTGCTTACCCCTTCGGGGATACAGGCGTGAGACTATAAATAAAAATAAATAAATAAATGGAAAGTAATATCCAATAATTCTCAAATAATTATACTGGTTGCAAGGAAAGGCGTACTTACCGACAACCAATACCCAATGGGTATTGTCAAACTTTTATAATCCATAAGACGTTTGTCTTGTAATTGCCTGTTACATTAACATGGATTCTTTGCCATTATGTTATAGCATTTTTTTAAGAAATTATTTAAAAAAAGAATGAAAAGTAATATCCAATAA
This sequence comes from Euclidia mi, assembly GCA_944739405.2. Taxonomy (NCBI): domain Eukaryota; kingdom Metazoa; phylum Arthropoda; class Insecta; order Lepidoptera; family Erebidae; genus Euclidia; species Euclidia mi. The sequence continues at coordinate 28,901,873 of OX123199.2, read as the reverse complement.
TTCTCAAAAATTATACTGGTTGCAAGGAACGGCGTACCGAAAACCAATACCCGTAAAGTGATACATTGAGGCCCTTGGCGGTCGAATTTTCCTAGTTAACATTATTAGTAAACATTCAAAGCAACATATAAAAATATGACGTGTACGTTGTAGGTGACTGTATACTAACTTTACTGTGCAAATTATGGAATTTAGACGAGCTAAAATCTGTTAAAATATGTTTCTGAACCGTAGTATCAAAACGTGACTTTTCAGAATCTTTATATACATTGCCGTGATTTCGAGGATATTTCATTAAAAAAACAAGTGGACGAAACTTTTTCCCAAAAATCAATAACCAAAAAAATTTTTTTAAAATACTTGCGGCCACAATTTATAAGGCAACCTAGTAAATATATATTCTGCTAATCATAAATATACATATAAAATTTGGATTTTAGCGAAAACTCGATGAGTGCACTAATTTGTCGCGGAATCTCGTACTACTATGACAGATTGCAATTTGACTGACGGCTAAAATGACTAATTTTAAATGAATGTAAAAGGTTATTTCTAGAATATTTATTTAATTAAATAAGTACCACGCAGAAGAATACGTTAAATAAAAATAATACATTTCCGTCTAAATTAATACTAGGTACATATTTTGCAATTATAATTTGATGATATATGAATATGGCGGCGCTTAAAATTTGTAGGTACTGATTTTATCTATCAAAAATCAGTACAAATTTCAACTCTTTAATTAATTATGTACTGAAGACTGAGTAGTACGCCCAACCAGTAGGGTTTCAGGTACGGTACCTACTGTAATAATACCCGACTAAATATTTCAAATTTTAAACCCATTTTTATTTAGGTCTATCAAAATATAAATTTTGATATTTTTTTTAAGTTTACCCGTTTTGGCCGATCGCGTGGGAATTTTGGGAAATCCCTTCTTAGTGCACCCCTACGATCCCCAAGGAACATACATGCCAAATTTCAGCTTCCTGCGCCCAATAGTTTCGGCTGTAGCGTGTCTGTCCGTCAGTCAGTAACGCAAGGATTTTATATATTAAGATTGTGGAACATATTGTTCAATCTCATAATGAACTTTTATGAAATGGCGAAGTCACTGGACTGTAATTAGATTAATTGTAACCCTTTTAGGCGTAAATTATATCAGACCATGCATGCGGGCTTGTTCAATATATTAACCGGACTGAAAATTATATTTCATTCGATTTAGTCGTCAAAATCACAATTTTATTATTTATCTAAGCTTTTTCAACTGAAAATACTAAAAATTTAGTTGAAAAAGTCTTTGCAAGTGCGGTTTATATATTTATATACTAGCCGTGCCGCGCAGAATTTGTCTTTGCATTAGGCTACAGAATTGTTACCCAAATTGTTTAAAGTTGCATTTAATGCCTTTATTTTTAATAGTGGAGATATAGATATCTTGAAAATAACTCAAATAACAATTAAGAAATATACATATAATAGCAAAAACTTCTCATGTCATCTTTGTAATAAATGTTAAGTGTAACGTATTTGATGAGATTTAGAAATTACTATTCAATGGATGATCTAATAATCACCTACGGTAAAGCTTCTTCATACACTATATTAGACGCATAGCCCTTGGGGATGAAAACATAAAGGTTTCTAGGATCGCTAACAAGTGACTGGGCCACATAAATCTGTCCATGCGCAAAACAGCTGTTACTTAATAAAAAGTTTGGCCTAATTGGCCTTAGGCTTACTGGAAACTGGACTCGTTTGACACTAAACGTAAAAATAGTTTGGAATTAGAAGAATCAAATCTGGGGTATATAAACACTATCACCTGCTCCGCACCCTGTTAAAATCTCGTTTCGTTGTAAATTGGTCACTGTTAATCTGGCACCATTACAAAGCTTTGGTGGAATTACATTTCCAAGAACTTTAATAGGTACGCCGTCTTTTAAATTTGTCTTGTGAGATGGCTATCCAGGAGCACTGATATATTATACAAATTCCACTGAAAATAAAGCTTAAAATATCGGCGTTGATTGCTGCTGCTTAGTCGTTTCGCGGTATCAAAATAGCTCTTTCGCAAAACCAGGAATTATCGTAAGTTGCTTTTTGAGTTGCGTTGCCTTACACAGGTGATATGAAATTTTGTATCCATGAAAATGTGCAACACAGGTTTTCATGTAGAATGACTTTCTCTTGTTCGTGCGAGTACACACCGCGAAGTTAACAATCGCTAGTAAAAGATCAGAGAATTCCTGTCCATTTTCGTTAACTCCTAATCGCGCTCGCATATTTAACGTCAAATGCATAGCAATAATACTATCCCACAGTTAAGAACTCTTTAAACAGGCTCTAATTTCATCAGCTCTTGTCTCATATTGTATGGTGGTATAATAGACAGAGCCTAACGTCAACGCAGACTAACAGTGCTTTTTCGTAACGAAAATCGTCACGAAAAAGCACTGTTATACCGCCCATAGGTTCGTAACGCAATAACGTACTTACCCTAAACGCAGAAAAACTAAATATTTAGCATTCTCTCAAGCAATCGCAGATCCGCGCATATCTACCCACGGTATCAAATATCACTCGTGCACAAATATGAACAATTCCGAGTGTCTATGAGACACAACGAGTGTCAAATCTAGAGAGGGCAAACTGCATTAAATATTTGGGTATTCTGATCGATAGTCGATTAAGTTTCCAGGAATATAATGATCTGCTGGCTGGCAGGATACGCAACAAAATGATTTTCGTCTTTAAAAATCTAAGACATGTGACGGATGAAAAGCTCATGAAATCTGTCTACTTTGCACTCTGCCAATCACTTCTTTCTTACTGCATCACTTCCTGGGGAGGAGCAGCTAAAACCCATTTTCTTAAAGTAGAGAGGGCACAAAGGGCGATACTGAAAGTGAGTTACTCTCTACCCTTCCAGCATCCTACCACTTAGCTCTATAAAAAATGTGGGGTATTATCGGTACGTCAGCTTTTCATCCTATACACTATTCTCAAACAACATTCCTGCTTGTCCTTTGACCCAGGTCTATTGAAAACTAGACGTAGAAATGATAGAGTGTGTGTCAAACAAAAATTTAACCTATCACTCTCTCATCGCTTCTTTTGTTACCTAGGTTTATATAGTAAAATAAACTGTATCTTGTCAATCTACCCTCTTCATAAGGTGGCGAGCAAGACAGTTGTTTCCAATTGGCTGCTTGGCGTGGACTACGATTTTACAGAGAACCTTTTACACAACTAAATTGACTTTTCTTGTGACCAACCATACACACACACATACAGACATACACAAACACCCAAACCCACACACACACGCATGCGGTCACGCAGTGTTTTACAGTAAGGCTATATGAACAATTATTTAATCTTTTTTATCTTTAAATTCCCTAATTTTCATAATGCAGTTTTGTTAGAAATTCGCAAGTTAATTTACTTAATAATATGTTTGGTTCCACAGAATGGGCCTGGTGATCTGTACTACAGGCTTACGCCTATCCCAGACACCAGTGCTCATTATTTGAGATTACATACATAGACTCACGCCTGTTTCCCGGAGGGGTAGGCAGAGACTACGGAGCGCCATTTGCAACGATCTTGACATATCTCTCTTGCTTCATTCACTCCCATCAGATTCCTCATGCATGCTCTTCTGTTCAGGGTGCTTCTAACCTGTCCTGTTTTTAGGATGTCTCCAATCTGGTCAGAGAACGTCCGCCTAGGTCTTCCCCTTCGTCCTGTCCCTTCCACACTTGCCTTTGAGTTACAACTTTGTATAATATTTTACTTCTATGTAAATGTACCCATTAAGTATGTGTAACTCTAAATTATGCTTTGTGAGGAAAATAAAGATTATTTATTATTATTATTATTATTTTGCTTGATTTTCTTTAGCTAGCGATCATGCTTAGAACGTTTCACGGTTTGCTATCGTGGATTCACCTCTTATGTAGGTGACAATGAAGTACAATCTAAGCTTTGTCCTTAGTTTGAACCGCTCCCCGATTTTTATACAAAGAAAAAGAAGGAATGAAAATGGACGACTGTTTGACGTGAAAAAGATGTTTACAATGCAGCATGTCTAGGTCTCTAGAAATAATTTTGGGATTCCTAAAATCATAGTTTTTCAAAGTCAATCGTTTAAAAGATAGACACTTTCAAAGTGGTAAAATGTGTGTCGTTCCTCCGCCCCCACGCCCAAACTTTTGAAGAAAGAGAGTGACATCATCATGATCGTAATAAAAACTGCCAACGAAAATTTATTTTTAACGATAAGTGGTTAGCAGTTTTTGTGATATAGCACATATTCAAAAACCAAAAATATAACATGGTCTTCAATACAAACAATATGAAAAACAAAGGTATGTCTGTATAATTATATTAAATTACTAGCTGTGCCCGCGAGTCCGTCCGCGTGGAATTAGTATTTTTCTTATGCTACAGAATTGTTACCCATAATGTTTTAAGTTGCATATAACACCTATAGTATATTGAATACTGTAGATGTAGATATCCTGAAAAAAACTCAAATAACAATTGATAAGTGTAGAATATTATAGCAAAAACTTATCATGTCATCTTAACAATAAAAATTAAGTGAAACGTAATTGGTGAGGGAAATAAATTACTATTCAATTTATTATCTAATAATAATCTACAGTAAAACTTCTTCGTACACTATATTAGACGTATAGCCCTCGAGGATGAAAACATAAAGGGTTCTAGCATCGCTAACACGTGACAGAGCCAGATAAATCTGACCGTGCGCACTTTTAGCGTTTGGCCTTAGGCTTATTGGAAACTGGACTCGTTTGAAACTAAACGGAAAATTGTTTGGAATTTTAAACATTGTAATAAATAGTAACACACATTTGATTTGACTTTGATAGCTAAACAAGAAAATATTATTGAGTTAAATTTATTGTTTTTTTCTATTAACGAACTTCTTACAACATCATATTGCATAAAACACTAATAAATAATATATTTATAAATAAAATCGGCATGAATTAAAGTGCAAATTTAGTAGTAGGTTTGCGAAAATCATTTCTACTAATAGGTTTTATAATTATGGCATTACAACAATGTCATTCTACCACAGCTATATTACGAGACCACTGACCGATCAATGAACGATCATTATGAATTTAGCAGATTACGAAATTTAGCATAATGACAATGGCATCGTGTTGGAATGACGAATGTGTTTAAAATAGCAGACTTGGGGCCCAGCATTGTCATACAGTGGGGCAATGCAGCCAGCGTCTAGGGGACGCTGTCTGCATTGCCCCACTGTGTGATACTGATCAGTTGAGCTATCTGTAGATTGTTTGCAACAGTTTGCAGTTGCCTTCAGCCATGTATTCAGTAGGGGACAAAGTCGCTCGACTTATCGCGAACAGTCGCAGGACATTTACGTGCGACTGTCCCGCGACAATGTCGACCGACATTTCGCTCGTCCACATACCGGCATTGTGATCAAGATGTCGCCAAAGTGTTAACACAGTTTCGTTGGTAGTGTGGACCAACGAAGTGTGCTATAATCGCGGGTAGTCGCGGAACAAATAGCAACACACGTCCTCACAAGTCAAATGCCGTCGGAATCTTTCGAGGGACACGAAGTCGCGCAAGGTCGACGCTATCGGAGCGTCGACAAGCGACTTGTTCCCCGACACGTAGATGTCGCCTGCGATGTCGGGCGATGTCCCCCGCGACGTCGCTCAACACGTAGAATTCGTGTCGGGCGACAAGTTCGCGGGACAAATGTCCCCTAAGGAATACGAGGCTTCAGTTGTTTCAATTGTAAAAATTTATCAGTGAATTTAACAGTTTATTATTGTTTTTTATTTTGGTAGTTTCTTATTTTTTTATTTGCAGGATTACTGAGAGTTTTATGATGGCGGACACGAAAAAAAATGCAGACAATACAGTTTGGACTACTTGAAGTTCGGATTTATTGCATCTCCATCAAATCACCACTTGTCGATGTGTCTCATATGTGAAAAAGTATTCAGTAACGATGCCATGAAGCCTTCAAAAATGGATGACCACTTTACAAGAGTACATGCTGACAAAAAAGTAAGCCCTTGTCATTTTTTCAAGCACTTAAAGATAAACTAGACAAAAGGCCATCCATAAGATCGATGTTTGCGTCATCATCTATTAAAGACGATGATGGTTTACGAGCGTCCTATAATATATCTTTACTAATAGCGAAGCCGGGGAAACCCCACACAATTGGAGAGCAGCTTATCTTACCAGCCATTGCGGAGGTCCTTAACAATGTATTGCACAAACCCGCACATGATATTTTAAAGAAAATACCTTTGAGCAATTACACCGTTCAGAGACACATAGACGAGATGAGACGCGATGTGGAAAACATTTTATGCAAGTTCTTACAGACCAACAGATTCTCTCTCCAGTTGGACGAGTCTACATTACCCGGCACTGAAGCTCTGTTGTTAGGATAATATGTTCGATATATCAAAGATGAAAATATGTTCCAAGAACTGCTTTTTGCTACATACTCAGAGACTGATACCAGAGGAGAATCGATTTTTCAGGTCGTGGAACATTTTTTTACTGACAAAGCTTTTCCATGGAAGAACATTGTTTCTGTTGCGACTGATGGTGCACCGTCTATGGTTGGTCGTCATCGTGGTTTTATAGCTCACTTAAAGCGACAACTGTCTGATGTACTGGTCATTTACTGCGTGCTTCACAGGCAGCATTTAGTAGCAAAAAAGCTGAGTCCTAGATTGCATAAGTCTTTACAATATGTAATAAATGCTATCAACAAGATTCGACGCAATTCTTTGAACTCTCGGTTATTTGCTCAGCTATGTGAGGAAAACGACGAAGTCTTTACTCGATTACTTCTGCCCACAGAAGTTCGCTGGCTATCAAGAGGCTCTTGCTTAGAAAGATTTTCAGTCATTTTTGAATCTGTGTTGGAGTTTTTACAAGAAAAAGATCCGAATTTGAAAGAAAATCTGAACATTGTAAAACAGATATTTATTACTTGACTGATATCTTTGGAATGTTCAACAAAGTTAATTTGCAGCTGCAGGGTGACGATCTTAACTTTTTAGGATTCTTTATCCAAAAAAAGCAAAAATCGGAACCCGATAGATTCGCCATGTCTGTATGTCTGCCTGTCTTTCCGTATGTTATTCCGAAACTATTAAGGCTACACCTTTGAATATTTTAGGTAGATGTATTAACCGTTCGTCACTGGTCGTTAACCGCTTCCCGATTTTTATACAAACATAAAAAAGGAATGAAAATCAAGGGTTCCGCTTCATACATGCAGCTGACGTGAAAAATATTTTTACAATGCGGCATGTTTCCTAAAATCATAGTTTCTCAAAGTCAATCGTTTGAAAGATAGACGCTTCCAAAGTGGTAAAATGAGTGTCGTTCCCTCGCCCCTCCACCCTCAAACTTTTGAAGTAACAGAGTGACAAATATAAAAAAAGTATAAGCTGTACATCGTTATAAAAACTTCCAAAGAAAATGAGTTTGAACGATATGTTGCAGCCAAAACTATTGGCTGCAAGAAGATGAAATTTAGCATGTATGTTGCTTAGGGACCGACCGGTTGTACTATGAAGGGATTTCTCAAAATTCCCATGAAATCGGGCATAAATTGTAAAATTAATAAAAGTGTGCGGGTATAACTGCGGTCATCCTCTAGTTCCCGATGAAGCGACAGCTTACTTTAGCTTCGTTCCTTTGCTGAAATAACCTTGGTAGTAAAAGTTTTCCCGTTCCACCCGCAGCATCTACAAATAGTATTTATCCCAAAGCGCTATCCACACTACGACACATACGATCATAATTATATTAAAGTTGTTCTTCAGTAAATCTCGAGACATCATTTCGCAGGCTTTCGGCTAGTTCTAATGGGTAATTGTTTATTTACATCGCGTAATCTTCATTCATACGTACGAGCAGGCCATATTGAGTAATAGTAAGCACACAACGATTCATTAGTTTGTTGTGCGAACCTAAAAGTGTCTTCGGCCAATTTGTCTTCATATTTATGCCACAACTATGCAGCATCTGAATGTGTGCAGAACTCCAGCTTGACTGCTAACACATGGCGTCATCGATGAGGACTTTTACTTATACTTGCTTCAGACAAAGCGTCATCCCAGTGTTGATCCCCATGCAGTTAATGATTCGCCACTCTGCGAGCTTTATATAAATGTGCGAATACATCCAGCCTAAGCTGAACCATATTTAATATAATTTATCATTCAGATGTAAGCTCAATTTAAATTGGATTTTAAAATTTTCGAAAATGCCCGTTTATAACCTTTCAATCCTCGTAATTTTACATTTTACTGATCATAATATATTAAGTTTCAACCAATTCAACTAAAGAGTTAGGTACTTATTTTCATTGTCATAGAACAATTTTTAACCGAACAAATGCCTCGTAAAGTTTAATTTGACACAACTTTTAAATTTATGAACCGATTCGTATATAACAAAGACTAAATGTTAAGTGAGGCTTAGCTTACCACGATACATCAGTGAAAGCCCCATTCAAATCCGATTAGCCGTTTCTGAAATTAGCGTACTCAAACGCACAGACAAACAGACAAACAGACAAAAATAATTCTAATCATGATATTTTTGGGTTCTCCTCTTTAATAAAGACCCCTTAAAATCGTTTTCTCCTAAATATCTTCCATGTACAGACTTCGCTCAAGTACAGATTTATTAAAGACTAGCTTTTGCCCGCCGCTTCGCGCGCGCTAAATTCGGAGTAACACAAATCTACTTTCAGTCTCAAGTTGTGTGAAGGCACTCCTGATTATTCAAAAGATTTCAGATACTCTATGGGTACAAAGTAACTCAGTCAGTATACATGACATTATCTACCGAAAGGTACATATAATAACATCACCTTCAAATGTCAAAGCCATGTCCTAATACATGTCCATATATACAGGGTGTCACAAGACCCATCACCAATCCGAAGTCTACTCGTTGTGGACATCATGCCAAGTCATACTAACCAAAAATAGTACCTGGGAAACGATTTGTTTTTGAGTTTTTACATTTTTAAACCGCAATTAAAAGCGCGCGCGTGCAATGCTCGAAATACCTACTTATTCATGGGGTTATAGGGCATCTAAAGAACATATTGGAGGGGTTAATGCATCGATTTTGTACCTAGTTAGAAAAATTCCATACTAACTTTGACCCTCAATATCGCCTGAACCAGTAATTTCCCAGGTATGGTGCCGAAGTAAATAATTTTCGTACTGACTGGTACAACATGTGATTTCAGTTTTCGTTAAGGGTCTTTTTACACCCTGTATGTATAAACATTTACGCATTTATAAGATTAGTAGGGCAAATCGTTCCATCCGTTTAAGCGCAATATATAATTTATTAGTTTATTTAAACGAACAATTTAATTACCGTGCACAATATGACATATTATGTATGATGTGACAGTAGGTACTGACAGATATGCGATAGCACATGCGCAGCACTCAATTATTAGCGCTTGCATTGTTACTTCCCAGAGGTAAATTTGTGCCGTACAAACTTCTACCCTCCCTACAATACCTGCCAGATTATTTTTGCAAACCATAGTAGCCTATGTCCGTCTCCATGGTCCAATATATATCTATATTGAATTTCCACAAAATCGTTTCAGCCGTTATAGCGTTAAAACGGAACATACATACATACACACTTTTGAATTTATAATATTAGTAGGGAAGTAGGGATAGAAGGGATATCATTAGAGACTTTCTTTATATACAAGATTATCTAACTGTCTTACCACCTTCATATAGAACATGTAAATTATTTTTAACGCTTGCTCGTGAACATGCCATATATAACTGACCATATGAAAAACAACATGTTCGGGGGACGATTCCAGCTGTTTCAAGTCTGTCCCTGCGATTTATTTAGAAAATACACACAGGGCTACGAATATCCAGGCCTGCCGAAAGTAAGATAGCCCCATTGAGTTACTCAAGAGGTATCTGAATTCAGGCCTCAGTCTCCCACCCACGGATTCCCACGTACGTGAGGTGTGGGAATTTGGGAATAATGAGACTCCTGTATAAGTACAGAACACGAACGAACGAAAGAAATCAAAGAAACACATCCACATTCATTATTCAAAAGAAACGACTAAGACACCAATCCGACGAAAACGAAAGAAAATTAACCGAGAACCTCATCAATCCACGGAGAATCTTAACACCGCCATTCAGAAAACGCCATCTATGTTTACATATACAAAAAAAAAATAGAATTGAACTTAGCTATGTTGGGTGTACTACCGCATAACCCAACAATAGGCTAAGACAGCGATATGACAATAAAATTAATCTAAATTAACTTTAGCAAAAACTACTAGGTAACTAAATACTTAAACTAAGAGGTAGATCCAACTTCAGGTTAGATCTCACTGAGTTGGAAGCGGACAGAGACGTACAACAGGGCGCACGTAGCTCCCCTTAGCGGTTTTCACGGTTACAACGCGGGTTGTACCGTCCTTGGAAGTATGCAATTTCTCTACGATGGCTAACGGCCATGAAAGCGGCGGAGCATTATCATTTATTATGACGACTAACGTACCCTCCTGTATAGGGGATGCAGGACTATTCCACTTGGATCTAGCCTGAAACTGGTGTAGATATTCCGCACGCTAGCGCCGCCAGATCGACTGCACGAGTTTATCCAGCAGAGTATGTCTCTGGAGCAAGCTTGAAGAGTCTGCTTCAGGAGCCGGAAATGACGATAATGGCACTGTGTTGAGAAAATGTGCAGGGCTTAACGCGGATGGTTCTGCAGGGTCACTACTCAATGCCGTGAGCGGACGAGAGTTGATCAGTGCCTCGACTTGTGCAAGGACAGTTAAAAGCTCTTCGTAAGAGAGGATCTGTTGACCTATAACCTTGAAGAGATGCGTTTTAATTACTTTGACCATGCTTTCCCAACATCCACCGAAATGCGGTGATGCTGGTGGAATAAACTTCCAGTCAATATGATTTATGGAAAGTTCTTCCTGAAGACGAGTACGATATTTTTCCCTGAGAAACTTATAAAGGTCGCGTAAATAAGAGCTTGCACCCACAACACAAGTGCCGTTATCCGTGTACAAACACTGTATAGGGCCGCGCCGTGAGAGAAATCGTTTAAGGGCTTCCAGGAATGACACCGTGCTTAAATCTGTCACAACTTCAATATGCGTAGCGCGCGTCGTTAAGCGTGTAAAAATACATAGCCAGGCTTTACGGCTTTTAACACCTCGACCACGCACTGGCGTATACTGCAGTGGTCCTGCGTAATCACAACCAGTGTGTGTAAACGCTTTAGCAACCTGGTTGACGCGCTGGCTAGGGAGATCGGCCATGGGAGGGAAAGTCGGACGCGGACGAAATTTGAAACAGACGTTACATTTATGTATTCTGTGACGAATTATTCGTCGAGTGGCTAAAATCCAATACTTATGCGGCTTATGCCTAAGTAAGGACATAAGCAACTCCGGACCGGCATGGAGGTGCTTCTTGTGATAAAAATCAACAAGAAGGTCGACAACATGATCATGTCGCGGCAGAATACAAGGATGTTTGTAGTTATAAGGTTCATCCGAATTGGACAGACGACCCCCAACGCGTATGACGCCGTGTTCATCGAGAAACGGCTTGAGTCTAAGGATAGCGGGAGAACAAGGTACATTGTCTTTTAAATTTTGAATATCGTTACTAAAATGAACAGCCTGTACAGCTCGTAGTAACTTACATTCTGCGAATTTGATATCAGTACTTGATACAAAAGTGTCATTAGGTAGGTGCTTAAGAAACCTATAGACATAAACGATGGCGCGGAGTAGCTTAGACCACGATGACATGCGTAGTGCGAGTGCATAGATGGGAGACTCCGCAACCTCAGCAATCACGGGTACATCTTCGTCTTCTGCACTGTGGTCAAAGGGTTGCATGGGCCATTCTGACGGATCATGGGAGATCCAAGAAGGTCCACGATGCCACAATGGATGATGCAGAAGATTAAGTGGAGTGACACCACGAGACAAGCAATCTGCGGGGTTCTCAATACCCGCGACGTGATTGAAACAAGTAGCAGGAACCAGTTCAATAAATTTGCTAACGCGGTTGGCGACAAAAGTCTGCCAGCGATTAGGAGAAGAATGAATCCAAGCGAGCACTACTTTGGAGTCGGAAAATGCGTCTTGAACCTTGCGGAGCAACTGAGACAGCAGAAGGGCTGCGCACAACTCCAGTCTCGCAACTGAAATGGTTTTAACAGGCGAGACCTTAGACTTGGCACAAACTAACTGCACCGAGTAGTTAGAATCAATGCGGACTTGCAGATATACGACTCCGCCGTAAGCACGCTCGCTGGCGTCAGCGAAACCTATTAAGTTGATGGTACATCCATCTACCAACCCAAGATGACGCGGAATAGTAACTTGATTGAGCGCGGTAAGCTCAATACAAAACTGGCCCCAAGCGGCGACAATATGGTCAGGGGGTGTTTCATCCCACTCACACTTTGATAGCCAAAGCTCTTTGATCAAGAGCTTAGCGTACAAAATTGTGGGAGCCACAAAACCCATTATGTCCCATAGTCGAGCCACTGTGGACAGCATAGTGCGTTTGGTGCACTTAAGCACTTAACCACATCTGGTAGTGAGACGTCAAACCGAAAACTATCGCAGGATTTGTCCCAGCGTAAACCGAGAACCTTATACAGACTTCTCAAACTCAATGTCTGGAGAAGCTTTATGAGAATCTGATATGCGTGCGAGAACCTCCTTAGAGTTGCTTGTCCACTTGACAAGATCAAACTGGCCTCGCTTGAAAAGCTGAATAAGCTCTTCACAAAGCGAAATTGCTAGCGGAGCGGATATGACACTACAGGCAATGTCATCCATGTACAAAGCGGAAGTAGCAACAGCCGCTGCGGCGGGAAAGTGATCGCCTTCATCAGCGATCAACTGGCGAACAACTCGTAACGCGTGATATGGGCTAGACTTGAGTCCAAAACAAACACGATTGAACTGATACACAGATAAAGGTTCTTTCTTGTCAAAACGATAAAAGATCCGTTGAAATCTACGGTCAGATTCGCGAACGCCGATATTGAGAAACATTTGGCGGCAATCAGCTGACCGAGCGATTTGGAAAAGACGAAACTTTACTATGATGTTAAATAAATCACCCTGTAGATTGGGGCCGGCATGCAAAAGTCATTAATCGACTGACCCGATGTAGTCTTACAACTAGCGTCTAAAACCACACGGAGTTTAGTAGAGATTTTATCTTCGCGAACTACGCCGTGATGTGGGATATAATATGAGGGCAGAGAGTTGCCCTCGTTGTTTACAACTAACTACACTCAAAAAACCTTTATCTATGTAGTCACGAATGACGTCATTATAGGCGCTGCGTAACTTAGGTGATGCATCAAGTTTACGTTCCAAACAATGGAAACGTCAGAGCGCAGCAGCGTACGAGTCGCCTAACGAATAAGGGTCACCACAGAATGGCAACGCCACAACGTATCTGCCACTGTCGTCACGAACAGTGGTAGCGCGGAAATGTTCTTCACACTCGAGATCTTTACGGCTCATCGAGGGCGGTGCGGTAACCTCTTCCAGCTCCCAAAATCGCTTGAGAAGAGAATCAATATTGTTTTCTTGAAGAACAGAACAACAGCAAGACGTAACGTATTGAGAAGTATGTAATGTAGGTACGGTACCCATAATCACATACCCAAACACCGTCTCAATAGCGGGCGGTAAGTTATTTTGCTCACTACGTACCGCTTTAGTTAGTAGCAAGTGCGGGAATATTGCGGCTCCGATCAAAACATCAATGTCTGCCGGATTCGCAAACTCCGAGTCTGCCAGCGGCAGCGGCAATGACTCGAGATGTGTGAGAAGCGATACGTCCACATTAGCGTTTGGCAATGTGTCCGTAATACGCTCCACGATAAGCGAAGAAATGTAAAAATTAATGTCTCCATCAAAACGCCACTGTATTTTAATATCTACGGAACCCTTGCAATGTTTTTCTGAACGGCCGATCCCTCGGACTATTGAGTTCGTATTTTTAAAGTTATTCCATAATCCGAGGCGTTTGAACAACTCTAACATTATTAAATTGGTCTGAGACGCGCTATCTAGCAGACAACGTACCATGTGCGGCGACCCATTAACATCATATACGATAACTTGCGGTGTCGCTAACAGAACAGTCTTAGACGCCATACATCGCGGCCTAGCACTGCTCTGATCACTACAAGGGCGCGAAGGCCGTCCGCGCGTGCGTGCCGCCCGCGCAATGGATGTCGTACACAACGATATCTCATTCTGAATCGTCGGGGGCGCAGTTATCGTAGCCTGCACCTGCGACGTAAGTGTGTCAAGGTTAGCGACTTGGCTTGTTAACGGGTTACCTTTATCGAAGTGAAGCAGAGAATGATGTTTCTGATTGCATAAGCGACACTCTGTCTTACTAGAACAATTACTTGTTTTATGTTTTATGCTTAAGCAACTAATGCAAGCTTTGTTATCTTTTACGCATTTAAAACGAGCGGTTGGATTCAAATTATCGAAGGCGGGACACTTGTATAAACGATCGTGCATATAGTTGCAAAACTTCTGAAAAATTCGGAATAATTCCGGAATACTTCTGGGAAAGTTTCTTTAAATCAGAATTATTCAAAATAAATTTAATTAACATTAATTTATTTTTTGCTGAAATATCGACTGCCACTAGTCGTGCGTGCAGGCGATGGCGGTGCGGAGTGCGGTAAGAGGGGAGATGCTCCCCGGAGAAGTTCCCCCCCCCCCGCGAGAAAGATTCGTACCCCGCAATCGAATGTTTCCGCCGAATATTTCGCCCGAATAATTCAATGGGAATAAACGTGTTTGTTTGTGATGTGGTGGGTTTTTATATGTATTATAAATGGGATTGAATAAGTATATGTCGATGTTTTGATAGGTAGATATGTTAGCCTGCCATTATCAGGATTTTTATACTTTTGTTTTTAGGTACCTAGGTACCTACTTATTTCGAAATCGAAATTCGAATGCTATTTTTATAAATGTTAGTTGTGGAATAAAAAACCAGGCCTAGCATATTTGATTTGTTTTTTGAAAAAGGGTACCAAAAACATAGGTAGGTAACCTATGTTTTTGGTTAGTTTGTATGTAGCTCTGTACGCATCGCGAGTATTCGCGAGTCGCATAGGAAGGTATTAATCCGTATAGTTAATACGTATAATAGACCAGTCAATAAAAACAAATAAAGGCAAACCTTGCAAGTAAACAAAGATAATATACAACTTCCAAGCGCGAAATAGTTAGTAAGGTCGATTTACCTGTTTTTTTTTGACAGTTGAAATATTCCCAAAGTTTCGGAATATTTCGGAATACTTCCGAAGTATTCGACGGCAATGATTCGGAATGTTTCTCGCCAGCATCTATAATCGTGCACTATATTACTGCACAGACACTTCTGTGAATTAATTTTATTAGATTCCGAGCATGTTACGTAAGATTGTGGATTAGGGACCGAGTTATTATTACTATTTCGCGATTTATTCAACCTTTGTTTGTTGCTGTTAGTGTTAGACGGGCCAGGTGAACCAGACTGTGTACTATGAAATATTCGACACTGATCTTTGATGAACGAAATAAAACTATCTAGTGTAGGTATTTTATTATTGCGTTCCGTCATCTCGAATGCGCGAATTGTATCAGTGTCAAACTTTTTTAAAGCGAGTTGAAGCAACATAAAGTCGGAAAGATCTTCTAATTTTAAGTTCCTAAGAGAATTAACCGCGGTTACGAAGTTATCAATAAACAGCTGGAAATTCGCGACAGACGCGTTGCCGGACAGTTTGAGATTTAAAGCTTGGTCAAAGTAAGTAGACGCTAGGACGCGCGTGTCTTGATATCTGTCAAGTAGTGACTGAAATATGACCTGATAATTCTCAGCACTGGGTGTGACACCTGCAAATACGGACTGGGCCTTCGGTGACAGTTTACCTATTAAATAGTACAACCTGTCAGCATCTGTCAGAGAACCATTATCGTGCACTGTAGACTTAAAACTCGCATAGAATAACGGCCAATTTCGTATATCTCCGTCAAACGACATAATCTCGATTGGCGGTAATCTCGGTTTGCGGGCAACGGGCTCTGCTGAATATTTACCCTCCAATTGCGATTGTATACGCTTAATAATACAATAAAGATCTTCGAATGAGGTGTACGCCTGATAGTTCGGTTTTTCATCAGGATTGATAGAAAGTAATCTTGCGTTATAATCGTCTAACAACTTATGAAAATCTGTTCGAATACTATCTACTGTCATACAATAACTGAGAAATGCTTCGCTATTACTGTCAGAAATAGAGGCGGTTTTTGAACGCTCGTATATGTTTTGAATGCGCTCAAATAAAATATTGCGTTTTGCTTCTAAGATTGTCAAATCTTTGTCTTCCGACACGCGTGACTTCTTTTGTTGTGACATGCTTACGTAAGTATAAGCTAATGAGACCGAAACAAAATAAGAATATCTAATGTACCTATTATTTTACCTAAGTAGGCTAAGTAGGCAACACTTTAGAGCTGTGGAATTAAAAGTTGCTCGAAATATGAGATTTACAAGACAACTATGATAGTTCCAGAAATAATAATTGAGTAAGTAGGTAGCTACATAAAAGTTTACCTACTGATGCGGGTGGAAACAACCATGTGACGGTTATGTGAATATATTAGGAGTATAGTTAGGTGCTATAACTGCCTAGGTATAGCGATATAACGTATAAAAACGTAAATGAATCCGGCTCGAAGGACCAAAATATGGTTCGGCGATACACCGAAACCGTAGGTTCTAGGCGATTTGGAGAAGGAAAATGGACTGTATTAGGGCGAGTTCGGCTCGCCTAGAAAGGACAAGGGAAGAGGATGTAAGGATTGGAATGGGAGAGATGATTGTGAGTGGGTATAGGATATGCCAAGGATGGGGGGCACTTACCTTGTACGGCAATCTTCTTCGTCATCACTTTCACTTGCGAGCGGTTTTGTATAAGCGGTAATAATTATAGCGGGAGCGGCGCGGAGCGGTACGGTATGGCCGTCACGTATTTAGCGTATACGAAAGTTCTAGATTGTTTCTCGCGTCGACGATCGCGGCGACCAATCCGCGAAAGGCGTGCCCCTTCTTGGGAATGGGAGACAGGGACGGAAACATGGTATCGCTCGCACTAGACAAGCGTGGAACGATTGACGTTGATGCGATTAGTTATAGATATGAAGGTAGATGGCGGTACCATATACAAACCGACCGAGATAGAAAATAATATGGACTAATCGACAATTTATTGAAAAAAGGATCTATAGTCATTGTTTTTATCATTTAAAATAAAAGTAAATGATTATATAACTATTATATAAACATAATAATTTGAAATAAATGAGATTGACCGTTTAAATTAAGTAGACATTGTAATAAATTTTGACACAGAGACTTTTTGTTTATGAAAGTGCCGAATATTATACTCTATTATTTTTTTAATAATAGAAAGATACCCGACACATAATTACTGTCTTTTATGCAAGAAACATTTATTTTGCTAGAAAATTATTTGAAAATATTGACATCTATCGGTCGGAAGGATAACTATAAATATGCTCGGTTCCAGTAATTAATATATGGAAAATACGTAAAAATATACTGACGAAATTAAGAATCGCCTCCTTTTTTAAAGTCAGGTAAATAGCCATAAAAAAAACTTTGAAGGTACCTTTTAGACTAACTATACGTCTTATAATAACAAACTTATAGTGACCGTAGATAGCACCACATATATAACCAGTTTTGGATGATCCCTGTTTTGTTTGGGACTACGTACAAAGGAGAGGTCAAGCTGTACACCGAAAACCACTCAACCGATTGTGATGTAACATACATATACTATTTTATAGGTTTGAGTCTCCATTGTACATGAGTGTAAGTTTTATTGAAATCAATTTCACCATTTTAGAGATCTTTAGCAACATAGGGAAAGACGTCGGACAGACAGACAGGCAGACATAAATTCTAAAAATTATCAAGTATTGCTTTTTAGCACTTTCCTAGATTTTTTTGTTTATTTTCGTCAACATATTTTCAATGTACAGACTTTTCCACCTCTACAGTTTTATTATAGTAAACATTTATTTTGCTAGATAATTATTTGAAAATAGTGAGATCTATCGGTCGGAAGGATAACTATAAATTTAATATGCTCGGTTCCAGTAATTTATTTATAAAAATACGTAGAAATATACTGACGAAATTAAGAATCACCTCCTTTTTTAAAGTCGGGTAAATAGCCATAAAACACTTGGAAGGTACCTATTTAGACTAACTATACTTTTACTAACAAACTTATAATGATCATAGATGGCACCACATAATATATAACCAGTTTTGGATGATCCCTGTTTTGTTTGGGACTACGTACAAAGGAGAGGTCAAGCTGTACATCGAAAACCACTCAACCGATTGTGATGTAACATATACTATTTTATAGGTTTGAGTATCCTTTGTACATGAGTGTAAGTTTTATTAAAATCAATTTCGCCATTTTAGAGATCTTTAGCAACATAGGGAAAGACGTCGGACAGACAGACAGACATAAATTCTGAAAATTATCAAGTATTGCTTTTTAGCATTTTCCTAGATTTTTTAGCTAATTTTCGTCAAAATATCTTTAATGTACAGACTTTTTCACCTCTACAGTTTTATTATAGTAAAAAATATAGATAGAAGAAGATAGATAGAATATAGACTAGATATAGAGAGATATATATAGATAGATAGATTGTAAAAATTTACCAAGTAAATAAAGTCCATGCTCCTTTACCATGTATATTAGTGAATTGAGCTTTATTTATATTGTTTTAGTCTAGTGTATACACAAGTTTTAACACACAATGTTTCAGCCTTTGTACAGGGCGCACCTACTGAAGTTCAAACAGTAACTAAAATAACAGTGTTGGAAAAACTCGCAAACAACAAATGCTTTGTGCATTTTTGTACCTCGTCGCTTTGGAAATGGTAATTTGGATTTCTGAAAAATACACGAGAGAAAATAATACTCAAGTTGTCTTTTGTCATTTGTATTAACAAAATCCGATGACACATAAATAAACATTTGTTTTATACCAAAATGGCACCCAGACAAAGAACGATGTGTAAATCTTTGTGTTTACGAGTATCACAAACCTAAGATTATGCTAGTATAGGAATCAAAACGAGCGTATCCATTGAAGTAACTATCCACTAGACCGACAGAACAGATGGAATCGTAAATTTATTTGAGCCACAGGCTTTTCAGCTTTATTTTCTACTACGGTGACTATGAAAAATTTATATAAATTCAAGTAGTTTGTGTATGTATAAAAGGCATTACAAAATGAACGCCATCGGCCTTGTCGTACTTATCACTATCTAAACTTGTAGTAGTATAAAGTTTAATTGAAAAGGAATATTAATAATAATTACATCAAACAACACAGGAATTTGAAAAAAATATGGCACATTCGACTCACATTCTTTTAACCCAAAGGATAACATACTCACAAATTATAACGGCCTTAAAGACTTTAGCTAAAGCAATGTTTGGAAATTTGTTATTAGGTATATCTGTGATCACGGACACGTTCCGTGATACCGACTATAACGTAGGAGGTATTATTATACTTAGAACACTCAATCCCTTGTCAAACATGTACCAAACTACATAACACGACAACATTGACAAGTGCCACCTACACAGTGACGACGGAACTACTACAACACTAGTCCACCTAACAACGCGGGAAATATTCAAACGATCCTGAACCGCGCAAGCAACTTTCGCGCGCTACGAAGCATATAACTATACAACTTCCGATGTATGTCCGTCGGCCTGCAGGCCACCAAGCACGACCACCCAGCTAGGTTAGAGGCTCCTCCCTCTAGTTGGAGGAGCACCACACTTTTTATCCTCCACACTGGTGACCCCGACGTGATCTGAAGCAGCCTCACCGGTCAGATTACCAGCAGCTCCCTACGTGATCTGAAGCAGCCTGTACCAATCAGATCAGCAGCAGCAGCATCGTCGTCATCTTCGCCTCGTCTAACTCCACACTTCACCATCAGTCAGCAATCAAGTCACCGCCGCCAGTCAGTATCTTCGGCCAGGGTCCAACCGTAGGCCATGCAGACTTGCATGCCTGGTCTTCCCTGCAGTCCCTCCAGCGCCAATGCACGCCTCACTGCACGCACGGTCTTCGTAAGCAGCACACATCGCTCCCGTCTACGCAGGTGTGCCACTCGGCAACCAATACGCAACCACTACGCAGCAACAACGCAGCCATTACGCAGCCTCAACGCAGCCACCACGCAGCAACTCCCCGACTCACTGTGGGACACTCACTGCTCAACACTCACTGCTCATAGCTCACTGCTCAACGCTCACAGCTTAACGCTCACTGCTCAACGCTCACTGCTCATCGCTCACTGCTCATCGTCTACTGCTCATCACCGACTGCACATCACCTTCGCAACCTCTACCCTACTCACCGTGGGACTTGCGAAGCCCACTGCTACCAGCGACTACTCTCCACTGGCACGCTCCTCAGAAGCATCGACAACTGACCCATCACCCTCAAGCACGACCTTCGGTCTTGAGGGGGAGTGATGTAGCGACCAACTACATAACACGACAATATTGACAAGCGCCATCTACCCAGTACGACGGAACTACTACAACACTAGTGTCACTAGTCCACCTAACAACGCGGGAAATATTCAAACGATCCTGAACCACGCAAGCAACTTTCGCGCGCGACGACGCATATATACAACTTCCAAAGTATGTCCTTCGGCCTGCAGGCCACCAAGCACGACCACCCAGCTTGGTTAGGGGCTCCTCCCTCTAGTTGGAGGAACACCACTCTTTTTATCCTCCACAGTAAAAGTCAAAAGCCAAAAACCTTTATTCTTTTGGGTCACAATGTGATGCTTATGAACGTCAAAATAATAAATTTATAAAATAATTACTTAAAGATTCTACATTTACATTTACTGCCACGTTCGCAAAGCAAGGGCGTAGTACCATGAGAAAGAACGGGCAATTAAACTCACGGTCACTCTTTTTCATCGCCAGGTTTTGCATAATACACATAATTTACATTTTGTAAGGTGCTGCAACTGTTACACCTACTATATCACTTGTATATATTAACTGTACATAATAATACTCAAGCATAATACTTAATTTTAATTTTGATGTTCAGTTAGTTAGCCTCCTCAGAATAGACATCTGGAAACAGGAGCATCCACTTACATTATATATACCTAATAATGCAGGCATTCCGCGAAAGTGATGAGAACCATGATGGAAATGATGCAGTTAAATATTACAATTTTATTTAATACCAGTCCGCAAGACCGTCATCGACCAGTCATCGCAAGTAGCAGCCGATCACGAGTATGACGCATGTGCCAGCCATCATCCCTCTCGCCATATTAGAGGGATAGGGATGACCCGACACACGACGCCACCACAAGAAATGACATTTTAGTGAGCATGACGACAACGGTATACGAACCGGCAGTAAGAAACAATCTATTAGTATACTGACCATGACCGCCTATTACCTTCATTTTCCAGATTTTTATTATTTTAGTGGAACGCGTGAAGGAATGCAAATGTCGAAAGAATTTTGTGAAGGTGACAAGTGAACAATGATTTGATCAGGGATACATAATGTTAAACTACATTCAACAAATCATAAAAATATCCAAATCCTGCAAAAATCATGTGTTCACGAGGCCTCCACTTAGCATGTCATTTATTAAAACTAGAATTTAACAAATTTATATAACAATTATATTAAACGTTCAGAAAATAAAATAGTCGTGACTTAAACAAGCCTAAGCCTATCCCCATGTTGTCTTATCATTTTAAAATTCCTTAATAGTGTAATAACCCCTTTGGAAAAGAAAGTTCCTAATTGTCCGTTTGTATTTGTGCATGGGTAAATTCATTACCTATTTCAAGAGACAATTTGTTGAAAAAACGTATACCAAAGCCCACAAATGAGTTCTGAACATTATGTAGGCGGTAGTTAGTTCCCACCAGTTTATGCTTATTCCTTGTGTTCACTTTGTGCAAATCACTATTTTAGCGGTATAGAATTAAGTTTTTCTTAATGTACAGTAAGTTAGCATATATATTTTGCGATGTTACTGTCAATATAATTATCTACTTCTTTTAATTTATCACGTAAAGAATCTCTAGCACCTAACTTATAAATTGCACGTATGGCCCTCTTTTGAATTACAAAAATAGTATGTATATCAGCAGCTGTACTCCATAACATTATACCGTAAGACATTACGCTGTGAAAATAACTAAAGTAAACAAGTCTAACAGAACCTATATCTGTGAATTCCCTAACTTTTCTAACTGCAAACGCTGCAGAACTAAGTTTTACTGCGAGACAGGATATTTGGGCGCCCCACTGAAGTTTACCATCTAAAGTTACACCTAAGAATACGGTTGAATCGACTAGTTGAATAGTTTTCTTATTTAAAATTATATTAGTAGGAACACTTTTGACATTAGGCAAAGAGAATTTAACACATTTGATTTCGCTAGGGTACTACCTATTAAATTATTTGTCGAAAACCAATCTAATACTTGTGCAAGAGTGTTAATGACGGTATCAAAGTTACTTGAATTGCGATCAACTTTAAAAATTAGTGACGTATCGTCGGCAAACAAAACAATATCACATAAATTTTGAACAAAGAACGGCAAGTCATTAACATATATTAAAAAGAGAAATGGACCGAGAATATAGCCCTGTGGAACGCCTATTCCTACTGGCAAACCTAGAGACCTACTTCCATTAAAATCTACATACTAAATTCCATCTCTAAGGTAGCTGGCAACAAGATTGAGTGCGGTATCTCTAATACACAATAACAATACCATATAATGAGACTAACAAGCTACCAGAACACCTCCCAATAAGCATAATGTAATAGTTACTGCAGACAGGAGTGCCGTGAAGACCTTTTATTATTGCTATGCGATGGTGATTCGAGCTTTTGTTACGTTCAGTTATGCTGTGTTCTGTATACGTGTAACTGATATTGTACATGTACATGTATGTATGACGTAAGAGACAATCATAATGCAAAACAATGTAGATATCCCGTGATTTAATACTAAATCCGTCGAACTGGCTTTCTGTATCCATTTTTATTAAACATTTACCTTACGTCTATTATAAATATGAAAGTATTTAAGAATGTTTATTATTACAAAAAAATCAAAAACTATTGAACTAATTTAGATGAAACTGTGCATGAATGTAGCTATACTTCAAAATTGCTCACGGATTACCTTTTATCCCAACAACTGAACCTTCAGGCGGGCGAAGTCGTCGAAATATATATATATATATATACATATATATATATATATATATATATATATATATATATATATAAAATAATCTCCTAATTGACATCTAGCAGAGAGTCTAGAGAGTTCTTATTATTTTCCGGTGCCATATATGTCTTAAAATTTTGTTTGGAATTTTCAGTCGAATAGTCTGCATATAAATGAGGCAAGATGAGCAAGAGAGCCTCTTGGCTTTTAATTGGCATATACCTAGATTTCTTTAACAGAAAAGCTCAAGAAATCATCTTTTGTTGTATGAGATGCGACTAACTAGCTGCAGGATCTCGTCTAAAGAACTTTATTCGTTTCTTGTCGCTACTAGCTTATAAGTATGTAGAGACACACAGAGCTTTTACTTATTAATTTCAAATCGAATAAACGTAGTCGTTGTGTGTTTGTTGTAAAATTAAATTAAACAGAAAAACGAGGTGCATAATATTTAGTATGCTTTCACGTTTGAAATTAGCATGCAATACAATTATGTGTACATACATATTTTTTTGTTTGATAGTATTTGATTTTCATTGGTATATTCCAGTCATAGTCTGCAACGGTGAGATAACTATAATTTTCTTTTATGTGCTGTAACAATATTCAAATTGTGAAACGTGGATACTGTTCTTACATAACACTACATAATTAAGACATGTTTGAAATAAGTTGAGCTGTCTTCATGATGAAATTATTTTAAACAAAGTATATGAGCATATTCTACACATAGACTATCCTTCTTTTAACTACTGAAACACCTGTGTGCTCAAGTTTAGTAGTAAAAATTTAATCAAAATATAACGTTCAAGTTGAAAAAGTATTACCGTTCGTGTGAAAACATATTTTTAATCAAGTATGTGTTATACATATTATAAAATAAAGTGAAGTCAATAAAGCCATTGTTATTGTGTATAACAATAATTTACGAGTTTACAAAATAACTCTTTTGATATAAGTAAATACATATATGTACTGACATAACCATACGTATTCCTAAGTTCTTAATATTAGGGTAGTATTTAAACGAGTGACTGTAAATTAAAGTTTTGTGTGACAAAAATAATTAATTTGGGTTATAGAATTACTAAGTGAGCGACTGCGAGTGATGAGAAATTACAAACATTAATTTGAGTTACTTAAAATACAAAATGAGAGGCTTCTTAATATTTGATAGACCTAATATTTGTTTGAGTGCCAACATTACGTCCAGCATTTTTTTCAATATTTGGCAAATCATTTATTTATACAGAGCGGCATTTTATCTTGAGTGAAGTGTTTCGTAATTGAAAAACCACATTAAAATACTAAATAAGACGCTTCAGTCTTTTAAGCCAAGTTAACGTATTCCTATATCCTATTAACATGACCTATTAAGTTTACCGAGTGAAGGAGATTATTTTCATAAATAAATAGATCGTGATTTTCGAAATGAAGGCCGGCAATATTGAAGTCGCCTTTTCTGTATTTCTAGTCGCTCACCTAGTAATTTAGTCGCACGGTTAGAATTTTTATTTCTGAAATGGATTAGTCATAACCCGCTTTTAGTACGCTCGTACTAGATTTTATTATTAATCAATATTCGTCGTTAATTTAGTAAATTTTTCGCTTACCTACTCAAATTCATGCCGATTCATCAAATTAAAACAGAATCTCGTCATCTTCGCTCGTTTTATAATTCCCCTTAATATTACACTGGATTTCAAATCCAGCAGCTTTCGATTTCAATCGGTTTTCCATTTGTATGTAATCTATTTGTATAACACGAGTAGTAATATTATACGAAACGTCACCTACACGTAATGGTTTATGCATAGGGTAGGGGTGTGCAGGACTGCGCACTTTAGCTACTATGATTTCTACAAAAAATACGCAGCAGTTTAGAATCAACTTCAGTCTTTATTAGTTTATTTAGGTTATCTGCCTATGAAGAAAAAATATTATAAAAAATATAAAGGTAACATTTTAGGAAATATTTCAAAAAATTGCTGCGTCCTAAATGCGCACTCTTGCACAAAGTATGCGGACAAGAATGCGCGGCCCCGGTGTGCAAGTTTGCGCATATTGGTCAATGCGCATTATCTACTCACAAACATCACATTGGAAGTTCCCGCGACCCACGTATGCTGTGCATTTGTCGTGCCACCATTCTTTGCAACAAATATGTACACTCAATCCAGTCTTCGGTAATTGGCTCAATGTACACTTCTGAGCAACCTGGACATGACCATATTTTTTTCTTGGGTGCATTGGCTGGCTTCTTTGGCTTAACAGTCTTATTCTTTTTAGGTAAAGGCTTTACACTTTTCTTTTTAGCTATTAATAAGTTTAACAGCTTACATATAGCTAATGAAAAACGAATTCCAAATAAAATATGATTCAGTGTACAAGAATTCGCGCGCAGTCTTGTACACGATAGATATGCGCATTCTTGCACAATGAGTAATAAACAGCTTTAAAATACCACAAGTGCCATCTATTGACTTGAATGTCGTACTGGCTCAGGTGAAACACACTTCGAGAGTAATTTGATAGAAATAAACAGATAAGAACTGCTTACCTGGTTTATATTTACTGCAACCAAGTTTATAAAAGACCTAAATTATGTAAGACTGGTATCAAATTTTGTTATTTTCAAAAAAAAATCTGGAAATTGTATTAAAAACGTAAATTTTTGTGCCGGTACAGTTAGAATGTCGGTAGGACCCTTTCAACTGAAGATGGCCGCCAACAACTGCTTCCTGATTGAATAATCGCTCTGCGCAATCTTATACACTGCGCAATCTTGCACACCCCTACCCTATTACCCGATTTAATTTTTTTACTCTAGTAGTTTTTCATGCTACTTTTTATTACGTTACTTACCGGAACAGCTTTGTTGCGGTCATCGACGAGTGTGTCAGTAATGGAGATCTGGCCGTCTGCGACGACGATCTGTAGCCCCAAGCGGTATACTCCCAACACGCGAGGGGTGCCCCATCGCACGCGAGACAGCAAATGGAGGGTTATCACTTCCCCAGGATCGATGGCGCGAGCGACTGGCCATTCGAAGCGCTGTTGACAATTAAAAAGAAAAGTGTTAAGGATAAAAAAAATACGAAAACGGGAGAGTTGGTCTTGCGGCGTACTCAGGAGGACACGTTTAGGTAATCACAGCAGTTTATCACTGCAAACAGCCACTGCACGAATGAGGTGAATATCCTTGTAACAAGCATTATACTCTTAATTAAAACACACTCATTTTATAATTTTCTTCACAACTTCATATTGACCGTTTATACAAAGACAAGCCTTATTATACTTTTAATGTAATAAACGTAAAAGGTCGCCGTTTACATGTTCTTGGCTTCATTTCTAGTTTATCAAATAAAAAGTAATTTCGTTCAAGGCTACCTTTAAAAGAGTTTGCCCTAGAAACTGAACCTGTTACGTAACTTTTTAATATCGTGACCATAATTATTATTATATATCATGATATACCCTAGCCAATTAATGAAAATAAAATGCACGAAAATGAAAGACTCCGCTGAAAAGATGGAAAATTTTCATAGAAACGGCAGCTCTGACGTCACTGACCGCCTACCTATTTATGCATCTTTACTGCAAACCACAATCAACACTCGACATATTCTCTAGCAGTGAGTCTATTGTTATAGTGTTATGCTTGCTAACTGTGGTAAGGAAAACCACCTATCATGACCCTACCGATGGTTTGCCTTTATGAGTGGCCAGATCTATAAGTCTGTTAATCACGAAGCCCTTAGAGTGTACGCCAACCTGTTGAACACTGAGAATCTACAGCATTATAGTTAGGCACCGATGTATATGATACATAGCCGAGATGTGCAAAGAAGCTGAGCGGTGTCTAAGAAAATGTGCAGCAATAGCGTTACTATATTGCAATACCGTAATTTATACTTTCCACGTGTGCAGTCCCTTTTGAACGCAGTAAGGCAACTACGCATCATAACCCTCCAATGTATAGGTAGCACGTAATTGAGTATGGCAACTTTGTAAAACATGCCTTTGAATGAAACCTCGTTTACGCTTTCATGTTTCATCTGAAGAGTAACAAATAGGTTTTCACTCAATGTTGGTTACATAAAATTGATTTTATGACGCAAATGATCGATATTTACGGCCACTCTAAAACTGCTCGTACATTATTTTATTACTTGAATTGTTCAATATCAACGTCCTTGCGGTCCTTGCTTTATCCCGGTGGGATCCAAGACGTTTTCCTTTGTCTTGGAGCCCAGGGTCCGCTATTAGTTTTTCCACAGAGCGACTAGTGCTTGACCTCCGCAACCCATAGAGATAACGATATCCCGTGGCTTAGGACTGCCTCCGTGGTCCAGTGGATAGCGTATGCGACTGCTGATGGTCCCGGGTTCGATTCCCGGGTCGGGCAAAAGTGTTACTGGGTTTGCCGAATTCTCCGTAGCAGCACGGAGTCTGATGATGTGCCCAGTAACGGCAATAGGCTCGTCCCCTATTACGTGGGACCGAAAAAATTCATGGCGAAATGTGGGTGTAATATTACGCCTCTGCCTACCCCTTCGGGGATACAGGCGTGAGTGTGTAAAAAAAATAGCCAGCGGTGCACGTCATGGGTTTGAACCCTCTGCATAGCAGTCTGTTGGTATCTCCACTGGGCTATCGCTGCCTCAGCTCGTATAGGTCTATTCTGCATAAATAAAAAATAGTTAAAATATTAAATGTACTTCTTAGTTATTTTATGTTAAAAGAGAATGGGCTGAAAATAATCCGGAACGTGCGCCGATTGAAGAAGTATATAGTAATGCGAAATATATTTTCAAACCTTACATTCAATACTGTGTGCAAGGTGTAATAAATTTTACACCTAACTGTTGAACATTCGGTGCAATTCGCTTGCAAATATTTCAATACCGTCCTCGTCCTCCTCGCTGAATGATATTCAAATACGAGAATATGAAATGCATACGTAGATTCCTGTATCAAATAGCTATCGCGACATCCAGTGGACTAACATACCTATGAAGTGAAGCGGCACGGACCATGTTAGGTAACAGTCAGTTAACACCCTTTTGTTTTGACTGTTTTAGCTTCATTTCGAAGGCTGCATGTTCATAAAAAAAGTTTGTCATAGTGTCAGCTGCGTCGATACCGGAATAAGATGGCCTACCACTTACAAAATGTATCACACGTCATTTTGCAGTCCTCTACTGGATATAAGCCTCTTCCTATTTACGTCACAATTGCAGTCAATAGGGAGATTTGACCTACTATACCACACTGGCCAGACGTATTGATATAGGCGTTGATATCGAGTCTCCACAAAAAGATAATATCTTAGTTTGTTCTTCGAGGCTTTGCCGAACTCATAGACAACATCACAGTCCTA
Organism: Euclidia mi; assembly: GCA_944739405.2. Taxonomy (NCBI): domain Eukaryota; kingdom Metazoa; phylum Arthropoda; class Insecta; order Lepidoptera; family Erebidae; genus Euclidia; species Euclidia mi. The sequence goes on along the minus strand of OX123199.2, from coordinate 28,872,952 downwards.
GCTTTATCCTGGTGGGATCCAAGATCTTTTCTTTTGTCTTGGAGCCCGGGATCTGCTATTAGCTTTCCCATAGAGTGACTGCTGTCTGACTTCGCATTCCATAGAGATATAGATCTCCCGTGACTTATACCAGTGTCCGAATAGGTATAGCAAGATAGAATGGGGTAGAGATACTTTGTATTCTTTATCAGTGACCATACATGTATTATTTAACATGCATTGTATTGTTATCGCAGCTGGAATTGGATCCACTACCACTTGTGACTCCTGTGGTGTTGCTTGTGTCCATGGGCGGCGGTAATTGCTTACCATCAGGCGATCCGTCTGCTCGTTTGCCGCCTATTACCATAAAAAAAAACCTGGAATTGAAAATTGCCACATAGGTATGGCAGAGGAGAAAAAGAATAAGTCAGTATGAAGTCTATATATTGATAGGTGGACCATTATTTTAGTGCAACGTTACTACTACTTTTTTGACAAATACTTGTCAAAAAAGTATGATACGTAGTAATTCACGTGAAATTTTATTCAAAAGCAACAAAAGCATGGATGCTTCACAGAAATGTCAGTTTGGGAGATGCCAAACAACTCTTGGGAGATTAATCCTAGAGCGACCTATACTCACTCCATCGCTTGGCGAGAACCAGTTTAAATACATAGTGACATGCTCTCTGCTGTAGCGACAGAACGCTGCATGGTAGATGTGAAAATTTAATTCGCGTTCTGCGCAGCCGTAGCTGGTACCATTTTGGTGGCTTTTAATTCATGTGATTTCGATTTCGTGAAAATTTAAATCACATGAATTAAAAGCCACTGGTACTTTCGTATACATCATTCGTATATTATAAATATAGCATAATTTATACAAAATTATGTATATCGAGTCAATACCCAATAGGCCAGTGTAATGCTCATTGCCAAGTCGATTTGAATAAAGAATAAGTGCGTAAAATAAGAGTACCTAGTCGCTGAATATAAAATTTGCGGATGCCGACATAGATAGGACTAAAAAACTAAAGTAGTTTTGTTTCGTCAATTATTCATCATGAAATCTCTAGTGTAAGTAACCAGAATTCGGTAGAAGCTACCTTTATGTTAATGTCAGCTGTTATTTTAGTATGGTTGTACATTAAGAGTACATTACATATTTTCTTTTTATCATCTACAAAAAATTGTGTCGAGTTTTGACAGAAAATACGTGAAAAATAGTCAAAATCATTTATTCATCTAGGTCACAAGGTGACGCTTATGAACGTCAAAATGTAAGGAATGTATTAATTTGTGTAGACATCAGTAAGCACGTTCGCTTGCTAAAAGTCAACGCATAAGCAACTGCTTATACTTTGATTACTAAAATACATTCTCTCCAACACAATTAAACTGAAAATAACTAGAATAAACTTTTCAAACACATATAACCTGGTAGATACAAGCACCGGTAAACCAAATAAAACGGAATGAAGTTACAAAGGAAACAATTTATACCGCGGCCAGCGTACGGAGAAAACTTCAACAAATCTAATCTCAGAAAGTTTCCACTTGCATTCAGATCGCAAGTTATGAACAGACTTCAATTTTACACAGGTATTACTTTAGTTCTATGTAATTTAAATAAGGTGTGTTATGTTTCTTTGTTATATTTTTATTGTATTGTTTCTTCTACCGAAGTAAGTTAAGTACATAATTATATCTTACAAAAGTAGTAAAACTTATAGTCTTCTTAAAATGTACATGATAATACTTTTCTTAGAATTATTAATTATGTTTCTGATATAATAAGGTATGATATCGACGGATATGGAATGATTATGTACTATGCTTATCATTTAAGTCGTCTGTTACTAGAGGTTTTCTACGCAGATTGTTTTGTATTGTAAACGTTTCCTTTCCGATCCATTCAAGATCATTTTGATAGGTCGTCAGTTGGCATTGTGGAGACAACTGTGCTTTTTGTACCGCTATTTGGCTGACGAACTGTTCAGAATCTTTTAGTCTCTAGCGCTAAAGTATTACCGGCTTTATATCCAGGTCGCAGGGTATTTACCCGGTCAGATATGTTGGCCACGAATATGTCTTTTCATTAGGCTGCAGAATTGGTACCCATTATATTTTAAGTTGCATATAATACCTATAGGTAGTATATTGAATAGTGTAGATGTAGATATCCTGAAATCAAGCTCAAATAACAATTGATAAGTGTAGAATATTATTGCAAAATCTTATCATGTCATCTTAATAATAAATATTCAGTGTAACGTAGGTAATTGGTGTGAGAAATAAATTACTTTTTGATTTATTATCTAATAATAATTTACAGTAAAGCTTCTTCGTACACTATATTAGACGTATAGCCCTCGAGGATGAAAACATAAAGGGTTCTAGGATCGCTAACACGTGATAGAGCCAGATAAATCTGACCGTGCGCACTTTTAGCGTTTGGCCTTAGGCTTATTGGAAACTGGACTCGTTTGAAACTAAACGGAGAATTGTTTGCAATTAGAAGAATCAAGTCTGGGGTATATAAACACCGTCACCTGCTCCGCACCCTGTTAAAATCTCTGCTTCGATCACATTTCGTTGTAAATTTGTCCGTTTTATTGGTCACTTGTCCAACAAAGCTTTTGTAGGATTTCTATAATCGGTACCTACGCCATCTCTCAAAATTTGTTTTTCGTAATGACAATCCAGGAGCACTGATAGATTCTTAAAAATTCCACTGACGAGCTTAAAATTTCGGCGTTGATTGCTGCTCATTGGTCCCGCTAGACCAGGAATTATCATAAGTCGCTTTTTGAGTTGCGTCGCCTTACGCAGGTGACATGAAATAAATTTTGCATTGATGAAAATGTGCAACACAGATTTTCATGTAGAATGACTTTCTCTTGTTCGTCCGAGTACAGACCGCGAAATTACCAATCGCGAGTAAAATATCAGAGAATTCCTGTGCATGTTCATTGCGTCCTAATCGCGCTCACATATTTAATGTCAAATGCATGGCAATAATACAAGCCCTATGGGCTTATTATTAAGAACTCTTTAGACAGGCTCTAATTTCATCAGCTCTTGTCTCATATTGTATGGTGGCATAACAGACAGAGTCTAACGAAAATCGCCACGAAAAAGTACTATTATACCACCCATGGGTTCGTCATTTTGCTTGATTTCCCTTAGTATGCGATCTACATGCTTAGACCTTGCATTCTTCTCATATGACTTATCGTATGAGAAGAAATGACTATCACGTAAAATCTTAATTTTGTCGCTGTTTTTAGATATATAACAAACAGAACTCTGCGTGGTCCAAGTCGATCGGAATTTTAAACATTGTAGGCAGTTTTTAGGATTCTTTATTCAAAAATAATAAAAATCGGAACCCTGATAGATTCGCCATGTCTGTATGTCTACCTGTCTTTCCGTATGTTATTCCGAAACTATTAAGACTACACCTTTGAATATTTTAGGTAGATGTATTCCGTGAACCGCTTCCCGATTTTTATACAAACATAAAAAAGGAATGAAAATTAAGGGGTCCGCTCCATACATGCAGCTGAGGTGAAATAGTTATTTGTGCAACAAGAGAGCAAAGTTGTTTTTTGTTTCGAGTGCTGATTTTGAGTCCCGAGCAAGCGAAGGATTCTATGATTGATTCACGAGCGTAGCGAGTGAATCAAAGTTAGAATCCTGAGCGTAGTGAGGGACTCAACAGCACGAGATGCAAAAAACTTTGCTCTCGTGTGGCACACATGATTTTTCACCACAGCAGTGAGAACACATATTACTTAGGAGACATAGAAATGAACAGGAATATATTGAATTCTGCATTAATCACTTGTTGATTTAACTCTTCTGGTGTTAAAGTACAGTCATCATCGCTAGTTTCACTCATATTTTTAGATTATTTTATATATTAATATAATTTAACACGTTACGCTATACTGTATCAGCATCAGCGACATTTTTATTCCCGCAATTTTTTTAAATCGCGTTATAATACCGCGTTCCTGATGTTTATTTATCAAATGTATCATTGTTGTAATTCCAAATAAAAAATTATTGGTTAAATACTAATTTTATACTATTAATTAGACTTATTTTTATTAAAATCCAATAATAAATTAAACATACCTATAAACAATAACATTTAAAAACAAAAGTAATTTCTTTATTACAAATATCTTTTTTTATTTGCGTTTCCGAAGGTGTTTTCTTTGAGGTCGAATTCCAAAATCGAATTTCGAATTCGAAGGGGTTTGTTTTTTCACTCACTTTTTATATGCATGTGAAAGAGACAGAGCACAGTAAAATTCGAATGTTTCAAATTTGTGGCTGAACAATGTCAATGCCACGAGCACTGAAGATTGAAAAATTAAAAAGCTACTTTGCCTCACGCTCGAATCAAAATCGCGTTTTGTTCACTGTTGTCTCGCAGCAAAAGCGGCATGTTTGAGCTGCTGTGGTGAAATAGTTATTTGTACAACAAGAGAGCAAAGTTGTTTTTTGTTTCGAGTGCTGATTTTGAGTCCCGAGCAAGCGAAGGATTCTATGATTGATTCACGAGCGTAGCGAGTGAATCAAAGTTAGAATCCTGAGCGAGGTGAGGGACTCAACAGCACGAGATACAAAAAACTTTGCTCTCGTGTAGCACACATAACTTTTCACCTCAGCAGTGAGAACACATATTACTTAGGAGACATAGAAATGAACAGGAATAGATTGAATTCTGCATAATCACTTGTTGACTTAACTCTTCTCGTGTTAAAGAACAGACATCACCGCTAGTTTCACTCATCTTTTAAGATTATTTTATATATTAATATAATTTAACACGTTACGCTATACCTACTGCACGGCAGGTAATCTTCATACAAAATATTTCAACCTTAGTCTATGGTACGCTAGTACAATATTAGTCTGTGACCTACTGTATCAGCATCAGCGAAATTTTTATTCCCGCTACCTACTTTTTTAAATCGCGTTTTAATACCGCGTCCCTGATGTTTATTTTTCTCATCGATCATCATTGTTGTAATTCTAAATAAAAATATATTGGTTAAATACCAATTTTATATTATTCATTAGACTTATTTTTATTAAAATCCAGTAATAAATTAAACATGTAAACAATAACATATAAAAAAAGTAATTTCTTTATTACAAATATCTTTTTTTTTGCGTTGCAGTAGGTGTTTTCTTTGAGGTCGAATTCCAAAATCGAATTTCGAATTCGAAGGAGTTTGTTTTTTCACTCACTTTTTATATGCATGTGAAAGAGACAGAGCACAGTAAAATTCGAATGTTTCAAATTTGTGGCTGAACAATGTCAATTCGTAGCACTGAAGATTGAAAAATTAAAAAGCTACTTTGCCTCACGCTCGAATCAAAATCGCGTTTTGTTCACTGTTGTCTCTCAGCAAAAGCGGCATGTTTGAGCTGCTGTGGTGAAAAATATTTTTACAATGCGGCATGTTTCCTAAAATCGTAGTTTCTCAAGGTCAATCGTTTGAAAGTTAGACGCTTCCAAAGTGGTAAAATGAATGTCGTTCCCCCGCTCCTCCGTCCTCAAACTTTTGAAGTAACAGACTGAAAAATATAAAAAAAAAATATGCTGTAGGTACATCGTAATAAAAACTTCCAAGGAAAATTAGTTTGAACGATATGTGGTCAGCAGTTCTTTAGATATACAGAGCACATATTCAAAAACCACAAATATAACTAAACTATGTTAATACAAACACTATGAAAAACAAAGTGTTGAAAATGAAAAGTGATAGTGGTATGTGGTTAGGTGAAGATGGTGGGTATGTTTAGTATATAACTCTACACGGAACTCTTCATGGGCGAGTCCGACTCGCTCTTGATTTGATTATTCATCCTAGCAACAATGTGGCAACAATCTGTTTCCTGTCTGTATGAATTAAATTATTGCGTTCTTGATTGACTGACAGACAACGCGCAGCCTATTGGCTGCAACAAGATGAAATTTAGCATGTATGTTGCTTAGGGACCGACTGGTTATACATACTATGAAGGGATTTCTCAAAATTCCCATGGTATCGGGTATAAATTGTAAAATTAATAAAAGTGTGTGTGGGTATAACTGCGGTCATCCTCTAGTTCCCGATGAAACGACAGCATACGTAATCTTACTTTTGCTTCGTTCCTTCGCTGAAATCACCTTGGTAGGAAAAGTCTTCCCGTTCCACCCGCAGCATCTGCAAATAGTATTTATCCCAAAGCACTATCCACACTACGACACACACGATCATAATTATATGAAACTTTGCTCTTCAGTAAATCTCGAGACATCATTTTGCAGGCTTTCGGCTAGCTCAAATTGGTAATTGTTTATTTACATCGCGTAATCTTCATTCATAGGTACGGACAGGCCATATTGAGTAAAAGGATAGATATATGTCTTGTATAGTAAGCAAACAACGATTCATTAGTTTGTTGTGCGAACCTAACAATGTCTTCGGCCAGTTTGTCTTCATATTTATGCCACAACTATGCAGCATCTGAAAGTGTGCAGAACTCCAACATGACTGCAAACACATGGCGTCATCGATGAGAACTTTTACTTATACTTGCTTCAGACAAAGCGTCATCCCAGTGTTGATCCCCATGCAGTTAATGACTCGCCACTCTGCGAGCTTTATATAAATGTTCGAATACATCCAACCTAAGCAATGCAATTTATCATTGCCAAAGCCAATTTATCACACAGATTTAAGCTCAATTTAAATTACATATTTAAAAATTTTGAAAATGCCCGTTAATAACCTTTCAATCCTCGTAAAGTTTACATTTTACTGATCATAATATACACCCTTATTTTTTAAGTAGTATATAAACTTTAAGGACATATTAGCGAAGACATTATTATTATATACGTGATGTAAGAATTTCATAATATCTATAAATAGCAAAGTTATTATCATTTGTTTTTGTAGAAAATCTTACTTAAGTCATAGACATATTTTACAATCCATCACTAATTCATTGATAGTATTCCATCCTGTTCATTCGCATTCTCTCTGTCGCACTTATGATGTAGGCAACCTTAGTCAATAAAATGAAACAAAAGACTTACTTTATTTAATTTTCTAAATTCTAACCTCTCCTTCATACATCATCCGGGCTTAGGTCCGGCAAAATTTACCTTTTTATAAGATATAGATATAGATAAAGATATTGATATATATATATATATATATAGACACAGATATAGATAAAGATATAGACACAGACACGGACATAGACATAGATAGATATCGATAGATTACCGATATTTGAGTTTATTTAGAATAAGTTGCTATCTTGAACTACATGGTAATCGCTAGCAACGATCACAAACAGTATTCACACAACGAATGTTCTCTTTGTGTCGTTTGGATAAACTTTAAACACTCAGAAGTTAGAGCACGCAGCACGAAACGTTTTAACGCGATAACAAGTGGCCATTGAGTTACAAATAGCAAAATAAAATGTGTACTTTGTTATTTCGTGTGGAGAAACAAGCAATTCCTATTTCTACTTGAACATAGAATCGCAAACTCATTTCATGTTACGTAACAAGGTGAGCCCGCTGAAAAGTTTAATTTATTTTTAGAATAAACGAAAATTTCAACGGTGAACGATCTTCAAGTCGCCACATATTAATTATGAGTAAAGGTAGGCAGTATTTACCGGACGAGAGTCGGCATCATTGCGAGCCCGTTTCATTCTGAATGCAAAACACACGGACCCTGAAGGGTTATAAATTATTTCTTACTGTGTAGACTGGGCCAACTGTTGCTTAGGCAATGATATACGTACTAAACTAAGACCCAATGTATATTTGGCTCGCTTCCAGAAAAGCACAGTTAGTACCCGTTTTTGAATAACCTCCATGTTGGAAGGCTTACTTAATATTATAATCAAGAATATGTAATTACATTGAAGAATGTAGCGTGAGGTATTTATCTTTGCTATGTTTTAAAATACATATTTAGTGATAAGGCTATATTGTGGATTTGGGACCCAACAACAACATACTCGTGTTCTCCAGACATAAACAAGTGCGTCAGAAATTATTTTTCTTCTATTTTTCAGTTGCTATACCTTGTTGTAATGGCGATTTCGTGCAAAAGACCACTATCGCACTAAAACCTCGTCCATGATTTCTGAAAGAAAGTACGAATCGTTTTCTAAAGCTTCACCGATTTATGCCAGACTAGATGACTAGCGCTACTCCCGCATATTTTCTTTAGCTAACTATTTCTGTCCGAGTCCTTGTATTTCGGGAAATCCTTACTTAGTGCATCCCAACGTCCCCAAAGAACATATATGCCAAATTTCTGTTTCTTGCGCATAGTAGCTTTGGCTGTAGCTACTATGTAATATATACAGATTTAGCCGAAGAATGTCTCATATCACATCTAAATGTATAACGCTATTCGTACCTATAATTCTGACAATTAATAGGCTAGGCTTTACAGTCCATTGTCCAATACACACGCGTTTTGTCACAAAATAACAAGTACTGCTGTCTACAAATAACAGAAAAACGTATAAACCCGGAAATCTAAGTAATACAAAGCCTATAATTTTATTATTACGTTTTCGGTATGAAAATATTAAGGACAGAGAGAAATTAATTTAAAATAATCTCACTGTACGGAAACAAATACCATGTTACCATTTCATAACAGGATATAATTTATAATGAGGTACATAGTACAAATCCTACAAGGAAAACGGTTCATAAATCAAAGATCTCCTGAACTGAAAACATAATGAGACTGTGTAATGGGTGCTGTAGTATTCGTTCAAATTAGCAATATTCAACGTCCCTACCTCTCTATTACAGCAAATTTATCACGTGGAACGAAGATATCGACGTACACTTCTAATCGAATGATATTATTATGCTCTCATTAAACCACCGCTATGTCAATCGCTTTATTTTAACTTGGTTTGTACGAAAAATGCTTTATATTCTTAACCGCCTCCCACGACACCTGCGGGATGAAATAGGTGCTGACTGACACTTTGTATGCAAATCTGTCACCGCACGAAAAATGCAACGTGTTTTATAATAATTATTTATCGTTAATTATTGTAATATAATAAACTAGCTGTTTCCCACGGTTTCACCCGCGTCCTGAGGGAACTTCTTCGCGTACCCGGTTAATTTTTAGCCTAAGTTGCATCTTGGTACATCAGACCAGTGACGGTCCCGTCAAAATAGGTCCAGCCGTTCCAGAGATTAGCGAGAACAAACAGACAGACAGACAAAAATTGTAAAAAAATACATTTTGGTGTATGTACCGTGTATACATCCATATGCGTTTAGTAAAAAGCGGTTATTTTAATATTACAAACAGACACTCCAATTTTATTTATATGTATAGATAAGTGATTTACACTATATTATTCATGTAGCGTAGCAATTGTAATATTTTACTAAAATAAATAGACGGTGTTTGAATAAGTAGGTATTGTTTACATGTGGCAGCCCTAGCCTACTTACCCTTGTCTAGACGTTGTCGGCTTTTTCTACGAGATCAAAGGCGTCAAACTACTGTATGTCTTTATACTGTGGTATTACCGGCTTTATATCCAGGTCGCAGGGTACTTATCCGGTCAGATATGTTGGCCACTAATTTGTCTTTTCATTAGGCTACAGAATTGGTACCCATAATGTTTTATAAAATATTTTTAAATATTAATATTTTTAAATCTATGTTTTAAGTTACAAATAATACCTATAGTATATTGAATAGTGTAGATGTAGATATCCTGAAAATAGCTCAAATAACAATTGATAAGTGTAGAATATTATAGCAAAAACTTATCATGTCATCTTAATAATAAATATTCAGTGTAACGTAGGTAATTGGTGTGAGAAATAAATTACTTTTTAATTTATTATCTAATAATAGTCTACAGTAAAGCTTCTTCGTACACTGTATTAGACGTATAGCCCTCGGGGACGAAAACATAAAGGGTTCTAGGATCGTTAACACGTGACAGAGCCAGATAAATCTGACCGTGCGCAGTTTTAGCGTTTGGCCTTAGGTTTATTGGAAACTGGACTCGTTTGAAACTAAACGAATTTTTTTAGCCACCCTTAGAGCCAAATCCAAGTTGTAGTGGCTGTAATTTGCTGCCTAACATGAAGTTATAATGCCAACAGCAAATCTTGGCCGCCATACGCCTGTACGTACACCCAACGGCAATGGGACGAATACCACCGTCTCGCTTTCGTAAAGCGCATAGATTTGCACCATACAAAACGTCAACGATGGCATCGTTCACATTACCGGAGAGCATAAGGTTGACTAGAGCCGTTAGCTCCCCCAAAAGCGCGACCCCGGCCGCCCCGGCGCTTGAACACACAAGATCTTTTAAGTGTTAGGGTATTAAGCCGTCGAGACCACCAGCAGACCCGCTTTGGAAGGAGCCAACGGCAGTCAGGACGTCCTTGGCTGTAATCCTGAGGCAATCTGAGTTAGTGTCAGGTGGGTCAGGAAAGAAGAGGCTATCTCCTGGCGCTGGATGCATGCTCTGCAGACTTGTGAGTGTGTCGGCAGAGCAAGGCGCCACCACATCGCTACTGAATAAGATTCTGGATGCTCCCCTGATATCACCTTCCCTTAGCTTGGACTCTACATGGTGGTACATGGTGCTATTGCGATGTGTTATTGGATATTTGTAATTTAGATTGGAGGCCGAAATATTACAATTTTCTTTAATTTTGGCTGTTAAGGTTTTTTTTGTTTGCCGGTCTTCCTGTGCATGTAGAATTCTGTAAGGGAAAGTGAGTCGTTGTTCCCAAGCCGTTACTGAATTCTCCCGTACCACGAGGCCTATGCACTGGGCTACTGAAGGCCTTGCGCGACGGGGAATTCGTATCAGGATGGGAATGGAATTTTTTAATTTGCTTACAAGCTGCCAAAAAGGGATATCAGAAGTGGTTGTCGGCTCATTAATTGAATTGTGATGCGTGGATGTGTTGGGGCCAGAAAAGTGGAGGACTTTCACAACGCCCTTTGAATATACATTTTCTTATTTATTTGTATTGTTCTTTAATATTTTAATTAAATTTTAGTAGTAGTATTTAAGTAGTTATAATTGTGTTATCCTAATATTAATTTATTTTGTTATTTAAATAAATCCGATATATATATATATATATATATATATATATATACGCTGATTTTTTTTTGATTTAGGAAAAAGAAACCTCATGTCCGAAATAAAATCCTCTATTCATATTCAAAATCAAAATTCATATAGCACCTAAAACAAAAAAGTTATGAAAGTCAGTAACTGTTGGAAATACGTAGTACGCACAATTCTCTCGAGTTAGGTATGTTCGAGCGCCGCGCGGTCGTGACCTCGCCGCGCGTGCCGCCCGGCGCCGTCAGCTGTTGCCTACAGCGGTTGTAGGTAGTTACTGCGGACCGATAGCACGATAGTGATACGTAATTTACTTAGAAAACACGATTTAGGTAATAGGCGGCTCCACACAGACCGAGCAGCCTCGCGAGGAAAATGCTTCGCGAGGCTGCTCGGTCTGTGTGGACGTGGCTCGGTCGAGGAAAACGCATGTGCCGCCGCGGCCGAGCTTACCGTGCGCCCGAGCTACCGAATTAGACACGTCCACACAGAGCGCGCAGCCTCGCGAGGAATTGGCGCGCGAGGCTGCGCGCTCTGTGTGGACGTGCCGCGGCCGAGGCAAGCGCGTGTGCCGCCGCGGGCGAGCAACCGAGCGGCCGAGCCATCGAGTTCGGTTTTTTGTTTTGCCGCAGTCTGGACGCTGTTTCGTGCCTCGCTCGAACATAGTAATCCCTACTAATAATATAAATTCGTAAGTGTGTTTGTATGTTGGACATTTTTTTATAGACTCACGTCTGTATCCGCGTAAGGATAGGCAGAGTTGTAATATTATTACATCCACATTTCACCATGAAATGTTTAGGCCCCACGTAATAGGGGACGAGCCTATTGCCGTTAACGGGCACATAAGCAGACTCCGTGCTGCTTCTGAGAATTCGGGAAAACCCAGTAACACTTTTGCCCGACCCGGGAATCGAACCCGGGACCTCCGATCAGCAGTCGCATACCCTATCCACTGGTCACTGAATGACGGTGGATACATTCATCATAACATTCTCATCTTTGACGCTATTTATTGTACCAATAATAATGCTTCAGTCTGTGCTTCGGTTACAGTATCCCTTGCCTACATACATTTATTTCCTATAATTCATTCTATATTTTTTTCCATGTCTACCTATTCCATCCTTTAGGTATAACAATAATCGATGACCGGTTGGCAAAGCGGGAGTGTAAGCGACTGCAACGCCGAAGATCGCGGGTTCGATTCCCGCTCATCTCAAACATTTGTGTGCATGAACATGAATGTTTGTCTTGGTCTGGGTGTTTCTATGTATATATTTACAAAAAAAGTAAGTATAAGTGAATATGTATGTTATGGCCCATTATTACCATTGTCTAGTACCCAAAGTAGGTACAGCAATTGGCGTCAGTCAGGCAGCCGGCTAGTAAAAACACATGTCACAACCCTATTGCAGTATGACCATTTCCAAGTACTATATTTATAAACAAAATTTAAAAATAAGAGAGAGGAGAGACCAACGATCTCACATTGATACGTAGACCGATAGATGGCAAATGTACTATTTCACTCTAATTCACAAGTCGACAATTTGATACATGCGCAATAATACATAATTGATTTTCAACTATATTTTCATGTTCTAATTCAAACTTTATGATAACTCCGCATTCACATTTATCTGATGTAGGTAATCTGTCGTGATTGCGTCTGTCGTGTCGCGACAGACAATATCCCGGTCTGCGACAGAGAGGGTGTGGGGACGGTACAGCGCGAATTAAGAGATTGGACTCAGATTAATTGTAAAAAAAATACTTTATTTAATTATAACAGCTTAACAGTATATTTAAAATATAAAAAAGTAAGCGCTAATGGTAGATCTACAAAGGTATTTATAATAAATTAATGCTTAGATGGCAATAAGATTATCTAGATAATTTGGTGGGGAGAGATGTGCTGACGAAGCTGACATTGTTGGGTTCCGTACTGTTAACTCGCGCGACACAACTCGTCAGACTAATGTGGACGCGCCACTGTCTGTCGTAAAGCGTCAGACGCGCGTATGCAATTGTGCGCAATGGACGACGAACTAATTGACTTCCTTTTTATAATATTATTCTTATACAGTACCTATAGATGAGCTAATTGAATACGAAATAATATAATCCTATGTAAATAATTGATGGATATCATTGGATATCTACTTAATCTGAATCGGATAATTCATGAAAAACATTGCGAAAGTATGGACTCCCCGAGGGTCAAGACAGAGCTGATTCATAATTGCGTCAGATCGCGACTGATGGCGACAGACAAATGTGAACGGTAAGTAATTACGACAGAGACCGTCACGAGAGATCACGTCAGATAAATGTGAACGCAGCTTTATTCTATGGCCGCGCTCGTTCGGGGACCATTTCCTCGCGCGGCAAATTCCTCGCGAGGCTGCTCGCTCTGTGTGGACCCGCCTAATTACGATGCCAACAATTTTAAACACATGTTTTTTCTTCTTTTATTCTCTTTTTAAGAACCACTCCCGCACCCTAGTGCTAAGTCCTACGGACATTACAAACCTACCACTAACGGACACAGGAGTCGAAACAAGAATTTATGAATCACACAAAGTGTTGTGTCAAACATCGCTTAAACCACTAGGTACGCCAACCATGAAGTGCAGTAATAAATAATTAGAACAATAAACGTATGTAACTAAATAGCTATACCTATTCAATAATTCCTTCGTAGTTCGTACATTACTCGGACTAAAGAAATAAGAATTAATAATCGTTGAAATAAGCTGTGGGTTCACGTCGTTCACGAAATCATAATGAACTTTTAGAAGAAACACGATAAACTAATAATTATTAGTTACGTTGTTTGTCATAGGTACCTACATTATCTTTTGAATAACTAGACAAAGATTTTAACAATGGAAAACTGTAGTACCTACTTGCGTATTTCTAACGTATTTCCTTTGCTGTCTGCTGCCTACATCACAATCAATTTACACCCACATTGTGTTTCATTTTCACTTGTGTTTCGTTCACCTTATCTTAACACCTATGTATTTTAACTACACTTCGAACACGTCGCTTCTTCCGTGTTCTGTCCAAACACGTAATAATTAGGTACATAGGAACCATAATACTCGACTGATTACGTAACACGGACACAAAGTGATGGGATAAAACGTGACATACAACTATCTCGCTGATCTAATTTTTTAAGACTTCAAGTTCAAGGCTGCGGACTACTGGCCCATGCCAAATGAACCCAAACACAGTAGAACGTGATTGGACACGAGTGATGCATTGCGCCCGCGTCACTATTGGCTGGCCCCGTGTTGAGATGCAGACGGGGCCTCTGATGCAAGCGAGGCGCGCGCACATGATTGGGGGGGAGGGTATTGCAGACACCGCAGTTGAATGACCAATGCCTAGTACCTATGTATATATATATATATATATATATATATATATATATATATATATATATATATATATATATATATATATATATATAGACACAGACACGGACATAGATAGATATCGATAGATTACCTATATTCGAGTTTATTTAGAATAAGTTGCTATCTTGAACTACGTGGTAATCGCTAGCAACGATCACAAACAGTATTCACACAACGAATGTTCTCTTTGTGTCGTTTGGATAAACTTTAAACACTCTGAAGTTAGAGCACGCAGCACGAAACGTTTTAACGCGATAACAAGTGGCCATTGAGTTACAAATAGCAAAATAAAATGTGTACTTTGTTATTTCGTGTGGAGAAACAAGCAATTCCTATTTCTACTTGAACATAGAATCGCAAACTCATTTCATGTTACGTAACAAGGTGAGCCCGCTGAAAAGTTTAATTTATTTTTAGAATAAACGAAAATTTCAGCGGTGAACGATCTTCGAGTCACCACGTATTAATTATGAGTAAAGGTAGGCAGTATTTACCGGACGAGAGTCGGCATCATTGCGAGCCCGTTTCATTCTGAATGCAAAACACACGGACCCTGAATCAGGGTAATAAATTATTTCTTACAGTGTAGACTGGGCCAACTGTTGCTTAGGCAATGATATACGTACTAAACTAAGACCCAATGTATATTTGGCTCGCTTCCAGAAAAGCACAGTTAGTACCCGTTTTTGAATAACCTCCATGTTGGAAGGCTTACTTAATATTATAATCAAGAATATGTAATTACATTGAAGAATGTAGCGTGAGGTATTTATCTTTGCTATGTTTTAAAATACATATTTAGTGATAAGGCTATATTGTGGATTTGGGGCCCAACAATATACTCGTGTTCTCCAGACATAAACAAGGGCGTCAGAAATTATTTTTCTTCTATTTTTCAGTTGCTATACCTTGTTGTAATGGCGATTTCGTGCAAAACACCACTATCGCACTAAAACTCGTCCATGATTTCTGAAAGAAAGTACGAATCGTTTTCTAAAGCTTCACCGATTTATGCCAGACTAGATGACTAGCGCTACTACCGCATATTTTCTTTAGCTAACTATTTCTGTCCGAGTCCTTGTATTTCGGGAAATCCTTACTTAGTGCATCCCAACGTCCCCAAAGAACATATATGCCTAATTTCAGTTTCTTGCGCCTAGTAGCTTTGGCTGTAGCTTCAATGTAATATATACAGATTTAGCCGAAGAAGGTCTTATATCACATATAAATGTATAACGCTATTCGTACCTATAATTCTGACAATTAATAGGCTAGACTTTACAGTCCATTGTCCAATACACACGCGTTTTGTCCCACAAGTACTTCAGTCTACAAATAACAGAAAAACGTATAAATTACTAACATTTCACGCAAACACGCGACCTCAACCCGGAAATCTAAGTAAAACAAAGCCTATAATTTTATTATTACGTTTGCCGTATTAAGAACAGAGAGAAATTAATTTAAAATATTCTCACTGTACGGAAACAAATACCATGTTACCATTTCATAACTGGATATAATTTATAATGAGGTACATAGTACAAATCCTACAAGGAAAATGGTTCATAAATCAAAGATCTCCTGAACTGAAAACATGAGACTATGTAAATGTCGGCGAATTTGGTTCTACTGCGGATCTCCTCATTTCTGATTCGATCTCGCAGGGAAACTCCAAGCATAGCTCTCTCCATCGCCCTCTGAGTGACCTTGAGCCTTCTGATAAGGCCCATAGTGAGCGACCACGTCTCTGATCCGTAAGTCATCACTGGCAACACACACTGGTCAAAGACTTTCGTCTTGAGACACTGCGGGATATCGGACGAGAAGATATGTCGTAGCTTCCCGAACGCTGCCCAACCGAGTTGGATTCGACGATTGACCTCCTTTTCGAAGTTGGACCTACCTAATTGGACTACTTGTCCCAGGTAGATATACTTGTCGTCAACTTCGAGCGTAGAGTTCCCAACCTGAATAGGAGCAGGTACAACATGGACGTTCGACATGATTTTCGTCTTGTCCATGTTCATCTTAAGACCTACTTGTTGGGAGAGAGACTCTACAGAGGCCATCGAGCATTATGCCTAGGTCTTCCATGGTCTCAGCCATGACTACGATGTCGTCTGCGAATCGAAGGTGAGTGATGTACTCGCCGTTGATGTTGATGCCGAGTCCATTCCAGTCCAGAAGCTTGAAAACATCCTCCAGCGCAGTGGTAAACAGTTTCGGGGAAATGACATCCCCCTGTCTCACCCCTCGCTGGAGTTGAACAGGTTTCGAACTCTGGTCCTGGAGGCGGACTGACATAGTGGCGTTTTCATACAAACACTTCAGCACTTCGATATATCGGTAGTCAATCCGGCACCGTTGGAGAGACTGTAGCACCGCCCAGGTTTCGATCGAATCGAAGGCTTTCTCATAGTCCACAAACGCCAAGCATAGGGGCTGGTTATACTCCTCGGACTTCTGTATAACCTGCCGCAGCGTATGTATGTGGTCTATGGTACTATAGCCTTTACGGAAACCGGCTTGTTCGGGAGGCTGGAAGTCGTCTAGCTTGCTCTCGAGACGATTCGTGATGACCCTCGAAAACAGCTTGTAGACGTGGCTCAAAAGTGTGATGGGTCTGTAGTTCTTCAAGAGGGTTTTATCCCCTTTCTTAAAGAAAAGCACCACCACACCTCTGTGCCACGCCTGTGGCGTTTTACCCTCGAGAATGACGGAATTAAATAGCTTCCGGAGGGCTTCTCTAGCGGGTGCACCGCCGGCCTTCAGAAGCTCACTCGTAATTCCGTCATCACCCGGCGCCTTGTTGTTTTTAAGCTGTTTGAGAGCCACACTAATCTCGTGCATGCTGACGTTCGGGATATCTTCGGTATAGTGTCGGGTCAATCCAGCTCTAGGGTCTGACGCTGGAGAGCTTGCGGGTTGTTGCGTTGTCGTGTATAGCTGTCCATAGAACCTTTCGATCTCCTCCAAGAGCTCAGGCTTGGACGATACGATTCTGCCATCCTCCGTCTTCAGCTTTGTCAGCTGACTCTGCCCAACAGACAGATCCCTCTGGAACACTTTGGATCTGTTATATCTTAAAATACATGGTTAGATATATAAAATAAAATGTCTTAATTAACATGTTTAGTGCAACATGTGTATAGGTAACATTTTTCCATTCAGTCAGCATTTTCGCCATCCTGTTGTTTTCCATTACTAATTGCGTCAGTGTGGATTTGAACGTCGTCGCTGATACCTATATTTTCAATTTCGATTGTAGAAATTATAATAAATATTTTTTCAGTGTCATAAAATATTTTTTTTTAAAAACCGAATCTTGACCCACCCCGTAACAGTGGTGTCAGAAGTGGGATACAGCAATCGTTTGGCTGATATCCCGTATATAAATACGCGGAGTGCGTTTCTGAACTTTTTGCGAACTTACAAATCTTTACAAACTCTTGTTGTGCAAAATCACGAACTTTGTATCCTGCTGCATGCTGGTGGAACTGCGACAGTAAGTCTTAACGATAAGTGAGCCTGCCATCCTAACGTGTAGCCGCCACGAGGTCGTCACCGCGGGTTACACTCGCCACGTTTTACCGCCACGTGCTATCACAACGTGGTCATTGCTACTCCCGATTCTTACCTGACTGTGTAGTCGGGTACCACTGCAGAAATCCTGTGCGACTAGGTACTTACCTGGTCAGTGCTGCTGCCGCGCGCACTGTCTGTTGCGCCATATACCTGTCCTCGTTGCTGCCCAGGCGCCCTTAGCGTACTGCCTGTACGCCACGTGTCAAACTGCGCTGCTGCCCCAAGGCCCTGTTGACGTGCTGTTGCGCGACCAGTGCCCCATACATACCTGGATCCTGACCTGCGTGAAATCTGCGATGTACGCCACACTCCGACTCGCTGTGTTGCTGTGAGTTGAATATTTTATCATTGTTACTGCAAATCCTAATTTTATTTCAAATATCATTCCTTTTTCGTCCTTGCTTATAATTCTAGATTTCGTTATTTAATCGTAATTTAGTTTTGATTTCCATAATGTCTAAAACTGAGATTAATCCTACTGAAGAATATCCTATAAAAATTCTTTGCGATTTTATTGATACATATAATGGAGATCGTGAGACCTTGACGGCATTCCTAACGAATTGTCAAAATTCATTAAATCTTGCATCAGAAACTCAGAAAAATTACTGCTTAAGTATATTCTATCTAAACTGCGAGGCAAAGCTCAAATAGCTTGTTCTAGTAAAGTGTTTGAAGATTTTAATTCATTACAGACTTTCCTTCGTAAAAACTTTGGCGAAAGGAAGCATTACAGTCATTTATTTTTCGAATTGCAATCTTGTAGGCAACAAGTAAATGAAACAGTGTCACAATTTTCGTTGCGTATAGAGACCTGTCTCACAGATATGCAGACAGAAATTCATAATTCCGAATCATTAAAAAAGGATTTGCCCGGTCGAATCGCAATGACGGAAGACCTTGCCCTTCACACTTTTACATTCGGGCTACAACCGAGACTTAGTAATATGGTGCGGTGTAGAAATCCTAAAAATCTAAATGATGCCATTAATATTGCCATGGAGGAGGAAAAGATTCAAAATTTTACTCTCAAGGTCGCTCCGAAAGGTGCTAAGATGTGTAAATTTTGTAACAAACCAGGCCATTTAGAGAGTGAATGTCTGATGAAAAAATCCCAAACCAAGCCTCGATCTTCTCCCAATTTCCAATCTCTACAAAACCACAAGCCGTATCAATCCTCAGATATTACTTGTAGATATTGTAAAAAGCCGGGTCACGATATCTCTCAATGTTATAAACGTAAATATAATAATTCTAAGGCTAAAAATAGCGACACCTCAATGCAACACAATATTGTGTCGCTACCCGATCAAAATGAATCGTGGGAAGAAACGCAAGAACATAATGACGATTTAAACTAAGGAGTCGGGTATCGTCTTTGTGCCGCCATATACCCGACCGTATTCAAGGCACAGTAAAACCTCTTATTAAAAAATCACATACCAAATCTGAGTTCTATGCTGCCAATCGACAGGGTAACCAGTCCCAAACCGTAGGCAATTTTCTATCTTCAGTAGCCAATCGACAGGGTAACCAGTCCCAAACCGTAGGCAATTTTCTATCTCCAGTAGCCAATCGACAGGGTAATCCGCCCTGAATTGAAGGTAATGCTCGTTCTTTAAAAGTCATGCAACAGGGTAGCCAGCCCCAAATCGAAGGCAATTCTCGTTCTATAATAGCCATGCGACAGGGTAGCCAGCCCCAAATCGAAGGCAATCCTCGTTCTTTAAACGCCATGCGACAGGGTAGCCAGCCCCAAAACGAAGGCAATTCTCGTTCTCTCATAGCCATGCGACAGGGTAGCCAGCCCCAAATCGAAGGCGAACTCGTCATAAATAAAACTCAAAATACTCCGCCAGGAATCTCTGAATCTTCAAACTCTAATCTTTCGCAAAATCAGGAATCTGTCACCCCGATTTACGAAATCAAGTCTTACAAAATCTCCTTACCTCACGTATTCCTTAATACAAACTACTCGAACAAACCTTTGTGTTTTCTAATCGATACTGGAGCTAGTGTTAGTATAGTTAAACTTCAAAATTTTAACTCAGTGCCATGCTTATCCGACAATAAAATCAAACTCAAGGGGCTGAGCGAAGACGACTCCTATTATGAAACGTCAGGGTCATTCGAAGTCAAATTTAAATATATTTTACAATCAAACTCTGAACTTAATTTTAATTATATTCTACATGCTGTTAGTAATAAAATTAAACTTAACTACGACGGTATTCTGAGTAATGATTTTCTAAAAGCTCTAGATTGTGATGTAAAATATTCCCAAAATTCATTATTAATTAAGGGTCACCTTATCCCGTTAAATTTTAGTCATCCTACATACATTATTCCATCTCGTTCCGAAGCGATCGTCGAATGTTCCGTATCAAATTCTTTAGACGAACTACGATCTATGAAGGAAGGATTAGTTTTAGACCACAAGTATTCTGAAGGAGTTTATTTAGCAAATTGCATAGTTTCTTTGAAACCTAATAGACGTGTTAATATTTCGGTACTCAATACCACTGAATCAGAGGTTGTTTTTAAAAATTATAGTGTCCATTTAATTCCTTACGAGACGGTTACTTTACAATCCCATATTATTAATTACGAAAATCCTTTATATATGAATAGTCTAGTTAGCACTCCACCTAAAAGGTCGCAACAAGTATTGGATCTCATCCGAACAGAACATTTAAATCCGGAAGAGACAAAATGCCTCTTAGAATGTTGTGCCGATTATACAGATATTTTCTACCTCGAGGGCGAGCCCTTAACCTGTACCAATGCCATCGAACATTCGATCAGCACCGGTGACGCTGCTCCAATCCATGCAAAATCATATAGGTTCCCCGAATGTCACAAGGCCGAAGTTGAGAGCCAAATAAAGAAAATGCTCGAACAGGATATAATACGGCCTTCAAAATCTCCTTGGAGCGCCCCTATTTGGGTCGTGCCTAAAACAATAGACGCGTCAGGTAAACAAAAATGGAGAATAGTGATCGATTACAGAAAACTAAATGATGTAACCGTCACTGAAATCTATCCTATCCCTTTAATAACCGACATTCTAGACCAGTTGGGTCACTCTAAATATTTTAGCACACTTGACCTTGTAAGCAGTTTTCACCAACTGAAATTAAAGGCAGAAGATGCGCCGAAGACCGCTTTCACTGTTGTGGGTAACGAAACATCTGGGCACTACGAATTTACAAGAATGCCCTTCGGGTTAAAGAACGCCCCCGCAACCTTTCAAAAACTAATGAATACCGTCCTATCTGGCCTCCAGGGACTTCATTGCTACATTTATCTCGATGACTGTATTATTTATAGCCAAAATTTGCCCAGTCATATAGAAAAACTTAAACTAATCTTTGACAGATTCCGCGAATTCAACTTAAAATTGCAACCCACTAAGTGCGAGTTCTTACGGCACGAAGTGGCGTATTTAGGTCATATAATTAGTGACAAAGGCGTCTCTCCTAACCCAGACAAAATCAAGGCCATTACGCAATTTCCAACTCCAAAAAGCCCGAAGGACATCAAATCATTTTTAGGCTTAGTCGGCTATTATAGGCGTTTTATTGAAAATTTATCTAAAATTACGAAACCATTAACTTCCCTATTGAAAAAGGATGTAAATTTCATTTGGTCAGGCGAACAAGAAAATGCTTTCAACATTTTTATACAAAAATTAACTACAGCACCTCTTTTGCAATACCCCGATTTTACTCAACCATTTCTGTTAACATGTGATGCATCAAATTATGCTGTCGGCGCAATACTTTCGCAGGGTGAAATAGGCAAAGACAAACCTATCGCATATGCATCGCGCACTTTAAATAAAGCCGAAGGTAACTACTCCACCACGGAGAAAGAATTGTTGGCAATTTTATTCGGTGTAAAGACATTCCGTCCATATCTATTTGGTTATAAGTTTAAAATTATTACAGACCACAAGCCCTTAGTTTGGTTATCTAAACGTTAAAGACCCTGGTTCCAGATTAATTCGTTGGCGTCTTAAATTAGAGGAATACAGTTACGAGATAATACATAGACAAGGCAAGTTAAATTGTAACGCTGACGCCTTATCGCGGTTCCCGTTGCGCGACGATAGTAATAATTCAAGCCATTCTGTATGCGCTATCGATAATAACGACGCCTCTGAATCGTCGAATTCACCCTACGATTGTCCTTCGCCTTCAACATCCGATACGTACGAAAAGTATCTAAAACATATCAGACAGCCAAGCTTTAGTTTCGACACTAACATTCAAGAATTCAAAGAATCTTTATTAAAAGCTAAATGAAAACTAATCACCTATCCTACGTCAATAGATTTAGACGACTCTGTACCTTATTGTAAAGAGATTATAATAATAATAATAATAATAATAATAATAATAATAATAATGTTTATTGCTCATAAAATGTGTACATGGTTATACAGATACAGGATACACGAGTTATAGACTTAGCTACCAGCCAACCTAGCGTCCGTGACATTGAACGTGAACTCTACACCTTATACAGTACATCGAATGATAACCATTTGTTTACACACTTATTCGTACGAGTCCATCATTATGATGGGATGTCATATAAAGATATTTTCAAATTATTAATTTAATATAGAGATATGATTAAATTTTGGTACATGGAAGAAAAAGAATTTGCTGTATCTGATTTCTCTGACCCATTCTCAAAACTCTCTTATTCCAAAATCTACAGCATAATAGCTTACGTATTTCATAACACGGGTATCAAAGTCAATATCTATAGAAACTCTATTTTATACCCTACTCCTGATGAAGTTAAACAGATACTTCGCGACAATCACGACCTGCCCTCAGCCGGTCACCCCGGTATCATGCGGATGCTAGAAAGAATCAAATCCATGTACTGGTGGAAAGATATGCGGCAAGACATCGAAAACTACGTCAAAAATTGTAAATCCTGTCAGATTAATAAACCATTACGTCAAACAAACCGTGCACCTATGATCATAACTTCCACCGCGACAAGGCCGCTTGAAAAGTTATTTTTAGATATTGTAGGACCGTTGCCCGAGACCTACGAATATAAGTACAAATTCATTCTTACAATTCAGGACGATCTCACGAAATATTCACAGGCTTATCCTTTACAGACATGTTCAGCAGATGAAACTGCTAAAAAATTAGTACATTTTGTATCTCACCTTGGAATTCCCAAAATGATCGTTACCGATCAAGGGACTAATTTTAGCTCCGAAGTCCTTAAACAACTTAGTAAATTATTTGGTATTAAACATATTCTCGCGTCGCCTTATCACCCTCAGACTTGCGGCGCCTTAGAAAGGAGTCACTCTACGTTAAAAGAATATTTGAGACCCTTCGTCAATGAGAATGCACACACATGGGACTTGTATTTAAATACAGCCATGTTTTCCTATAACTCCAACGTCCATTCTACTACAAATTATTCTCCGTTTGAACTATTACTCGGTTTTAAACCTTACATTCCTAGATCTATAGATACATTAGAAAATAATACATATACGGATTACGTTAGAGTACTAAATCATAGACTGTATTACAGTAGGCAAAAGGCGTTACAAAATATACAAAGTTCTAAAGAAAGGTCTAAACGTCATTACGATTCTCACGCTAAGCCCGTGACATATAACGTCGGGGACTCGGTATATCTTAAGTGTCACCACAAGCAAAATAAAGCCTTGTCTCCAGTTTGGAAAGGTCCATTTAAAATAGTCAAGATAAACGGTAACCATACAGTGACACTACTTATAAACCGTAAACATGTACGTCATCATTATGACGAAATGAAGTTGGCGTCCGATGACACAATCACTTGATTTTATTCCAGGCACCTTGCAGCGTCGTGCCTAAGTCAGCAAGTCGTCACGCCGATAACAAGCAGTCCTGGTTTATATTACGATAGAACAATTAACGTAAAATTCACTAGTGACGACTGGAATGTAGTAACTTATTTAGATATTAGTAAGATACAATCGCACTTAAATTTAGTGGAATCTTTGTTTAATAGAATTAACTTATTTTGTAAGGATCACAGTTCATCCAAAATTCAAGTAGATTGCTTAAATGCGCTATCTGCACTACAGAGCCAACACGACAACAATGTCAAAAAATATTCATCTGTTTCGTACTTTGTAAATAAAAACCGATTCAAACGAGGTCTTATTGACGCCGGTGGATCGCTCTTGAAAACTTTCTTTGGCACGTTGAACTCCGAAGATGCAGTTAAATTCTCAGATGCTATAGATCAAGTACAGTTAGACGAAAAACACTTAGCACATCTTATGAGAGATAACATCCATGTTATAAAATCGACAATTACAACATTTAATAGTTCTTTATCCAAATTACACGAAAATGAAAAGCGACTGAATAATAACCTCGAAATTATTGATAAAGCCTTTCAACAAATATCGAATAGTAATGATAAGTTAGAAATTAAATCTAATATAAATACACTATTAAATAGTCTGGAAGGTATAATTATTTCATTATCGTTATAGAAGACGTTTCATTATTGATATAGAAGACGTTAACAATGCTATTTTATTTAGTAAGGTCAATATTTTGCATCCGACTGTACTTAGCCCTTATCAACTATATAATGAGCTCGAACAGAATAAGAATAATATGCCAAGGTATTACGAACTCCCTGTATCTTTATCCCTACAGAATATTCACGAAATAATCGATTTATCTAAACTTATCTCCTACTTCCATAATAATAAGATAATAATTGTGATTAAAATCCCGCTCGTCCTACCCCAAACATACAACCTATATCATATCATTCCAACACCTGTTCCTTACGATATTGCGCAACCGGATACCTTTGCGCTTATCGCTCCAAGTCACCCTTACCTTGCAATAACAGTTGATCATATGTTCTACTCATTGCTACACAGTATAGATAAGTGCAAAGTGATTCATGATAAGTTTTACGTTTGTGAATTAGAAAATGTGTATTCAAGTGTAGTGAATCCGGTGTGTGAAACGATTCTTATCACGGAAGCAGTGAATAAGCTACCTAGTTCTTGTGCGGTTAAGTTATTAAGAGGCAGTATCGAAGTGTTTCACAAAATCAGTAATAATAGATGGATATTTGTTTTGTCTGAACCCGGTAAATGTCATATATCTTGCGAAAACGATGGTAATAATTTTGATAAAACTTTATTTGGTACTGGAATTTTGTCATTACCAAAAAACTGTAAAGCATTTTATAAAACTTTACAATTTGTGTCATCATCAAACGATGTTCTGAATGTAAGTTCTCATATTGTCTCGAACTTTAACCTTGTGGAAGATGATTGTTGTCTAAGGAATGTAGTTAACAAGTCACTTAACCGTATGCCGTATTTAACGTTAAATAATATAAACAACTTAGACTCTTTATTACAGGCTAGTATGCATTTGAACTCTTTTGAAAAAGAATTAAATAATATTGAATATTCTAATCATTTTGAGAAATACGGAATTCATTACATGTCTTTAAGTTACATATTTTTCATTATATTTTTCTTATATCTACTTTACAAAGCTCGTAATTACTTTTGTCAGACTTCAAAAGCTCCTTGTTGTATACAGATATTCAACCAGTGTAACTCAAATAAAACAAAGAATTGTCAACCTCAGCAAGCAATAGAGCTATCTGTGATCAATGATAAATCATATTCTATGGTCGAAGAGCTTGATGTTCAATCAGCATCCAGACCTACAACATTAAAACGCAATATTTTCATAAACAAAGAGAATTAAAACGTATATTAATCGTACTGTAAATGTCCAAAAGTTAATGAAACAGTTATCAAAAATAAAATAGTTAGTTTGTATAACACTTTGTGTTACATTAATTTTAAGCATATGTTTGTTAATCTGAAACGACGCTCAAATCCAATTTCAATTTCGCATCTTTTTCTCTAGATGCTCCATTTTATTCGGGGGGCTGTTATATCTTAAAATCCATGGTTAGATATATAAAATAAAATGTCTTAATTAACATGTTTAGTGCAACATGTGTATAGGTAACATTTTTCCATTCAGTCAGCATTTTCGCCATCCTGTTGTTTTCCATTACTAATTGCGTCAGTGTGGATTTGAACGTCGTCGCTGATACCTATATTTTCAATTTCGATTGTAGAAATTATAATAAATATTTTTTCAGTGTCATAAAATATATTTTTTTAAAAACCGAATCTTGACCCACCCCGTAACAGATCCCTTATTCTGCTCGATCACCTCACGAACACATTTTGTTTTGTATTGGCGGAGATCGCGAGTCAGAGACTTAGAGATCTGTCTGTTGAGGTGCCGATATTTCGCCATGTCGTCGGAGGATAGCAGAACCATCTTGCGCCTTTTCTCTAACAGCTCGAGGGTCGGATCCGAGATCTTTTTGGTTCTCTGGCTTTTCTGGGGCTTAAAAAATTTAGCCCCTGTTGTATGGACAGCATCCACGAACCCGTTACTGTACACGTCCACATCTACGCATTCACCCAGGCATTCGAAACGGTTCTTGAGTTCGAGCTGAAAGCTCTCGGGGTTTTGGATATGAACCGGTGCCGGTCGGAGCGTGGACTTTATCAACCTCGACCGTTCGAGGCTTGTACAGATATTCAATGTGCCTCTTACCATTCGGTGATCGCTCCCCACTTTAAGTGAATTGATCACGGAGACATCATTGAATATCTGCCTCTTCGTCGACATGATAAAGTCGATCTCATTTTTGGTTGCATCGTCTGGACTTACCCAGGTCCACTTGCGGCATTCTCGCTTCTTGAAGAAGGAATTCATCATATAGAGGCCTTCCTTCTCCATAAAGCTAGCCAGCAAGTGACCCCGGGAATTCCGATGCCCATGACCAAATTGCCCCACTCTCAGCTCATCACCGTCGCGTTTGCCCAGTTTCGCGTTAAAATCTCCCATGACCACGGTGTAATGGGTTTTGTAGCCATGTATAGCCCGAGATATGTCCTCGTACATGGCTTCCACCTCCTCATCGGGGTGCGACGAGGTCGGAGCGTATACCTGTATGACCTTCAGCGAATACCGCTTGGATATTCTGAGTATAAGGTACGCTACCCTGCTCGACACACTCCCGATATTTACCACGTTGGTCACGAGAGATTTGTGGACGATGAACCCGACACTACCTTGGGACTGTTGGTCGCCCTCCCGGTAGAAGAGCAAGTTACCGGAATTGAGAACTATCGAGTCCTCCCCCTGTCTTCGGACTTCAGATAGGCCTATGATATCCCATCGCAACTTGCTCAATTCTTCTTCCAGCTCGACAATCTTCTCGTCGGTCCGCAGTGTGCGCGTGTTCAGTGTTGCCAGGGCCAATTGTCGTTGGTGGTGGTAGTCCGATCTCTTCCGGAGATTCTTCGCACCTCTTGCCCCGCCGTTACCATGGCCGCTACCATAACCAGGATTAGCGGGGCCACCGGGGACTAGGGGCCGGTTTTTAATGGTGTGATTCATATTTGGGGGGATATGCCATAATCGCCACGCTTGGCAGGCGTATTGGCGATCGCAGTGGCGGAAGTTTTTAGTGCTGGACGCTGCTGCCCATCTAGCATCTTGGGATTTACTTCCGCCAGGTTCGGATGGTTTGACCGCCATCTTTCGGTTGACTGCTTGCGCTGGGGGAGATATTATGACGAGTATCTACTCGTCAGAGTAACTCTCCCAGTGGGCGGTGGGGTCGTCACGTCCCGACGACGCCAATGTGTGAATGTAGTAGAATATTATTGAATATTATTTACTCATCGACGTATACCCTGTTAACAAGTATACGGAATTAAAATTTCGTCTTAGACTTTATGCTTACTACAGGGTAAAGAAAAACATCTGTAGGAAACCTGCATGTCTGAAGGTCGTCAATAATGTTGTTGAAAGACATGTGAAATCTGCCAGCCCGCACTTGTCCATCATGGAAGTCTATGGTTTAATCCTTCTCATAGTGAGATGAAAGCCTTAGATAACAAGAAGTACGATAGTTTATATACAGATGTTATAATATTATTTATATGAAATCCAAATTACATTCTCTCCAGTTTGAGTCTAGAAAAACAGTTCTCGTAAATATAGTCACGTTATTTATGATGCTTTATCTTGAAACTTTTTGTATACAAATCACGTTCCAGCCATGATGGGCTCGAAGAATAATTATGGTTGTCATTAGCTGTCCTGCCGCGTCGTCTAAACAAATAAAATTCTTATTTCTACTGAGCCCCAACAAAAGTCTAATAAATTAGCGAACTTATGTAAAGGGACAGTTATTTGTTTGGTTAATAAGTAACAAGCGATAATAAGCACTTTGTTACAACTTTTAAAGAAACCTAGTATTGAAAATATTTAATATTGTATGTAATATTTTAAAATCTGTATATAAAAATTCTTGCGTTGCTTACTGATTGACAGACGACGCACAGCCAAAACGATTGGTCTCATTTATAAGAAATACATAAACAACGTAATAACAAACTTGTAATACCTTGCATCCAACTGACTATTATTGCGTCAGTCTTTATTATTATTTGGTTAGTATTATGCTCTTAATAAATGATTTGCCATTTGTTTCTTTACTAAGCAGCCTTGGATTAGAGAACACAGCGTGGATTTTTTAGGTTAAGCCATTCAATGCTACAAAATTCTTTGCATTCAAGAAAAAGACAAGTATCACCTCAGTCTGGCGTGAACATGAATCCTGTATGGAATTCGAAACGTCGGCTTGTAATAAAAATGTAGTTTCTAGATCATTCGGTTTAAATTGTAATGACTAGTGAAACCAATATCACGCGATAAAATCCGTAAACTGTAGTTTAATTCAAAGAATGTTTATACTGAAGATCAAATTTACTCTGATCTTCAGTTCTAGACTATTGAGTCCAATGGCATCACGATGTCGCTTTAAACTGAATATTGTCGCAGTTTATGTATTCGAGTAATCGAAATCTCATTTTACTAAAATTATTACATATTTATTTATTCAGAAGAAATAAGTATTGAATTTTAAAGAGTACTAAAGAGTGTCCTTACTAAGCTGGTAAAGTTTTCTGAAAGTTCGTTATCTTTTAGACATTCAGTCCTTTGAACTTTGGATAAATAACTAAAGTTCTTGTAAGACGTAATAGGCAGCTGACAAACAACTTTGCCACAGAATTGTTTATGGTAAGTGGTGTGACAAAAATGTTGTATTGTTTTCATTGATGTACAAAAACATCAATGATTGTTTTATATGTTTACTAGCTTTTGCCCGCGGCTTCGCTCGCGTAAATTCGGGGTTCTCTAGTTATAGTATATCATCTATGTTCGGGGTAACACAAATCTTCTTTATTAACTTCCATAATTGTCGTTTTAACTGTATAAGAAATATAACTGCAAAAAGTAATTACACATACAAACTACTTAGTAGGTATTAAGACTTGGTAGTACTCAAAATGTTATCCGGTCCGGTACTTATCTGTGACATTTCGCTACTAGAGTGGCCAATATGGCGACTGTGATTTGTCTGTCAGAACCATTAGAATTTAACAAAATACTCGTCAATCCGAATTTTGCGGATATCTGTTGTCGACTCGAAATCTTTATTTTTTACATACATACATACATACATATCGTCACGCCTTTTATCCCCGAAGGGGTAGGCAGAGGTGTATTTCTACACCCACTTTTCGCCAGATATACTTTAGTCCCACGTAATAAGGGGCGAGCCTATTGCCGTACCGGGCACATTTCCAGACTCCGTGCTGCTACTGAGAATTTCGTGACAGAAAAACCCAATAACACTGCCCGACCCAGGAATTGAACCCGGGACCTCCCGATCCCACGCGCACATTTATGCCGCGAGACCAACGAGGCAGTCGTATAGGGTTTGATGTCGAGTTTTCCGTCTCTACGCAAAGATGGTATTTGCATCGTGTTATCCCTTAGTCGCCTCTTACGACACCCACGGGAAGATAGGGGGTGGTGACACTTGTATTCTATGCCGTCAACCACACGGCATCTTTTAAAATCTTTCTTTATTTTTTAATGTTTTATTATTCAGGTAAGGTTTCGATGTACTCCTTGACGAAATTATTAATATAAGATTTGAAACTGCGATAGCAGCGCAGTCCGTCGGTTCGAATGTGAAACATTCCAAAATCCACAACTAAGTAAAAAAAAAATATTTTCCAGTGGGCTAAATTGTGAATCTAAACCATTCTTAAGTCTCCTTGAACACACACAAAAAATTTCATCAAGATCGGTCCAGTCGTTAAGGAGGAGTTCAGTGACATACACACGCACACAAGAAATATAAATATTAAGATATTTATTTCGCTTGACACGGCACGGCGCTGAGTGTTGTCGGTACCCTCCCCACTCGGGACAACACTATGTGTGATCCGCATATTATTGGTTTTGGTGGTCTTAGTCTTAGAATTTTTGTAAACTCCTTCGTAATACGGGAATCAAGACTAGAGCAAGCTACCATTTAAATAATCTATATTTCAAAGTAAGTAGGCTATTTAATTTTATCATAGCGTAATTATTCATAAATGTCATAGAAACTACGGTAACTTTGTTTCTAGTGTGATCGCAAAGAAACGCGATATACAACATTTAATCAATTTGACCTTCTCGCCACTAGATGTGGTATATCTAACCCAACTTATATTTTTTTTACTATGTTGTCTCTTACGAATGACGAAATAAGTTAATAGAATATTGCTAAAAATAACAGATGTATGTTTGCTTCGGACGGAATAAATATGTGGTACCACTAATAGATTAAAAATAGTTATAATCTACCTGGCTACAAGTCAAGCTTCACAGTTGCATTACGTTTTTGACACTTAATTCCTACGCCATAAGAACGGTACACAGGTGAAAATGTCGAGCTTTATAAGTAACCATGAGTGCCTTCCCATTGGTGAATATTTCTACCATGATCTATATAGGTCATTTGATAAAAATTAAGGCTGCGATAAAAACATTATTTGATTTAAACTACAGTTTACGGATTTTATCGCGTTATATTGGTTTCACTAGTTATTACATTTAAACCGAATGATCTAGAAACTACATTTTTATTACAAGGCGACGTTTTGAATTCTTTACAGGATTCATGTTCACGGCAGATTGAGGTGATGCTTGTCTTTTTCTTGAATGTATAAGAACATTCTAGCATTGAATGGCTTATTTCTAATCCAAGGCTGCTTAGTAAAGAAACAAATGGAAAATCATTTACTAAGAGCATAATTCTAACCAAATAATAATAAAGACTGACGCAATAATAGTCAGTTGGATGCAAGGTATTACAAGTTTGTTATTACATTGTTTATATAATGTATTTTTTATAAATGAGACCAATCGTTTTGGCTGTGTGTCTGTCAGTAAGCAACGCAAGAATTTTTATATACAGATTTTAAAATTTTATATACAGAGTTAAATATTTTCAATACCAGGTTTCACACAGGTGTTACAAAGTGTTTATTATCGCTTGTTACTTATTAACCAAACAAATAACTGTCCTTACATAAGTTCGCTAATTTATTAGACTTTTGTAGGGTCCCAGAAGAAATAAAAAAAATATTTGTTTAGACGACGCGGCAGGATAGCTAATGACAACCATAATTATTCTTCGAGCCCATCATGGCTGGAACGTCGATTCTAATACATAGATTACGCACTTATCAATGTATGACTAATGCATGCAAACTTGTCGTCAAGTCGTTTCCGTGCTCCCATTTAACTACCAAATCTCCACAGCGCGACTTAACGATTTTCCAGCACAATTTGTATGCAAGCAATGCAAGTGATCATTAGTGTTCCAGGGTATTATTAAAACATAATCTCCGCTGGCCCGAATGGTGTTCTATAACTATTATTATCAGTACACATTACCCATGTAACGATAGTGACGTAGTATTGTGTAAAACATGAATATTCATGTATCCAGGCTTCGATTCCAAATCCTATTTGCGCCGTGCCGCCGTTGTAAAATGTGTCACAAGACACCTTCACTTGATATATTGCATTATATCCGCTGCTACAAAAATTGTAGTCGCAATGTCTAATATAAAATGTATAAGGAGTATTGCCTGTTGAATATTCTATTACCGAAGGTGAAATTCCTTATAGCATTCTCATTTTCATAAATCTGTATTTTAAAATGTAACGTATCTGAGTTGTTTTACTTGAATACTGACTGTGCACCAAGAGAGTTTACATTGCTAATATAATATCCATGTACAGCTGGTTAAAATTTGCAATAAAGGTATGTATAACCAATTAACATTCGAAGGATTCGTATAATTTTGTAGTTACACTTTGTTAGTTTACTACAAATATTTACCAATAAGATAACGTATTAAATATTCTTCTTATCTTATGGTGAATATAAGACTCCTATGGAATCTCTTGCCTCTTATCAATATAAAGGACAAGATCAGTTCTGCCCCTGAAGGGACGATTAAGTATTTTTTTTAATAAAACGTCACGTAACCTAACGTAACATAAGCAAAACATTTGTTTTTTAAAGATTATAGAGCTGAAGTCTCAATTTATTTGTGGTAGAGTATGTAGCTTTAACATGCTTTATGCATAAAGTTCGGCTAGCTTTATGATGGAGGCGTTATAATGTTCCCAATTTAAATTTTGAGTGGTGTTTTGGTTAGGTTGTACTTGCAGTACATTTTTAACGCCCACTGGAGACCGACAATACTGAAGATAGAAATAAAAAATATTATATTAGGTACTTAGGAGAATCTGCAGGTTTTGTAAATAGATAATTAAACCCGTTAGAAAAAAACAGTTCTATGTTATGCTATGGTATGGCAAGTTTGGAATAATAATACAATTTTACTGTATTTAATATTCCACTTTCATAATCTTCTTTATTTAACGTTATATTCGCAAGCGCAATTCATATAGTTAGCTTAAATATTGAGTGTGAAAGAACCTTAACCGTTTACGTCTGCGATGGTATGTTAGTTAATAATTTTATATACATAGGTACTGCACTGCATTATACCCCTACAGCAGAGGAATTTCCAAAAAAACCTCTCTAAGTCCCCTCCATACTCCCGAAGGCACATACATGAGAAATATCAATTTCAGTTGTACGTTGTCTGTCAGTCAGTAACGCAAAAATTTAATATATTAATATATGATATACCCATGTTAGCAGGTAAATCTGATATTCTGTCTAAACTAGTTAGTCTAGTAAGCGGATCCCGGGCTCTAAGGTCTAAGGTAAGGTATGTCTTGGATTCGACTGGGTTAACGCTAGGACGATGACGATAATATGATATACCCAAATTGACAAACGCTATATACCTGCTGCTGCAAGTCATGTATCATCAGTCTCTTAGCATTATTCCAGTTTCAACCTGGGGTCCGCTTACTAGTCTAACCGAATTTAGCTGAATATTACCTGACCTGACTGCACGGTTGGTGTAGTGGTTTAAGCGGCCGGCTCGCTGCTTGACAATGCGCCGAGTGTTGTGGGTACGATCCCCACACGAGGAAGCACTTTGTGTGATTCATAAATTGTTGTTTCGAGTCTGGATGTTCATTGTATCCTTTAGTTGTATGTTTGTAAAGTTCCCTGCGACACAGGATTTGTCAGTTTATTTAGAAGGTACTGACGCCCTGTAACGACTGTCAAAGATCTTCATGACAGCCGGGACCGACGGCTTAACGTGCTCTCCGAGACACGGGGCAAGCGATAATTAACAATCCAATACGCACATAACTCCGAAAAGTCATTGGTGCGCGCCGTGGATTCGAATTCGATACCCTCTGCTTGGCAGTCTGTTGGTATCTCCACTAGGCTACCGCTCCCTCCAAGCAAGTCATGTATGTAGCACATTATTCTTCATCATACTAGCGCTACCCCGGTTGCATCCAAGACTTACACACCTTTGAGCCCGAGGTCCACCAACGGCGATAATTAGCAATTTAATACCCATATAACTTAGAAAAGTCAGTGGTCATCGCTGTAGATTCGAACACGATATCCTCTGCAAGGAGTCTGTTACTAACTCCACTAGGCTATCACTGCTTTCTTAGTAGCGCATTATTCTTATCGTCCAAATTACTCAGGATTACGTAATAACATGGTAATTTGTAGGTTAATATGTTAATGTATTCATGAATTAACCGGAACGCACAAAAACAACGTGTTAAATTCATTATCCTGTTGCTCAAACTTTGATCGCCTCCATCCTCTATACATCATCTTGGTGGCTCATAATTATATAAAATGGCACTCATTATGTAAGTCATGATGCGGTTTATTAAAATATATTGTGTGCAACATGTCTGCATCCTTAGGTCCGAAGAGGAAATATTTTATGGATGAGAGTTCTACATCATCATCTCCAAAGACATGTAAAGTCTGCTAACCGGCACTTGGCTGCGTGGTGGACAGATACCTGACCCATCATCATTATCGTTATCGTCAAATCAAATCAAATCAAATCATCTTTATTGCTCAAATTGTGGTATTCTCTAGCGATGAAGACAATATTCTTCTGTATTTATACGAAAATATAAAAAAAGATTCTGGGTGCATCCGTACATCAAAACAGGTGTATCAGTACACAAACATGGGTAATTTTCCACCTCCTGGACAAATTTAATATTAAAAGTTTGTTCCGCCGTCATTCTGTAACGCAACGCGTATACGACTTGGGTAGCAGCAAGACGGTAGCGTGCGACTGATATCAGTGTGCGAAACTAGCTGAATATGTATGGCAGCTACTCACAAGCGAACGCATAGGATACGCGTACGAAACACAAATCGCTTGAGAGTCCCGCGCTACCCGAGTCGTACACGCATCGCATTACAAAATGACGGCAGAACAAACTTTTAATATTATTTTTGTCCAGGAGATGGAAAATTATCCATGTTTGTATAATTATAAGCTGCCAGAGTACGTAAGAAAAGATGTTGCAGAAAAGGCGTGGATTGAGATTGGAAAAATTCAATATGACAGGAATAATTTTTTTTTATTTATAGATATACATTACATTTATACAAAATAATTAGATTGCCAAGGAAGCAAAGCATGTGGGGTTATTAGATAATTGGCAAGAAAATTTCTCAGATTTTGTGGTGAAGAAAGCGGGGAAATCTGAAGATGCTCAGGTGGTAAACCTTCTCTTTTACGAACTTGTGCAAAGCACAAACAGCCTTCACAATGTTGGCTACTTTATCTACTGATCATTTTAACACGCCATGATATGCATTGTAGCTTTATATATTAAAATTTTAAATTATTTGGGTCAATGCGTGTAGGTTATCGTGACAAATAGTAGCCTATGTGTTATTCTGATCTGTAACCTATTTTATTGCAAGTTCTGCATATAATTAAAAATGTATGTATTATGAATGTTAACTACCTTTCATTGAGCTAAACATATAACATCAAAATACTTGTCAATACGAATCAAACGAGCCCAAACTGGGCTTGGAGATTGAGTAGTGTCGTTTTATTGCGGCATTTCCAACTTCCAGCCCATTGGCAGCTCCATGACATCATAGTATTGTATTCTCACGCGCTATACCCATGCAGAATAGAAAACCGGGAAATGACTCAAATTTATCTTGCAAAATTTCATTGAGGAAATTAGTCCCTGGGACAGATCTAAGAAAAAAAAGCTTGTACTAAGATGAATATTAATCTAATTACTTACTTGGTCAGTTACTTACTAAGTCAGTTAATGTATAAGTATTACTGAATAGAAACAAAAAAAGGGAACACCCGGTTACTAAAAGGTGCAATCTAGAACTAATATTAAGAACCACGACCATGAGCCGCCTTACTTAGTAATAGATGAACCGTTCATATACAATGCATGATAATGCACTTAGAAGTTAGCCAGCTTCTCTACTCTATTAACTCAGCTAATAAGAGCTAAATAATAGTACAACTGTCTAACTTGGAAAGCAAACTGCTTTCTAAGTTAGACAGTTAACGGTACCCTTACTGTACGATAAGTATTAGGTAGCTTTCGTCGTTTAGTATAATGAAAGAAATTTTAATTTTTGCCATGTATATTGTGCAACGAGTAATATTATTATGTGCGAGCATAATGTGACATAATAATACAATCTTGTGTCTGAATGTAATTTAGCTATAATAACTATGTATGTAGTGGTGATGGACTAACGGCTCTTTTCAATATTCGATCCATACATGGATTTTAAGATTCGAGATTCGTGTTTGACATATTTTGTATGGAGCTTATGTCAAAAACGAATCTAAAATCCTTCTAAAATCTGCAGATCTATCTATAGATCGAATATTGAATTCCGTAATAAGAAGACAAAGTGTCGCCACTCCATTTAATTTCGTGGGTGTCGAAAGAGGCTACTTACATGATGATACTTGAAGGAAATAGTAGATATCTTGAGAAAGAGAGACTCAACGTCAAACCCTCTGCCAACCCTTATAGCCAGCGTGGTCTACTAAATCCTCCTAGTGCCTCACATTGCTACTATTGTGACGGATAAACGACGGGCCTTTGTCCAGCAGCGGGCACAAAAGGCTGATATAGCTGATAAAGATAGGCGGTAGCGGTAGTGTAGTCGACTGCCACGCTGACCGAGGGTCGTGGGTTCGATTCCCGCTCAAGTTAAACATTTGTGTGCGTGAACATGTATGTTTGTCTTGGTCTGGGTGTTTCTATGTATAATAATGTATGTATTTACAAAATAAAGTATATATTTATGTTTATCCATGGTATATTACCCATAGTACAAGCTCTGCTTAGTTTGGGACTAGATGGTGTTGTGTGAATGTGGTAGAATATTATTATATATTATTATTATTACCTGCAACACGACGGCGAAATTGACCGAGATGTTCGGCAAAGGATCAACTCAGGATGGATGAAATGGCAACAGGTCTCGGGCACAATATGCGATCCTAAAATGCCTTTGAAATTCAAGGGACGCATATATAAGGCGGTTATAAGGCCTGTCGTATTGTATGGAGCTGAGTGTTGGGCTACTAAGAAGATGGATGAAAAACGATTACATGTGGCAGAGATGAGAATGTTGCGATGGATGTGTGGAGTTACGAGAATGGATAAGATTAGGAATGAATACGTGAGAGGTAGTCTGAAAGTGGCGCCTATAGACGAGAAAGTGAAAGGAAGTCGTTTGGCTTGGTATGGACATATTATGCGAAGAGATGATATGTATGTAGGTAAGCAAGTGATGAATATGAAGGTAGAGGGATGGAAAGGGAGAGGGAGGCCAAGGAAAAGATGGATGGACTGTGTGAGGATGGATATGAAAGAGAAAGGGGTAAATGATCAGATGACGGGCGACAGAAAAGAATGGAAGCGAAGGACGTACTGCGCCGACCCCAAATAAATTGGGACCAGGGCAAGAAGATGATGATTATTATTACCTGGTCACTACAGGTATTACTAACTTTACTTGGCTTGAGTGACAGTGATAGAATTGCTCTAGGATATCACATTTTAAAAGACGGCAGCTTTGCGACGTTACGTAGTTATGTTGTGTGATAGGCTTTGCAGGGTTCGGTTTACCACGTTTAGAGGTAAATACTAATATGTAACATTAGGTTTGCTTAATTTAAAGCAAAAGTGATGAAATGTAATCTATTTTTCTTCTGAATTGATCATGATTAGCATTCAAACATCACAAACTCCCTTATTACAACTAATTATCTACATATGTTTACAGACATGTAGGAGATTAATTACTGATGTACATATATAACTTATTGTAGAAAGGAGTTGCATAATCCAATTAAGGAGGCACGTGAAGCATTTAGACGTAGCGTCATTCATAGTATTAATTGCGTTACCGTGAATGTCGATAGCATAATTATTATCCCTTCGGGTTGAGGAGGTCAGACAGGCAGTCGCCGTGGAAAAGCTCATATTCAGACAAATCCGGTTAGACTAGAAAGCGGGCTCCAGGTTGAAACTGGTATAACGCTAGGAGGATGATGAATGTCGATAGCATATCTTGTGATTTCTGTTAAACTAACATATTATTAGGTCTATAATTTGTAGGTACCTATGTGAATTGAATGGAGTGATAGAATATGGAGGAAGACACATTTTAGGCAAGGTAGTGATACTGAGAGAAGCAGCAATAGCCTAGTGGAGAGTACACAACCAAATACAATAATGATACAAAATTTTAAGTTTCTTTATAAGTATTTATAAATATCTTTATGCTCGCGCTTAGAGTATTTCAAATTGAGTTATTCAGAGTCAGTTTTACTATAATAAAAGCCACCATTTTTTTTTTGAGCGCTGTTTATAGGCAGTAAAATCATTCCGCAGAGAGTAATATCACTGTCAAGGTTTATTTACATTGTAGAAATATTTTCCCCCGGCGTACAAGAGTTATTGTATAATTTGGTTGGTAGGTTGCATCTACAAGGGTTCGCCCGCCCTAGTTTGCAGAGTTAGAAGTAATTCATCCCGTATTGTTGAATGTTGGAAAAAAGGGATTTGACCGCATGAATTATCTTCAAAACTATTATTATAAGATGTTCGCTGTTCACATTGTTGTATTAATTATGTTTATCTGTGACAACAGAATATCTATAAGTACCTTGCATGAGGTGGAAAAGCTTTGTCTTTAAATCTTCTACCTATCTTTATCGGACTACAGAAGTTAGGTACGCCTTGGAGCTGGCACACATGATTAAAAAATGCTAATGTTATGTGGCATTTAGTATGTACTTATTCAGAGACACAAATTTATTGGTATACCTAAGGCATAAATGCTAATTATGCTAAATCAATACTAAATGATAATAACTACTTATATACTACTTACTACTAAAATTAAATTAAAATATTCAAATATAGGTACAATACAAAAAAAAAACAAAATCAAAGGGCGTCGTGAAAGTCCTCCACATCGCCGTCTATTGGGAACGTGCCCAGAAGACTGGCAGCATTGCCACGCTGTATGGCAATGCTAATTTTTTGAGCTAGATACATACCAGCCTTCGGTCACGCGAGGCGTCGACAAGTCTCTTCGCAAGTTCTCTATATAGAGATCTAGCACTTGGGCCCCATGAACCCAACGTTTCAACTCCAAACAACTCAAATACGTAATCCCCTACGAGATTAACATATTTGCGCCGTTTTAGAGTCTCCGCCGTGGCAGCAGCAGCGCCCGCACAACCCGCTGTGCTAGGAAGATGAGATGGCGCAAGGGTATCGACACACGTTGCGTCCCACACCAAAGGCCTACCCAACTTCCAAGGCAGTAGAGACATTCCATCTGGTCTTTTACCATCGTTGCGTGCCAAATCCTGAGGTTCAAGTTGGGCTGGAACGCCAGCGGTGACAAGAGCCCGACGGAGAATGTCATTCAGGTTGCTGTGTCCTGAAATACGACCTGCGCTCCTGCTGCATGATAGGCCATGGTGACCAAGGCTGTCGGCAGCCTCCCCACAGTGACAACGATGTGGAGCGACACATGGCGCACCTAACCGGAGGCAAGAAGCTATGCGAAAGGTCGTGTCGTCCACCATGGTACCTATGTTGGACGATGGCAGTGCTTGAAGCCAGAGCCCCGACTCCCACTCTCCCACAGCCAGCAAACGAGCACGCTCTGCAGCATTGTACGATGTACGGAGGAGATTTTCTCGTACTGCGCTGCAAAGCGGCCCGTCCCACTGCCTCTGAGAGGATAAATTTCGGGGCAACTCAGTGCTTGGACAAGCCATTTTCCAAGCATTAATGGCAGCGATCTTACTCGGCACCTCAGAATCGACCAGTGTGGGTGCTAAGATTTTCCTGGTTAATTCTGCAGTGCTGTGGACCGATGACAGAAATGCTGGTAAGCTCACGTCGGAAATTTTGCGTACGCCAAGCCCACCCAGGCGAACAGGTAATGTCGCCTGTAGCCATGCTCGGTCGTTCAGAGCCACATTTAAAATGTTGCTTAGGGTGTTTTGTAAAATTTTGTTAATATTGACTAGTGGGCTTGGGTTTTTCCAAAAAGGCGAAGAACGTAAAGCGTGTGTGAACTTAGGCACAAAAAGACAGTATCGAATAATAGTGAAAGCCGAATGTATATTAGTTTTGAGCAGGCGGTCCGAAAATTAATTATAGTAATTTAATTTAATTTTAGTAGTAATTAGTATATAAGTAGTTATAATTGTTTTATGTTAAAATTAATTTAATTTTGTGGTCGTTAATAATTAAAAAAATAGTAAGTACAAAAAAAATATACGTATTTTTCCAGCATTGATTGTACAGAATGATAAAATAAATATGAATAAACACGCGGCGTGGGTAATGTCCGGTAATAAACTGCATTGCAATTTAATATAATAATGAAGCATAAACGAAATGCTTTCGCACGAGCGTAAGAAGTCACAATGTAGGTACCGTACGGTGAGACTACAATATACATGTAGTAATAACCAGCCTCCGTGGTCCAGTGGATAGCGTATGTCGCTACTGATCGGAGGACCCAGGTTCGATTTCCGGGTCGG
The DNA here is from genome assembly GCA_944739405.2 of Euclidia mi. Classification (NCBI taxonomy): domain Eukaryota; kingdom Metazoa; phylum Arthropoda; class Insecta; order Lepidoptera; family Erebidae; genus Euclidia; species Euclidia mi. The sequence goes on along the minus strand of OX123199.2, from coordinate 28,832,242 downwards.
GCAAAAGTGTTACTGGGTTTTTCCGAATTCTCAGTAGCAGCACGGAGTCTGGTAATGTGCCCGGTAACGGCAATAGGCTCGCGGAATAGGTATTTATTAATACCTATTCTGAAAGTAAATGTTTCGCAAATCTGGTTAGACTTGTAGGGTAGGGGTGTGCAAGATTGCGCAGTGTATAAGATTGCGCAGAGCGATTATTCACTCAGGAAGCAGTTTTTGGCGGCCATCTTCAGTTGAAAGCGTCCTACCGACATTCTAACTGTACCGGCACAAAAATTTACGTTTTTAATACAATTTCCTTAAATTTATTTGAAAATAACTAAATTTGATACCAGTCTTACATAATTTAGGTCTTTTATAAACGTGGTTGCAGTAAATATAAACCAGGTAAGTTGTTCTTATCTGCTTATTTCTATCAAATTACTCTCGAAGTGTGTTTTGCCTGAGCCAGTACGACATTCAAGTCAATAGATGGCACTTGTGGTATTTTAAAGCAGTTTATTACTCATTGTGCAAGAATGCGCATAGCTATCGTGTACAAGACTGCGCGCGAATTCTTGTACACTGAATCATATTTTATTTGGAATTCGTTTTTCATTAGCTATATGTAAGCTGTTAAGCTTATTAATAGCCAAAAAGAAAAGTATAAAGCCTTTACCTAAAAAGAATAAGACTGTTAAGCCAAAGAAGCCAGCCAATGCACCCAAGAAAAAAATATGGTCATGTCCACGTTGCTCAGAAGTGTACATTGAGCCAATTACCGAAGACTGGATTGAGTGTATTCGTTGCAAAGAATGGTGGCACGACAAATGCACAGCATACGTGGTTCGCGGGAACTTCCAATGTGATGTTTGTGAGTAGGTAATGCGCATTGACCAATATGCGCAAACTTGCACACCGGGGCCGCGCACTCTTGTCCGCATACTTTGTGCAAGAATGCGCATTTAGGACGCAGCAATTTTTTGAAATATTTCCTAAAATGTTACCTTTATATTTTTTATAATATTTTTTTTCATAGCCAGATAACCTAAATAAACGAATAAAGACTGAATTTGATTCTAAACTGCTGCGTATTTTTTGTAGAAATCATAGTAGCTAAAGTGCGCAGTCCTGCACACCCCTACCCTAAGCGGACCCCGGCCTTCAAGAGGAAACGTCTTGGGTGCAACGGTAACCGGGATAAAGCTAGGACGATGAATGAAATTTTAAATGTAGACTCACATTCTTTTAGTATTTATATAGTTTACTACATGTGATTAAAGCGCCATGTGCGCCGAGCTTAGTGTTTAATGTTCCCTATGGACCGCTTTTGCTAGAAATTGGAAAACATATAGGTACACACAGGAGAGAAAATAACATACCAAAAGCATTGTAAACGTTTTGTATTGAACAAAAAGAGAACAAGTGCAAAAAGAAAACGAAAACTGTATTATTATAAAGCACTAAGACCCTACACTATCTTTTTTGTTTGTTATTTTGTGGTAGTGAGTAGGTACGTGAACGCAAGTGATCTTTTCCTAAACTGTTGAACCGATTGAAATAAGTCTTTGATTATATGGTAGACTTAGTCCTTGGTTAGTTTAAATTAAGCACTTAAATTAGACAGATTGTTGTAGAGATACGGGAATTAAATAAGGTGTGTCTCAAAAGCAAATTTTACAGCTCGTGAAACTACACATTGTTTTTATAAATGTTCGCCTTTGTTGGTTATGGCTGAAGTTAACCTACGGAGAATTGAATGCTTTGTAAATTTCAATATCTATCAAGTTGTCAATATACTATGGTTGCATTATTATCTGATAAGTTCCTGCTAAAACTATATTTCAGATAACACATCCAAATTATTTTCCAGTTTTAAATTAATCTGGAAGATAACGCCGATCATTTCGGTGGTGAAACTGGGTCTAAGTATATATAAAGTAATATTTGGCCAGTTAAAGGTTAATTTTTGCGAATTTGGGATGCCATCTCAAACACTAAACCGAGAATGAAGTAGAAGAATGATAAACTTGGCATGTTTTCTTCCGTTTTCAGATCACACTCTTAAACTTAATATAATAAAACTTAAATAATATGAAGATAGGCAGAAATTATGTTTAAGAAGTGATACAAACCTGGTCGACGTAGATAATCTGGTTCTCGTCGCCGTCAGCAAGAATGGAGGAGTACTTGTTACATCCTGAAACAATAAAGAAAATACTTAATACGTTTGAGTTTTATGCCTGTCTATGAATGTTCTAGTTAACACTTCGGTGACAAATTTAAAGTTTATATACATAGTACATACCTAGAGGAACTTCAAGATAATAACAAAATTATAGATGTTATATGTATAACGGAACATTTTATGAAGGCAGGACACGAGATAAATCTAAATATTCCTAATTATATACTGGCGTCATCTTACAGTAGACCAAATGTAAAAGGAGGAGGAACATGCATTCTACCAAGAAAGGAACATAAATTCAGGGAAATATCTGCCACCAGAAAATTCTGTCTAGAAAATCGATTTGAATGCTGTGCAGTCGAACTTGTCTTTTTGACTATAAAATTGTCGTCATTTCTGTTTACAGAACACCTAAAGAAAATTATCTGTATAGATTTTTACAACGGCTTGACAAATACCTATACATACACTATATATCTAAATCTAATTATAAGAATATTATAATCGGCGTTGATATTAATACTTTGGATTTTGAATGTTTATTACTAAACTATAACCTAAAACCATAAAACTAACTTTACATGAACCGACTAGACTAGCCAGCGAATCATGTATTAATAATTTTGCACATAATTTTAAAAAGTTATGTAAAACCGAAGTGCTGGAATTTGGTTTTTCAGACCACACTGCCCAAATAATTACAATTCCTGTGAAAAAAGTAATAGCATCAGTTACTGGCGCACCAAGAAACGGGATTATGGGAAATTTAAAAATTGTATTAAAATCCTATATTTTTCAAACATTTATAAAACTAACGATCCGAATTCAGCTTACAAATTTTCATAAATGATTTCATACTGTTTAATGATTTATGCTATCCAAAAATTATATTTATAAATAATGTTAGCTCCAAGCCAAAGAAGATATGTGCTATGGCGATATAGACTAAAACCTTCAGAGAAAAATAAGACAAAATATAAAAAATATTGCAAAATATTTCAAAAGGTTATATCATTAACAAAACGCGCTCAAAATAACTGTAAAATAATATCCTCAAAAAATAAATGTAAGACAGAATCATATTATTAATAAGGTTAGAATCAATGTGCCAAAAGAAAATATATGCATCGTTATAGATAAACATAATAATAACATTTACGATCCCAAAGACATAGCAGAAGCATTCAACAATTATTGATTAAATAGACCCAATCCCGGGTGCTGGTAAAAAGTAACTTCTTTAATTAATCATCAGTTAAATTCGATGTTTCTTGCTCCTAGTACACCATAACAAATTAAGGGGACTACAAGAGCTAAACGCGAGTTTTATAATGCTTTAAAGTATATGATTCAACGCAGTTAACACAATCAGAAAAATATATGATATTCTTCAGGATATAATCTAGTTAAGTACTGTGTTGAAAACATAATACAACTAACTTTAATCGATAGAAAAAAATCACAAAGATACCTCTAAAAAAATATTCTAACGAATAAAACCATATTAAAATACATACAATCATTCTGATTTTTTGACAAATTATTCAACAAGCAACATACTAACGAAATACTGTTTTATTTTTTTAATCCAATCAATACATTTTCTGTAATTAATTTATTTCATTTTTTTTTTAGTTCTGAACGTCCCGTCGTCGTCGCGCTTCTCTTTCTTATGTATACAATCCGACACTGACAGCAACAGCTCAACAGAATAGCTGCACTCGGCGCCTTAATAAAATTATAAAGAGTCTCAAAAACACAAACAGTGTAGGGTATGATGGAATTATTGCTACTAAAATTATCAAATCAGTACATGATCATACCGTGTGGTGACGAATTAAGAATACGGTATGTCACCACCCCATATCATCCCATAGGTGTCGTAAGAGCCGACAGAGGGAGCATATTATGCAGAGAACAGCACTGTAAGAGAAGGAAAACTTGATAAAAACCCTATACCAACCCTCCTTTCAAAGGAGAGGCCTGTCCAGTAGTGGACTGTTAAAGGCTGATGATGATAAAATGATCATATCTGTCATCACCTTAGCTATCTTATTACTTTGTGTATATCGACCAGCATATACCCGCCAGTTCTTAAACTATCCATTATACAGCCTCTATATAAAAAAAGATATAAACGACTGATGGAAAACTACAGACCAATATTGCATTGTTGTCAATATTTTCAAAGATTTTTGAAAAATATTTAAAGGTATGGTGAAATAAATACCTACTATGAAAAAAAAACAATATTCTTTGCACAGAACAAAAAGGTTTTCATTTATGAGTTTATAGCAAATGTGATATGTCATATTGACAAGAGATCTCCAGTTTGTGCCATCTGCGATATGTCTCAAGCACTTGACTATGTGGACCACAATATTCGTATCAATAAACTAAACGCATATGGTGTCGGAGGCAATGTTCTAAGATTAATTAAATCGTATTATCAAATAGAGGACATGTTACTAAAATTACAAAAGTGAACCCTAAGACAAAAAACGAAGAAACACAAACCTCGATGAAGCATTCTTATTCTGTCCCTTAAGGTAGTGTGTTAGGTCCTCTTCTATTTATTATATATATGAATGATCTACCAAAATCAACAACATAACCTATGACGTTATTATGACAGTACAATTACGATTGCTTGTAGGAACATAAATTGTTATCAATTTGACATAAAACATTCTTTGACGTCTATAATCTCATGGTTAAAAAAAAATTCAAATTAATTTGACAAAAACAAACATCATGCATTTTGGACAAATATTACAAAACTCATTCAAAATTAACTTAGTTTATGATGATTTTACTATAAAGGATTACCTCGTTTACAGCACGTTTTCTTGGTTTGACAGTTGTTAAGACAGTGGATTAAATTGGAAAACCATATTGAAATTCTATGTAAAAAATAAGTAGCTTATCGTATGCATTATATAAACTTGCACCAACTACATATCAACACTACTACATATATTACTATCGCGCGCGTATTAGTGCTCGGCCACAGTGAAAGGCGGGCGCGGGTGCGGGCGCGACGCGGGAAACTCAAACATATGGAGCTCTATAGGAGTGTCCGTAGTGGAGAGCGGGCGCGGCGAGCGGTGCAGCGCGGGGAGCACGCGGGCAACTCAAACCATAGAACTTTCATACAAGTGTCCGTAGTGAATGCGCGGGCGGCAAGCGGGAAGCAATGCGGAGCGTGAGGATCTCAAACTTTTATGAGCAATGATATTATGAGTAACTAGCTGACCCAGCGAACTCCGTATCGCCTTATGTATCTATCTACCTTGTGTCCTTGTGCTTTTGTGACCAAATATTTTTTTCATTCATTTTTCATATTTTTCATTTTCTTTATTCATCCATTCATTCATTTTTTCATTCATTTCGTTCATTAATTTTTAAGAGTATTTATTTTGTTCCCTTTTTTCCAAGCCCCTTTTCCAAAGTTACCATTGACTTAGCGCTTAATCTCTTATCATTTCAGAGTCTATAAATGATGAACAAACAAAAATAGATTTTTGATAATATTGAATTCCCCATTCCCTAAAATATCGGACACGATACCCATATATCGACTTTAAAAAGATCCCGTCCGCCATCTTTGATTTCCTATCCACCATCTTTAATCACGAAATAGATGTTGTATTTGGATGCACCATCCCTTAAATCATCAAAGACGATACCCATATTGATTTAAAAAAAATTCCCATCCGCCACCTTTGGTTTCCTATCCGCCATCTTGAATCACGAAATAGATGTTGTATTTGGATTCCCCATCCCTTTAAACACCGGAGACGATACCCATATTAATTTCTTAAAAAATTGCCATCCGCCATCTTTGATCACAAAATAGATGGTGTTTTTGAATTCCTCATCCCTTAAAATATCGGAGACGATACCCATATCGACTTTAGAAATATCCTGTCCGCCATCTTTGATTTCCCATCCGCCATCTTGAATCATGAAACAGATGTTGTATTTGGATTCCTCATCCCTTTTAACATCGCAGACGATACCAATATTATTTTTTTTATTTTCCCATCCTCCGTCTTTGATTTCCCATCCGCCATCTTGAATCACGAAATAGATGTTGTATTTCGATTCCCCACCCCTTAAAATATCGAAGGCGATACCCATATTGATTTTTTAAATTTTCTCATCCGCCATCTTTGATTTCCCATCCGCCATCTTGGATCACTAAATAAATTTTATATTATTAATCAGCGTCCCGAAAATCTCGAAAACGATACCCATATAGATTGTATCCTGTTCGTTTAGCCTTTTTCTGCCTTTGACCCAACCCTCCCCCTTCTCGTTTGACCATTTTATTATTTTTGTCTGGCCCCTAAAAGTTGTGGCGTAATTGTATGTAGCCTTATAGCCTTTCGGAATAATTGGGCTATCATAGGCAATAACAATTTTTTAAATCCGACTGCTAGTTCCTGAGATTAGCCGACATTATCTTTTAGCCTTTTTAGCCTTTTGCCCGGCTCCAAAGGGTCGAAGCATTATGATAAATAGCATATAGCCGGAATCAAAAATCTATCGTATACAAAAATATTTTTTCAGATCCGACCGGTAGTTCCTAAGATTAGCGCGTTCAAACAAACAAACAAACAAACTCTTCCGCTTTATTATGTTAGTATTAGTATAGATATGCGAACAATTTAATCAACGTGCACAATATGTTGTTATATTATGTGACGTGACAGTCTGACAGATATGCGATAGCACATGCGCCGCAATCAATTAATTATCAGCGCATGCGTTCTTACTTCCAAGAGGTAAATTTGTGCCGTACAAACTTCTACCCTCCCTACAATCCCTCCCAGTTTGATTTTTACAACTTATGGTAGCCTATATCCGTCTCCATGGTCCAATATATGTATCTCTATATTAAAATTCAACAAAATTGGTTCAGCCGGTTCAGCGTGAAAACGGGACATACATACATACACAATTTCGAATTTATAATAATATTAAGTCGGGATTATCAATGGGTTTCTTCCGACATGAAGCCCGCTGGGCGGCAGCACTAAGAATTCAGGTCCGGAAACCTGTCAAAACTGCCATCAAACAATGAAGTATATCAACGCGCACGCGAATTTGAACTTTATACAGCGGTAACAAATTGAAGCCCGCTGGGCGGCAGCACTGAGAGTTCAGGTCCGGAAACCTGTCAAAACTGCCATCAAACAATGAAGTATATCAACGCGCACGCGAATTTGAACTTTATACAGCGGTAACAAATTACAAATTGACTCTAGGTTTTAGTTAGAAAACGTTTGTATGGAAATAAGAAAAGGGCTGTTTTTAAGGATTTTCAGGCAATTATTAGAATTTTTCTCGCCGTAAAAACCATCTTTGAACTTCAATGAACATTTAAAAAAAAGAATTGGCCAAATTGGTCCAGTCGTTGTTGAGTTATAGGCTTACCAACACATTTTGCGATTCATTTTTATATTATAGATTATTAAATCAAGTGCGAGTCGAACTCGCTCATCAAGGTTAACGTAGTAGAGGGATTCACTTAACATAAGCATCACATAGCCCCCTAGCCAAATATCACTATCAATTTTTCGCCTGCAAAAATAACTTTGCTTTCCTTAGTGTTTGTATAAATCGATATTGTTTATTGATATTGAGCACCAAAGGTTTTGGGAAGCAAAATTTAAATTTAAAAATCTCCATAGGCACCCCGCTAGTACAGGATAGATTTTTTTTGTATGTCAATCGTAAACCGGTTCACAGAATAGGTACATCTACTTAGGTACTAATTTTGAAATTTGTAGTCTTAATAGTTTCGGCATAAAGTGGCTGTGACATAGGAACGGATAGACAGACAGACATGGCGAATCTATCAGGGGTTCAGTTTAAAACCACTATGGCTACGGAACCCTAAAGACAGGTTATTTACATATCAGTAAATTTTCAGAAATGACACACTAACGCACTCGTGGATAACTCCACATTGCGATATCACACAACATTACAATGAGTCCTCACAGAAGATGGCATGTTTCAATACTTTCAATTATCGCGAGTGAAAACGAGACAAATGTAATTTACTATGGTGCGACAAAATAATTAATTAGATGTGACGTTTTATATAACTTAATAGATGGAGGCATACAATCGCAAGATCATCTCTAAAAGAATCTTCCATTTATGACCATGACACATTACCCATCAAAATGAAATAGTACTTCATTTGAAACTTTGAGATCTCGTTCATAGTATAAAGATTGTATTGATATTCGTAGTGACGTTATAATTGTATCGATACTTTGATTTTACAGACTAGCGTCGGCCCACGGCTTCGCCGATGTGGGTGACAGTTATCGCAAGAGACCCCATGTGGCATTGTGATCTCTTATACATCACAATGGCACATGGGGTCTCTTATACTGCAATATTTCATTTACAATGTTCAAAGTATAAGTTGCAAAAATCAAACTAGGAGGGAATTTAGGGAGGGTAGAAGTTAGTACCTACGGCACAAATTTACCTCTTAGAAGTAAGAACGCATGCGTTGTAAGTTGAGTGCTGCGCATGTGCTATCTTTAATAATATAGTATATCTGTCAGTACTTTCACATCATACATATTGTTATATCGTGCACGGTGATAACATTATTCGCGCATATAAACTAATAATTATAGACTACGCTTAAACGGCTGAAACGATTTTCTCTACTAATATTATAAATGCGAAAGTGTTTATAGATAATATATATTCGGTATATATAATGAAAGATAATGTCATGGATACTGACCGGATTACTTTGTACTCTATAGAGTTTCTGAACTCTTTAGACTAATCAGGAGTCTCACACAACTTGAGACTGAAAGTAAATTTATGTTATCCCGACTTCAACGCGCGCGAAGCCGCGAGCAAAAGCTAGTACCTATTATATAATGACGATGAACTTAAAAAATGCAAAGTATCTATATAAATTCTTATTAGTTTTATTTGAATGTTATTATGTTATTTCGAATACAATTTTCGAATTCTATTCGTTCCTGAAGTTACTAGAATATTCCAATTTTTATTAAAAATATTTTTCTTTTTTAAATATTAACCAAATATTCATAAACATTTTCCAAATTTCATAGAAACCAACATTCTCAAAACAGTTATAAATGTGATTTGAACCCACGCCCTCAGACCGTGAGGCGGTTGTATTATCCGCACGGCTATAGCCTTGTTAACAGTTAGTTGCGAATTTGGCGAACTATTGACAGAATGTTACTATGGTGAGTGTTAACGTCATCTAACTGAAAACTCATATTAATCTAGCCGCGATCCGTCACAGAATACTAAATTTGACAAACACTGTACACCGCACCCGCAAACGCGCCACTACGGACACATGAAGACGAGCGCGGCGCCGCGCGCGGCCCGCGCGCGGGCTGCCCGCGCTACTATGGCCAAGCACTTAGGGCCTGTTCACGAGATCGGTCTAAGCGGCGCGCGTCGCGGCGGGCGGCGCGGTAGAGCGTCGTGCACGCCACGACCCTACAGCAGCGGTAAACGCAGCGGCAAATGTGGACGTATTTGGGCCGACGGAGTTACCCATAAATATGGCGATAACCAAAATATCTTTGTGTAACTATACGGTATACCTACAAAATTGTCGACATTGGATCTTCATTTCTTACAAGTATTTTATATCAAAGGAATAATGCATATTCGCAATTAATGAGGCGTTGAATAGGTAGGTACCTACACAACGTAGATTACGGTAAGTAGGTAGGTAAACCACCTTTTAACTTTCGTAGTAGCTGTGTCTGCACCTAAATAGGTACATATGTACATTACACAATGTTTTAATGTAATTTGCGATTTATATTAAAACCTACCATTATATTCTGTAAAACATTGTTTCATTACATCTCGCAACGTTTTATTAACATTTTTGTATTTATACAGCGGATGTGTTGCTATCCATAAACGCGACCGTTTTAAAATTTCGACTTTAAATGTCTCCGTATTCATTACCACCACAAAATATTTAACAAATAGTTTAACCGCCTAGTTCGTCCCTCGCGTAACGCTGTCTGTGCCGCTCGGAGTCGTGGCGTCGGACTCGGTCGCAGTACATTTGTTCCCGCCGCTCGCCGCACCGCCCGCCGCGCCGCTCGCCGCGCAGCCATTCGCGCCAAAAAAAACGCGCGCGTTATCGCTGTGCGCGGCGGCTCGTGGCGTGCTTCGAACGTTTTCATACATTTGATCTTACCGCTCGCCGCCCCGCGCTAAGCCGCCGCTCAGAGCGGCAAGGTCGTGACAGGGCCGTTATGGTCTCGTAGAATCAGTCCTCAGGTATGGTATAATATTTAGGGAAATTCGACCAATAACAATATGGCATTTAAAAAGCAAAAGCGATGCTTACGTGGTATGTTCCGCCTAACTACTACGGATAGCTGTAAACCAATTATGTATTAAGAAGCATAACATCTTAAATCTTCCTTCTTTGTACATCTTGGAAGTAGCATTGTTTGTTAAAAGTTATCAGTAGGAGGTAATATTTATTACCTCGACGTGATGGCAACAGAATCTATATTCATCCAGCTAAAACCGCACTATTACACAAAATCATATTATGTAAAGCTCCAATAATATATAATAAAATTCCAAATAACATGAAGCAACTGAATACAGGCATGTTTAAAATGAAATTAAAAAAAAAATGCTCTTTGAATAATCTTATTATAATATAGATGACTTCCTCATTGACAAATATTTAATGTAACAAATATAAATATTAATTTTCAATTGTATATCACATCTTAACAAAGTCTTGGCTTATTATGGTGTTATTAATATATATTAATTACATATTAATAACAACAGCACATTTATGCCGCGAGACCAACGGGTCTCGCGGCATAAATGTGCGCGTGGGATCGGGAGGTCCCGGGTTCGATTCCTGGGTCGGGCAGTGTTACTGGGTTTTTCTGTCACGAAATTCTCAGTAGCAGCACGGAGTCTGGAAATGTACCCGGTACGGCAATAAGCTCGCCCCTTATTACGTGGGACTAAAGTATTTCTGGCGAAAAGTGGGTGTAGAAATCCACCTCTGCCTACCCCTTCGGGGATAAAAGGCGTGACGATATGTATGTATGTATGTATTAATTATGTTTTTGCTTACTTGTTAATTATGATATAGGTATTTTTGTTTATTTTAATTTATTTTATTTTATTTTCTTTGTATTTCATTATTTTAAAAATATTTTTGATATTTTATAGTAATACATTTGACACTGTCCAATTTTATACACTAATTTCAATTATTATGTACCTTTTTTATTTGGAATGGCTCACTAATATTTGTACACCAGTTATTAATATGGTCAAACAAGTTGCTGCAACTAATTGTTAAAGATCTGTGTAATAAACATTTTTATAATGTTTTTATTATGTACTTACACGTGTTTTAGCAAATAAATATTTTTATCTTTATCATGTTTAAGACCCGTTTTATAAACGTACTAGTCGACGCCAGCGGCTTCGCACGCACATATTTTTGAATTTCCCATTTTTACCGATCCCGTGTGAATTTCGCGAAATCCCGTATCAGTGCACCCCTACGGTGCCCAAGGAACATAAATGCTAAATTTCATCTTCTTACGACCAGTAGTTTCGGCTGTAGCGTGTCTGTCAGTCAGTCAGTAACGTAAGGATTTTATATATTAAGATTATAACGTATTATCATGTTTGATTATTTGTTATGGTGGGATGATGACAAAATAATAAAGATAAATATAAGAAAACCCAACACAGCAACGATTTTCTGTAAATGCCTTTTTATTATTACCATGACAATAGGGTAGTTTCCAGGGTCAAAATAATTACATTTTATTTAGTCCGTATCCGTTATTTTCTTTTTTCTATATTTTTTCTATTTTTCTATATTTTTTAGATTATAAAAAAATATTGGACACGTATTTTTTCTTTTTTCGATTAAATAAAAAATAACAAAGATATAGCCCATTAAAGTTACATGTGACGTCACCCCATGCTAAAAAATGCAGCACGGCGTGACGTTATACGTAACTTTAATTAACAGATAAAAAAATACTTATCGCTTATTTTTGAATAATCTAAAGAACGGACTTATAAAATTTTTTTCGTCAACTAGCCTATTGGCAAATATACAACAACCTGTAGTTTGTGAGAATACCTCTAATTTGGCAACTCAATATTATGTTGATCTACATAAAATTTGTTTGTAAATTACGTCACAATATTATTATGGCGCGCAAATACTACTTTTGTATATTTTCTTATTGCTCGTTACTTATCCTTTTGAGAGTAGTTGATACATAATTATCATACTAGATTTGTTTACAGATTTCCGCCTGTTGGTAAGTAATTATTAAATATTGTGGCAATCACTGCATTATCGAATGTACAATGTGTAAAATTAATTTAAACCCAATGACAAATGCCGCTGTGAGGTAACAAACAGATAAATTTACTAAAGTATTTTAGTATAAATGAAATTGAAATGCATTAACTAGATTCTGCTTGAATTTATTAATTGGAATGATTGCTTTATACAAAAGTCATAAAATTAATTCTTTGCACATAAATAATAGAGTCGATTTTTCAGTAACCATAAAATTTAATTTTGCTCTATATCATAATTGTTTAACTCATCGCATAGTTTCGGTGGTAATCACAACCTACTGTATATCATTCCTAACTATTAATTGAATTTGACGGAAAATGTGTACTATACACGTAATACAACGGAATGGAGTTGAAGGCATTTTCGTAACCCACAAAAGCCAGCCGCAGCGGCCGGTTTTACTCTTCGGATATCTAAATAACCTATGAAAAAGTATACTCTGTATGGATTTGGCCCACGGTACTAAAGCCTTTAAGAAACCTAGCCTGCACCGGTGGATGGAAGTCATCAAATCTCGATGTCAGAAAAAAGTTTGGAGGGGTGTCCACACCACCCAGTCTTAAAGAGTTGCTCTATGAGACATGAGGCAAGCCATAATTAACAATTTAAACACACTACTTCGAAGTAGTGTGATTAATTTGTTAATTATGGCTTGCGAAAATTTACTGCCTAGAATTTTAACCCGAGCCCTGGGAATGGCTGTCTGTTCATATCTCCACTAGGCTATCGCTGCCTACCTTAGTAACATAATATGTCTAATAATAGTATATCTGTTTATACTATAAGTATCCGATTGTTATAAATCGACGGTAAAAATATAGCATATAGTGCGTACTACTACTTTAAGTTGCAGTGAGTTTAGAATCTAAATCGATCATTTTGCTGTATTCTGCTACCTAGTGATTTGGTTATATTTAAGTAATTTTACTTTAATTGGAGCAAAACTGTCGTGGAGCCTCTAGAAATGCTTCGTGGAGCTCTGGCGCTCCGCGAAGCAAACTTTGAGAATGGTTGATCTATAGGTTTACATTATTTCGCGCTAATTTGTACTACTGAATTGCACGATAACTTATGCTTACGTGCGTATACTATAAATAGAAATATTAAATAAATTCACCTACTGACAATTATTTGATTGGAATCTCTTATAAAATATCTTCTCGAAGAAGAAATAAATAAAAATACTTATTTAAAAACGAAAGAACGCTCTTAATGCCCGCATGAAGTAATTCAAGATGTTTAGTTTTCCTTCAACTTGACTAGTTTCATTAAAATATTTTCGTGCGCGGCAGAACTAAATAACTCAATTTAGCTAATTCATTTCATACTCAGTGACTAGTACTAGTGATCAGAAGTCACAGTTGTTCATTTATTCATAGAGTCAGTCATTTTTTCTACTAATATTTAATGTTCATTTATACATATCTATTTCTACAATTGAAACACAAAAATGGGTTTATTTTTGGACTGGGTTAAGCTATAAGAATGTTTGTTAGACCAAAAGATGCGGCACATTTTGGGGTTCACGACAATGGTAAAAGGTGAATTTGGCCAAAATCTGAGTTATTTCGTTCTTCCATTATACCCACGATATATATATATATATATTACGTATTTAAGCTTTTCGTAGTACACGACATTTAGTTTATTAAACCAAAATTTAAATCAATTAATTGTACATCACGCAACACGCACGTTACCTCGCAGGGAAGGGTGCGACGTACGACGACGTCGACGTAGCGAAAGTGTTGGAACGCTAATAAACAATTACATTCATAATCCAGTTCACATAACTTGGTGGCATAATTACTAAATTAGTAATTATGCCACCAAGGACTGTTTAAAACTTTGTATAATAATCTGATGAAATTGTTTAGGTAATGTACTTTATTATTCAGTTAATCATATTTTACAAGAAAGAGTAATCTCGGAATGAGCTTTCAACATTTTATTCCGTTGTAAGCTCTCATTAAGTCTTTTGAGAGGCTTTGTCGACTTTCTCACACTCAAGGATCGTGTTATCTTTGGTACACGCTCAAACGACGAGGAAATTCTCAGTACCAGTATTATTTCACCCCCAACAGGAAATTGGAACGATGATTCGAGGGTAAATGTGTACAAGGGATTTTATTAACTAGAACAACAAACGAAAACCTGTTCTTAAAAGAAGAACTTTATAAATATTTTACAAAAGAGAATTTGTTCAGAATAAAAGGCGTCGATCGCACTTATGGATGAACGGACATTAGATTAGTCGAGCACTATTCGCATCGCTAATAAGTAACTTTAAAAGTATTTATTTTAATTTTTTGAACATTCTTGAATAATATCTATGAATGCTGAAGTCTTCTCATTAATTAGTTCATAAGACTGATTTCACAACGGATAGTTATACATATAGTAAATTGTAAGAAGGCTTTTTACAATTTACTATATAACTATATGTTATGGACCAAGGATATAAATAAGGATAGGTTTCATAATACCTGCGCAATATGATGAAAGAATATTTTTGAGTGCTAAGCTGACAGAGCCTTATATTTTCGGGTGTAGGGTTATAAATGCAACGAAAGCATGACCAGGAAGACGAAAGTTTTCATAAGAACAGCGTGAATATTTAAGTGATTAATAAGGAAGGTCAAATTACAGTGATCTATTTCGACCTGAGTATCATGTCGCTCTTTATAATGGCCAACCATCATGCAAAATACCCATATTTATTACTTGATTCATAACGCATCCATTAAAACCACAATGTGTTTCATATTTGCTTTAAAACTTAATTTATTGTGCAGAATAAGCACATTTGCTTGTTAGGGAACAAAACGTAGAGTTCGGGCTGCATTAATTTGAACTGTGTCGCATAGGTCCCGATTTTAACAGTATCTTATTGCTACGTCTGTGAGTGTACTTGTGTGTGTGAAAGATTCAAAATCTAGCTTTTATTTCGCTGTTTTTGTAGACTAGACTTCATATTAGTAATTTGTTTCATACACTTTCAAATAGTGAATTGATATTTCTATAGCACTTATGTTAGTACCTACGCAATTAAATTTAGATTTAGATCATATGGGAAGTATCTCTATCTAGTTCGATATTACTGTCAAAGTGTCAATATCGATTCGTGTTAATTGCATCCATGTGATTTTGTTAATCGATATGTATTCATTGTAATCCAGTTACGCATACAGGAGACGAGAGTGTAATGGCCTTCAATATTATTGAAAATAAGGAACTATTTTGGTTTCTAGCTAATATTGTATTTTGAATTGAGCCTCACATTTTTATACCTACGTTATAATTTTTATTAAAAATCACAGGGTGTTTTAGTGTAAATGGAAAAATAATTCTAGTCATTATCGGTGCATAAAAGTAGTCATTAAAAGGCATTTTGCCAGTGTATGTTTGTTATCTTTAATAAATTATCTTATCTTAATATATAAAATCCTTGCGTTACTGACTGTCTGACAGACACGCTACAGCCGAAACTATTGGGCGCAGGAAGCTGAATTTTGGCATGTATGTTCCTTGGGGACCGCAGGGGTGCACTAAGTAGTAAATTTAAAAAAATGCAGGCGTAGCTGCTGGCGTCCTCTAGTAATGATATATAATTTATTCTAATAATAAATTTTCTAAACTTTATTTATTTCTGGATCAATATCGGAGACGCCTTCAATCTTATTATTGATATACGCATTTTATTTACCTCACAAAATTAGAGATATCTAATTATTTAAAAAATTTACAAAAGCTTATCCATTCACAATGTTATTAACTTCTAGAAAATGTACAGGCGCCGAGATTTAAATATATACTTAGTCATGTTTTATGAAATTGTAATTTCATGAACTTTGCTTAAACTTAAAAGAAGCGAAGACATACTTTCGAATAAAGTGCATTAAAATCTAAGTAAGTAAAATTATTTTAAAATAAAAAAGGAAGATTTATGAGCGTAACACTTGCAATTTATGCGCCTCGTATAAGGACACTATTTAGCAAAATACAGTTAATGAAGAAAAAGCATTGCAAGATAGGCACACTCATCTAAAATATAATGTAAAAGTTTGATAGTGCAGACTAATCTGAGAAACAACAATTATGAGTTAGAAAATAAAGTATGTGTTTGATCAATTCATTATAGAGGTAGTTTATAACTATTAATAAATGCTGCAACACTTAT
Organism: Euclidia mi; assembly: GCA_944739405.2. Taxonomy (NCBI): domain Eukaryota; kingdom Metazoa; phylum Arthropoda; class Insecta; order Lepidoptera; family Erebidae; genus Euclidia; species Euclidia mi. Next base: position 28,815,475 of record OX123199.2, on the reverse strand, counting down.
GAGTACGTATATGTCACACATTCAGGCTTATTTCAAACAATCACCGTATATCTGAAACGTAAATTCAGGAGAAGCTGGTGCATACAATCCATACGGCGGGCACCAGTTACGGAATCACAAGAGTCATTATTTAGAAACGACTATATTTATTCCATAATGAATTGTTAATGATCGCTTGTCCCGTGCCTCCGAGAGCACGTTAAGCCGTCGGATGGAATATCGCTATCCCTTCGGGTTGCGGAGGTCAGACAGGCAGTCGCTCCGTGGAAAAGCTAATATTCAGCCAAATCCGGTTAGACTAGAAAGCGGACCCCAGATTGAAAACTGGGATAACGCTAAGAGGATGATGATATTTATTCCATAAAACCTTTATACTATCGTAAAATATTTCTAATTAAATATAGCTGATGACCTCGACAATATTTACCCTGCCCTCCTCCGCAGGCAAAATAACAATTTCTGTATAACCTATTGTTTATACATACATACATACATAGACTCACGCCTGTTTCCCGGATTGTTTATGCACTACTAAATTCCTTAACCTTTTTGTTTCATACTACTTTATAATGAATAAGTGCTTGGCATACGTGGCGTCTATGTACCCATGGCTATTTCCCAGAGGGAAAGGCCGAGACTATAAATTGTTACTTGCCACCTTGCCACTCTCCTAACCCTCACATGTTGCTCAAGGCTTTCTGGCTTTACTTGTATTGTTTACATTTGTGGTGTCTGGTTACTTGATTTTTGGTACATATTTATATAACAGCTATATAGGCGTGTTAGTATGACTTTAAGAAATCTGAGAGCTAAGTATGAACTATTACGACTGAATGAATGATTATTACACCAATTCACGGTTATCCAAACGATTGGCACTAGAAATATTAAATTGTGACTCTGAGGTATAGCACTTAGAAAGAACTCTTAAAATTTCATCAATTCCTTTGGTTGTTAAAACATTCTGTATGAAGGCAAGTCTTTTCAAGGAGGTACGAATCTTAACAATTGCTAGTTAGTTACATATCGATCTTACTACTGAATGCTTATATATTAATTATAATACATAGGTAATTAGATTTTCTATGCAGTTCATCATATCGTATTATATATAAGACATTAAACGTCTAAATTATGTCGGTTATTGAGTAGACAAAGATCTTATTAAGACAGGAATTCATCCAATGTTAATTAGTATAATACGGTCTTCATGCAATAATAAGCTCAGACAGTCTCCAAGCATATGTCTAGTATGTCTACATACGAAGGACAATTTGTGAAACGTAATACTCATAGGGGATTATTTATAGCGCGTTGTCTAAACGATGTATAGGTAGATTGCGCCCGTGGGCGCTAGTATTATAACCAACCACTTATGTCGGAACCAATCTTATATGGTGCGTCGAATGAAAACCAAACGTTTTGCTTGTGAAACTGCCGGTACGTCCTTACGTCATTTAAATGTTATATATAGATGTGTGGTTGAATCAAAATAAACTCATTGCTGATAGGCTGTCGCGGATTGCGCATGAGGTCAAACATAAACAAAGACGTTTTATTTGTGCTCGATTGTATATACATTTATACAACATATAATTCTCGGACTGCTTTAACGCCATTTCGCGGGGTATATTTATTGTTCAATCTAAATTAAGCGTAAGTACTTGTTAAAGCTTATATAGAAAGTGTAGCAGTTAAAACGAGATAATAATATTTAGTTTCAGAAAACGATCTTCAAATTTTCAGTCCAAAGTTTGTAAAAGGAGAGTGACCTCATTAGAATTTCAATCCCAACTTGGCAGGAATAAAGTCTTATTTGAAATGGTCGTCAAGTCAATGCATAAAATGAGATTTCTGTGCGAAGTAAATAGACGAAGTTGGACGTGTCACCGACGGACTTGTATTTATTTGCCAGAACTTGATCGACGAAAGGAAATTGTTTCGTCCGTCTTGTTTATCGATGCCGCATGAAACACGTATCACACATAGTACAAGTATAATATACATTTCAGCATGCTTTTATTTTGTGCCTTGTGATGATTTGTAGTTAGATTGTCAAAGACAAGAATAATATAATCAATGGAACCTGAATATTTGAGCAAATGGCATAATCATAGAAAACATTCAACTAAAAATATTGCACGTTTGCTAATAAATCTATAATCTACTACAGTACATTATTGACTATGCACATACATGATTGGAGAAAACCAGGGCCACACTTTTTAATCGTGAATTCTGATTTTTTTAACTGAACTATAGTGCAATATTAGTAAAGCACTTTAACTGTTATAAATCTTAAATAACTTGCTATACTGGTATCATACTTAAGTAATTAATGTAGCTGGTTAACTGGTACTCATTTAGTTAGCGTTCTGAAGTTATTATGATGCAACAGGAGCTTCCCTTACATTCATCGTGCAAACAACTCGCAAACATGTTTATTGACATGGGTGGCAATTTATTGCTTGTGGTTGTTGCATGTAGCAAAAGGATTATACAAAATACGACGTAACCAAAATCAACCAGTCATCGCAAAAAGCACTCATTCACTAGCTTGGCACATGAACCTTTAATTTTAGAAGAATCGACACAAGGAATGACTTTGGCATGACGGTATGTAGATACGGACGAACCCATAGTAATAAACAAGCTATCTAATACATTAGTCAACCAATTATTGTTCCTAATAGCATGAGCACCTGAACTTAGCTTCACTAAGAGTTAAAGAAGGACCATTTATACCGAAATCAGCAAGACTCTACTACTATCACTATTACCTTTTATAATATCTATCAAATTTAAATATCAATAAATATCAACAATCAAAGTAAACAGTAACTATATCTGAAGTAAAAAGGTAAATAGTAGACTACTAAGTAATAGGTATTTATTTATTTTATTTATTTATAATCATCACTTACAACTATTATTACAGGTAGCATCTTAATCTAATGCAATAGTGAAGGCAGAAATATACAATTTACAGTTCGTAACAAACCACATGTAAGGTTATTTTACTAAAATCAGTCAGTGCACAAGTAAAAATATCAGTCTTCTCCGCGACAAGATTGAGAGTGCGAAGTGCGCGAGTCAGTGGCGCCTGAATCAACAGATTAGTGCGTGCGCGCGGCACAGCCAGCAACTGGGGCTTGCGTCGTCGCTATATAAATCTGTCTGGTACATTGAAGCACACTAGACCTAATATATCGGCATGATATATCCTACTCTCTAATTAAAGTAAATAAATATAAAGCTTATGTAATTTCCCGTCTAACTCTCAGCTCATTATATCCAACCATACCAAATACCTATATGCAGAATCGGATACATGAGTGGCTAAAAAGGATATACACCATACAGCCTCAGATATAAAAAACTAGTAAAGGATGATGCAAAATCTTGGTACCCACTACCAATAGCTTAGTGTAATACGTCATTGGATAGCTCTTTGTGAGCTAAACAAAAATTATTATGACGACTTGTTACAAATCTTAGTCCGTTCAGAAATAACAAGTACTATAACATGCCAGTTGTAGCAAGGATAGAATAAGGTTATTATTATTATTTCATAATTCACTACCCTTTTGTACATCAATAGGAGTTATGAATCATTTCCTTACCTGCCCGGGAAGGTGGGCAAGGTACCAGAGGAGGCGGGGGGCGGGCAGAGGACCGACGAATGCGCACGCGCAAACGTCGACCGACGGATAGCTTCAGTCGTTCGTTTGTATTGTGTGTGTGATTGCGCTTCCCCGTCTTCTCGTACTATTCAACGACTATTTATTATTTTATTTTTATTTCAGTAGGCAAGTTATTTTATTGGCATTAGGGACATATAAAATAAAGCTTGCAAGATCTTACTGCAGTGAGCATCTACAGAATGGAATATACACAATAGAGATTTATAGACAAAATGCACTTGAAGATTTGCCTGACTATGGGATAAATGAAGATTCTTCGCTCATGCGCGGTCATATCCAATCTCGACATATTCGAGCAAGAATATATTATTGTTATATTTTAATGCATACATACATATGCTCACGCCTTTTTTCCGTCGGGGTAGGCAGAGACAACAGATCGCCACTTGCTTCTGTCCTTGCAAACCTCACGCGCTTCTTCTACATTCATTACTCTTTTCTTATATTTTAATCAATAATAATAGTAATACTATCTCTCAATACTACTGTACATGCCTGACTGGGCGACGTACTGTAGGTACCTGTGCTCACATCATGTCCATCGTGTGGTACCTAGGCACGAGAGATTTGTAGCCCCTGCCTTATTCCTTAATGATGTGTTACTAGATGATGATGTGTAATCATTTATTTTATTTTGTAATCATTTTATTTCATTTGGTAATCATTTCATAAAGGCAGCGATAGCCGAGTGGATATACCAACAGACTGCCATGCAGAGGGTATCAGGTTCGAATCCACGGCGCGCACTAATGACTTTTCGGAGTTATGTGCGTATTGAATTGTAAATTATCGCTTGTCCTGTGCCTCGGAGAGCACGTTAAGCCGTCGGTCCCGGTTGTCATGAAGATCTTTGACAGTCGTTACAGGGCGTCAGTACCTTCTAAATAAACTGACACTAGTCTAAACCATGGAATATCGCTATCCCTTCGGGTTGCGGAGGTCAGACAGGCAGTCGCTCCGTGGAAAAGCTAATATTCAGCCAAATCCGGTTAGACTAGAAAGCGGACCCCAGATTGAAACTGGGATAACGCTAAGAGAAAGAAGAATCATTTCATATTGTAATCTCACTTATTAAGCTTCGTGGCGGCTGTTGCTTCTTTTGTATACAATAAACGGTAAAAATAATAAACAAAGGAAATCATAATCGTATTTTATTTCATTTTCTTAAGCTTTATTTGAATTTTTTGCTAACGGAAAATGCATATTACCCTGATATTATATTAGGCTGGCAATCAGATCGGACTACAAATCAAGACAGGCACCATACTTATCCATATTCTATAAGATAATACCTCTTCAATGATATATCAATATCACACACATCACTATTGGAGCGGGTACCAGATTTCATACAATCTCTTGCATCATCCTTTGTTTTGAATTCGCTCCAGCATTAGACTATACATATTTAGTCTGAACCAGATAACTGCGTTACATTCTAATTGGATTTGACCAATGCGTTATATAAGGCTGTGATTGCTGTGATATTGGTAAAACCATGAACTGTGCGCATCATAAAACTTAAATTTCTATAAGCCTTTTTACAGCACTTGACGATGTGATCGCGAAATGTTAGCTTTGTGTTAAGACTAAGTCTCTAACTTCTGTGACTCTAACGCGATGTTTAGAGTGCCGATGCATTCCATCAATATTGTAATTTATAAACAATGGGATTATGTGCCCGCGAGAAGAAGATTGTGACACATTTTTGAGAGTTAAACAGTAAACAGTTCTCCTTACTCCAAGTTACTACACTATTAATGGCCATTTGTAAGCGATCACAGTCATTATGTAATTATAAACTGTAAAAGTCCAAGATTACTACCTTGACTGACACCAGACCACGTAAAGTACAATTCTGACTTATGCCCCGCGTACTCTACGTATTGCTACCTATCTCTCATGTATGTGCCGAAGAAATGAAGTAGATGGGGAGTGAAACCAACGCCTACTAACTTCTTAAGCAAGATGTCATTATCGACCAAGACGAATGCTTTTTTGAAGTCGAAGTAAGCAGCGTCAACTTGTCTCCCACTGTCTACTGTCGGCAACACGTGAGTCATGAAGCTGAGTAGGTTACTTCTCATCGGTTGGAAACCGTGCTGTGCCTCCGAGAGTTGGGATCTATTCTAACTTGCATAAAAATGCTGTTGTACAGTCGAACAACTTCCCGCTAGACCACCATAAGGGCGAGAATCGCTTAGCAAGACATCGTCGCTTCCAGTGCTACTTTATACGCTCATTGACACTAGTATACAAAACCAGTTTTTAGTGTACCTCGACTCTATGAGCCAGCCAAGGCATTTTTTTCGAACTGGCTCAGCGCCGACTTGTTTGATTGTACAAAGCGCTCTCATACTTGTGCCGGTGAGGATAGCACAGCCACTCACATTGTCGTTTCCGTTACTTCCTTTCGGTACTAGCACTACTCTGGTTGTTTTCCATCTTTTGGGAAACACGGCTGCCTTTAGACTCCTGTTGAATACTATGGTGTAACTGTTCAGGCAACATATATCTACAGTCCCTTAATATGTAGGTAAGGTGGAATACCGTCCGGTCCAGTAGACCTTTTCGGTTTAAGTTGTTCAAGCGCACAGCACAGCCAGTTTAGCACAGCCTCGAAAATGTATGCCCTTTTTGATTAGCGATTTTGAAGCAGTGAGACACACCAGCAAAGTGAAAATTTTATATATAATTTGTCAGGTCTTTATCTAGGGACTCCTTGGTCAGATACACGATTGGAAGATTTTCGCTCGATAGAATTTTAATTTGAAAAACATGCTTTCTCAAATATTTTTATGGACATTAAAAAAAAAAACTTTTCGCCTTGAAATTGCTACCCACCGAAAGAAGAGCTAGTTTAATAGGGACTGGTTGGACCAATGGTGGTAATAATATCATTGGGTTGAACGAATTGTCTCTAAACGATTATTACTTGAGTTATGAATGAAATACAGGGCGGTTCGTACTGTGGTCATTGTTATATGGTAATAACACCCGTTCATTAAACTTGTATGGCATTGTTATAAGGATTGCTACTAAATGCCTTAGATAGATTGAATTGGGAGAAGTTATAATTAATTGGTAATAAATCGCTTCCTGTATATATGTCAGTTTTCAAAATTGACTAGTACCAAAGAGCTATTTCATATGCTATGTACAGTGCGAACCAACCGAACGTTTTCTCCTCGAGCTTCGACAAAGGTGGAGGTCTTGGATCGAAACCGGGACAGCGCTAGGATGATGATGAGTATCCGAATGTATAATACTACTTACGATTAAATTACTACTTACAATTAATCATGGTGTAATATTGATGCATACGGAATATACCCGATTATATACATGTTGTCAGTGAAGGCTTGCTGTAAGTGAGAGTGGAAACTATCCTTTACCTGAACTCAAAGCAAAATATGAGAACAGAGAACTAACATAGGGAGATCAAAGTGCGCTTTATAGAAAACTCTAAGTGCACTTTGATCGCTTTGTGACAGAACTTGTAAAAGACAGGTATATAAAGCCTTTAATCCTTTGGCAGATTCCGTTCCAACTGAAGCGTTGAACAGCTGAGCTGCATTCGTATTTAGAACAGACGTGAATACCTTTCCCTGAAAATAAAAACCAGGCGTCCACAAAGGAGGTATTACCAGAATAGATGCGCACCTCTGGAATGTTCGGTTTATTTATCGAGTGAAATTGAAACTACATTTAATATTATTTATCGGGTGAAATTGCAACTTCATGTAATATTACTTACTGGGTGAAACCGCAACTGGAAGATAACGCTAGTCTTAGGCTCCTCTGACAAGTTACGCTTTGATAAGTTCACGTTAAAATTATTTAGATGACACGTACAAACGTTATTTTGTGTAACTGTGAGTGGCTCTCTCACGACATAGAACCTTTACTGACTTATTAACAAGAATAAATTGTATCGAGAAAATATACAGCCTCATAATTTTGAAATACAGTCGGTGGTATTTCACGTAGCTATTTCTTCGTGAATATTAGAGAGTACTGCCTCCGTATCGACCGTCATGTATGGTCAAGATAGTCGAGACCGAGAGGTTTATGTATCCTCTGAGGCTTGAACAGGTGTGACTTTCTAAATTTGTTCAAGGACAAAGTTTAGTAGGTCCGTGAATTGATCGATTTTTCAAGTGACATACTTTCTACTGAAGCAGACCCACTGAATAAGTTGTATCTTGTGTGTTCTCTTAGTCTCTAGCTTAAGGTTACAGAGAAAACTTGATCAGCGCGCATGCTATGCTTTTGTCGGCAATTTTCGCACAGGTGTAACATTTCTATTATGATTAGAAAAATTCTTGACTACACAGATATTCATGATTACAGTTTTATGTGAAAGTATACAAGTGACACACTAACTGTACACAATCATCATCGTGTTTTAACGTTATCCCATTTGCAGCCAAGCCTTTCGCCATCGAGCGCAGGTCCGTGTTCTAGTATAAGCAGGTTTTGATAGAATATTTAGCTTTCCCATATTGTTTGCAATTTACCGTGTAATTTACGTACCTCCATTCTGTGAGCAAGAATACCCAATGCCCGGGTTGGATAAACTCACGTTAGCTCCTGAATATTTCACCTTGATTACCGACCTAAATCATGCGGTATTCATAGTAGTAGTCAGTATAATACGTACTCGCATAGACTGACATGCCTTCTCAGTAACCATTTTGAAGTTTCGTTCAAGAGCTGGTAGGTCATTCTGTCTCACCATAATCTTTTTTTAACACGCAGCAAAAAATACCTTTGTCTTTGGTAAGTTTGGTTAAGGCGAGGACATATGTGAATTGGGCGTCATTAGGGGTAAATTAAAACCGTTTTCCTCCGTAATTGTTATAGAAAAAAAATCCAAAAAAATATGTCTTAATCTACATCATATAAAGCATTTTCTCTTCGGTACCAAATCCTAAAAAAATATTTTATATATCTGAATAAAATATGCAAAGTAACCTCTGTTTTTGTAGTTATTACCTTTTTTCTCCTAATCTATCAATCATAAGATTGTTTAAATTGAATCAGCCTCTTATATATTAGAACACCAAGGCAACCTTCAGCTTATTTTTGCAAATAACTTTACTTATTATTTTCTAAGGATTTTTTTACGTCACCGATACTCGCAAATCGCGCGTGGAAAACTAACTAGTAGTAGAAGATCAACGGAGTATATCCACCTTTTAACACATGCAATCACGCACGCATACGCACACACAATCTTTATTTATTATTACGTATTTAAAGTTTTATTTACAGGGTATTTGGGTTTGATCCTTTTTGAAATTGATTATTGTTGACTTTTTTGCTTAATATTTTGAATTAATTTGTTGATACAACAGAACCCAGAATAATTTAGCTCCTGCTAGAAAGGGGATACATGATAACAGCTGCATAGTTCTTATAATGTTGCTGCTAATATGCTTCAATTTATTTATTTTGTGTGCTTGTGGCTCTATAACAAAATAAACTCATATTATGCTGATGCTATACATTTATATTTTTTATACATACATTTTTCATTAAATAAATTAAGCATATTTTTTCTGTATTTTTTACTTCTATTAATCAAAGTAATCACCCATGCAATCAATGCATCTTTGCCAACGCATTGGTAGCTTATCGATGCCCTTCTTGAAGAAATCAGGTGGACGGGAGGCAACAAATTCTTCAAAGGGATTTTGTACTGCCTCTCGGGAATCGATTTTTTTTCCCGTCAACAAGTTATCCAAATTCTGAAAAAAGTAAAAGTTTGTAGGCGCAAGGTCTGGTGAGTACGGCGCATGACGGAGAACTTCCAACCCCAGCTCTTGTAGCCTGAAGTCCGTCTGCTGTGCAGTACGAGGTCGCGCGTTGTCGTGCAGGAGCAGTGGAGCCGAACGATTGACCAAAGCTGGTTGGAGACGTGCGAGCTTCTCCATCATTGTGTTCAGTTCTTCAAAGTACACATCTGCAGTAATGCTCGTCCCGGTTGGTAAGAAGCTGTGATGAATTTCACCGGCGTTAGACCACCAAACAGTGACCGCTTTTCTAGGGGTAAGTTTTCGTTTAGGGCAATGTTTGGGTGCTGAACCAGGGTCCAACCAACTTGCTGAGTTCTCACTATTGTCGAACAGGGTCCATTTCTCGTCACAAGTAACAATGCGGTTAAAAATTCCTTCATTTGTATGCCTGTTGAGCAATGCGAGGCACGTTTCGACGCGTACTTTGCGGTGGCGATTACTGAGTTCGTAGGGTACCCATTTGTCAAACTTTTTTACCTTGCCAATTTGACGCAAAAGGACCAATATTGTTTTGATACTAACGTCGAAAGCTGCTGTTAATTCAGCCATAGATGGAGGATCACCAGCTTCCACAATCGCCTTTAATTCATCATTGTCGACCAAAGTTTTTGGACGACCACAGGGTTCATTTTTAGGTCAAAATTTCCAGAACGGAAGCGGGCAAACCAATAACTGGTGGTGCGTTCGATTATAGTGTTCGCTCCGTAAACGTCGTTGATGTTGTGTGCCGCTTGTGCCACTTTGCTGCCACGACCGACGGTACCTACTCATACTCCATAATTATTAGATTTTTTAATGTACGATCTATGATGACAAAAAAATTTCGAATGCGATGAAAACGTTACACTAACTATTAAACAAATGACGATTTTAGAAAATCCATTATTTTAAAATAAAATTAATTTTAAATTAGAAATATCAGCCAAAAAACAATTATTCTGATTTGAAATGGCCAGTACGGCAGAACGGCAGTTTCATTATTAATACACTTTCTACATGTACTCATTAGGTACACCGTAAACTGTACACAGTAAAACTAGCTCATGAAGTTATTAACAGGCAATTTAATACAGAAAAGGCATGCTTAGGTCGGCGGATCGTTCATGTACCTATCACTAATTCTCACTTGCACATACTATGCAGGGATACTACAATTACCAAACAATTCAAAAAGCTATAAATCTTGAGAGGCTTTTGAACGTTCGATAAATCGTGAATGCCACTGTTACATAATGCAACCACTTCATATGTTTGGTATTCATAACCACTTGAATTAGTTAGAAAATGAAAACAGACAATTCACCAATCATAAAAGTAACTGCAGTAAGTAGTTAGTCGCTGCTCATCCAATTGTATATGACTTGAATCAGGTATACGAATACATACCAGTATAATATGTATTATATGTAGCAGGTGTGTGTGACTAACAGTGACTCTAAGATAGCTTATATGTTTAGGAAGGTTTTAAATCGTTCGTAGTTTTACCGAACGAAAATGATGGACTTTGTCAAATCTTAAAATTTCGCTATTTTCGGTTTGCTGCTTAAGATATTTGTGTTTCGATTACCGCGCTTGGTGTTCACATAATCACTAGGTGTTGTGAGTGTTTTATCCGATATTTCGTGACTTGTAACAGGCATATCCATGTTATTAATTTCAGGTATCGCATTTGAGACGAATTTACTTATTTAGTTTAACCGCGAGTGATAAAAGCACGTGCGCGTTAGCCGGAGGTCTCTATCAGCTGTCGCCTATGGCTTGCGCCACGCCTTACTGTTGCACTTGTTCAGTGCAGGTGTACGAGCCAAAGAAATTAGCGTAATTAGAATTTCGTATTTACAACAATTTGTTATTATTTTATTAAAATGATACTGGCGCACGTCCGTTCGCGTCGGCGGTCCGAATGTGGTATCATCCGTATCATAATTATTGCCAAGTGTAGGTAAATAATTCATGGAGGCTCTATAAATTAAAGGGGTTAAATATAATGACCACCATAAAATGCTTTGATACCTACCCTTAGTTCTTTAACCAAACATATACTTAACACCAGTAAAATAAAGTCTAAAATTACAATAGTACTCGCTATTTTAGTCAGGACTGCATTTCAAATTGTATTCGATAACCAAATGTAGTAAATGATCACCAAATAAAAAGGGTATGTTAGGTTCTCTTGTGACCCTCAAAAATAGCAGCCCTGCGAAGCAGGGCTCCGTCAACTTAGTTTATTAAAGTACCAAATCCAATTTATGTGTTAGTATTTCATACAACTAAAAAAGCTTTGGTTATAATTTTACATTAAAATGCTGGTTTAATTTTGGTGATCATTTACTACTTTTCGGTTAACAATGATTTATTTGGAGTCAATTTGCTTAAATAGTATAGCGAAATGTTAAAACTTTGGTTATAATTTTACATTAAAATGCGGGTTTCATTTTGGTGATCATTTGCTTACTATTTTTGTCTGTTATATTTACTATATCTGTTGGTAAGTTAAACATCATCATCGTCATCTTCTTGCCCTGGTCCCAATCTATTTAGGGTCGGCGCCACAGTCGGCGCAGTACGTCCTTCGCTTCCATTCTTTTCTGTCGCCCGTCATCTGATCATTTACCCCTTTCTCTTTCATATCCATCCTCACACAGTCCATCCATTTTTTACTTGGCCTTCATATTCATCACTTGCTTACCTACATACATATCATCTCTTCGCATAACATGTATAAGTTGAACATAAGCCTAAATTAAAATGTCTTAGAAACTGCTTGAGTTAGAAAAGTACACACTCATTCTCACTGCGACCTGCGAAGATAGTCAGTAATCAAAATTTATAGGTACTTAAGCTTTGCTACTAAGAAAGAATATATCTGCATGTGGACTTAACTCCGTATTATTACAACGTAAAACTTTATACGATTGGGTGGACAAGCAAAAGTCGTTTATTTCTTATGGTGTTGCTACATTTGAGCATTCACTTATAACAGAACAACGAGCATTCGCCGTTTTTTGTCTTGCCGAACTAAACAACGAACAGAGCCGAACATTTTTCAGATTTTTAGTGAACGCTCTAATCAGCAAAAAGGTCGAAGCAAGTGTCCATTCGCTAGAATTTTCACCAGAATTCTCGGCGGAACGCACACTAAAATACGCTCGTTTGTTTTTCTGTTATGTGACAATCGCAAGAATGCTTACAGGTGAATGTTTAAGTGTATCAGCACCATTAGTGAGATTTTTAAAATTTTGTTTCATTTGAGCAGTTTAGTCATAAAATAAATTGATAACAGGATAATATAATACTAATTCGTATTAGAGTCGTAGATTGTAGATTGGAGAGAGCAAATGGATTATTATAATGATGATTAATGTCAGCGGTTAGACTGTGGCCATTGTTATATAGTAATAGCACCCGTTAATTAAACTGGTATGACATTGTTATAAGGATTGCTACTAAATGCCTTACATAGATTGAATTGGGAGAAGTTATAATTAACTGGTAGGTAAATCGCTTCCTGTATATGTCAGTATAAGTTTTCAACATTGATGAGTACCAAAGAGCTATTTCATATGCTATGTAAAGTGCGAACGAACCGAACGTCTTCCCCTCAAGCTTCGACAAAGGTGGAGGTCTTGGATCGCAACCGGAACAGCGCTAGGATCACGATGAGTATCCGAACGTATAATACTACTTATTATTAAACTACTACTTACAATTAATCATGAGTAATATTGATGCATAAGGAATATACCCGATTATATACATGTTGTCAGTGAAGGCTTGCTGTAAGTGAGAGTGGAAACTACCCTTTACCTGAACTCAAAGCAAAATATGAGAACAAAGAACTAACATAAGGAGATCAAAGTGCGCTTTATAGAAAACTCTAAGCGCTCTTTGATCGCTTTGTGACAGAACTTGTAAAAGACAGGTGTATATAAAGCCTTTAATCCTTTGGTAGATTCCGTTCCAACTGAAGCATTGGACCGCTGAGCTGCATTCGTATTTAGAACAGACGTGAATACCTTTCACTGAAAATAAAAACCAGGCATTCACAAAGGAGGTATTTCCAGACTAGATGTGCATCTCTGGAATGTCCGGTTTATTTATCGGGTCAAATTGAAACTACATTTAATATTATTTATCGGGTGAAATTGCAACTACATATAATATTACTTACTGGGTGAAACCGCAACTGGAAGATAACGCTAGTCTTAGGCCCCTCTGACAAGTTACGCTTCGATAATGTCATGTTAAAATTATTTAGAAGACACGTACAAACGTTGTAATTTTGTGTAACTGTGAGTGGCTCTCTCACGACATAGAACCTTTACTGACTTATTAACAAGAATAAATTGTATCGAGAAAATATACAGCCTCATAATTTTGAAATACAGTCGGTGGTATTTCACGTAGCTATTTCTTCGTGAATATTAGAGAGTACTGCCTCCGTATCGACCGTCATGTATGGTCAAGATAGTCGAGACCGAGAGGTTTATGTATCCTCTGAGGCTTGAACAGGTGTGACTTTCTACATTTGTTCAAGGTCAAAGTTTAGTAGGTCCGTGAATTGATCGATTTTTCAAGTGACATACTTTATACTGAAGCAGACCCACTGAATAAGTTGTATCTTGTGTGTTCTCTTAGTTTCTAGCTAAAGGTTACAGAGAAAACTTGATCAGCGCGCATGCTATGCTTTTGTCGTGTAGTTTTATGTGAAAGTATACAAGTGACACACTAGCTGTACACAATCATCATCGTGTTTTAACGTTATCCCATTTGCAGCCAAGACTTTCGCAATCGAGCGCAGGTCCGTGTTCTAGTCTAAGCTGATTTGATAGAATATTTAGCTTTCCCACATTGTTTGCAATTTACCGTGTAATTTACGTACCTCCATTCTGTGAGCAAGAATACCCAATGCCCGGGTTGGATAAACTCACGTTAGCTCCTGAATATTTCACCTTGATTACCGACCTAAATCGTGCGGTATTCATAGACGTACAGGTCTACAATATAATACGTACTCGCATATACTGACATGCCTTTTCAGTAACCATTTTGAAGTTTCGTTCAAGAGCCGGTAGGTCATTCTGTCTCACCATAATCTTTTTTTAACACGCAGCAAAAATACCTTTGTCTTTGGTATTTAAGGCGAGGACATATGTGAATTGGGCGTCCTTAGGGGTAAATTAAAACCGTTTTTCTCCGTAATTGTTATAGAATGATGACGAAAAATGTTCGAATGCGATGAAAACGTTACAAATGACGATTTTAGAAAATCCATTATTTTAAAATAAAATTAATTTTAGGGGTGCATAGGGTTCCCACCAAGAACTTAGGGTCCCAAGCCAACCTCACCTGCAAGTGGTGCACCTGCCGATCAACGGACGAGGCTCTGGCAAACAAAATATCCCGATAAGCGGCAATAGGCTCGCCACCTATTACCTGGGATCAAAACACTGGCGAAAAGTGGGCGTTTAATATGCCTCTGCCTATCCCTTCTGGGAAACAGGCGTGAGTCTATGTATGTATGTGTATGTATTAATTTTAAATTAGAAATATCAGCCAAAAAACAATTATTCTGATTTGAAATGGCCAGTACGGCAGAACGGCAGTTTCATAGGTAAACACCTATTAATACACTTTCTGCATGTACTCATTAGGTACACCGTTACTTCATGTTACTGCACAGTAAAACTAGCTCATAAAGTATTAACAGGCAATTTAATACAGAAAAGGTATACTTAGGTCGGCGGATCGTTCATGTACCTATCACTAAGTCTCACTTGCACATACTATGCAGGGATAATACAATTACCAAACAATTCAAAAAGCTATAAATCTTGAGAGGCTTTTGAACGTTCGATAAATCGTGAATACGACTGTTACATAATGCAACCACTTCATATGTTTGGTATTCATAACCACTTTACTTAGTTAGAAAATGAAAACAGACAATTCACCAATCATAAAAGTAACTGCAGTAAGTAGTTAGTCGCTGCTCATCCAATTGTATATGACTTGAATCAGGTATACGAATACATACCAGTATAATATGTATTATATGTAGCAGGTGTGTGTGACTAACAGTGACTCTAAGATAGCTTATATGTTTAGGAAGGTTTTAAATCGTTCGTAGTTTTACCGAACGAAAATGATGGACTTTATCAAATCTTATAATTTCGATATTTTCGGGTTTCTTATTTAGTTTTATTGGTATGCAGAAATACTGATGATTAATTAGACTAAAAACCTGAGTTGAAGAGGACCTGCTTTGCAGAGCTCCTACTTTTGTGTGCAAGATGACATAACCTATTAATAAATTACCAGAAGGCGAGCATTTCCGTAAGGACTGTGACCATCTTGAAATTTGCCGCTGTATATTAAATCAACTATAGTACGTAAACAGGCGACGTGGTTTGTCTAATGCCGTATTAGTATTAAAATAAATCGGTGAAATGTAGTAAGAACATCATGTTACCAGAAGGCGAGCATTTCCGTAAGGACTGTGACCATCTTGAAATTTGCCGCTGTATATTAAATCAACTATAGTACGTAAACAGGCGACGTGGTTTGTCTAATGCCGTATTAGTATTAAAATAAATCGGTGAAATGTAGTAAGAACATCATGTTACCAGAAGGCGAGCATTTCCGTAAGGACTGTGACCATCTTGAAATTTGCCGCTGTATATTAAACCAACTATAGTACGTAAACAGGCGACGTGGTTTGTGTAATGCCGTACTTATTAGTATTAAAATAAATCGGTGTAATGTAGTAAGAACATCATGGGCTGTCATATGAGGCTGTCGATGGGTAAGACGGGACTCCATTACTATAAAACACGCAGACACTACTTGCAGACATGGGCTAGAATTCCTCTCTATACCAATAATAAAATTAAATAATATTCATAAGTCTAACCATATTACACAGTCAATTTTAACACAGTCGCTTTTCAAATTACAATGCTAGCCATAATTTCAAATTAACTGAAGAGCCTTTATAAATAAACGAGACGTCCGTCGCCAGCGGCTTCACCCGCCTCAATTTTACATATAAACATTCCTCTTGAATCATTCTACCTATTAAAAAAACCGCATTAAAATCCGTTGCGTAGTTTTTAAGTTTTAAGCATACATAGGTACAGACAGACAGAAGAGAGGCTTTATTTTATACTATGTAATGATTATGTAGCGAAGAAAGCATTGTTCATTATAAAATATTACAAGAGATAAAGGTATTTTATTAAAAATAGTTCTTAGATTAAACTTAATATCTGTTTAATACAAAGCTGGAAAACCTTCAGAAGCAGAAATGCAATTTTCAATAATCTTATAAATATAATGTTGCATTTAATCCACGGCGTACTTATGTTTGCGCTGTTTTATCGGAAATATTAAAATGCGACTAGCATTTGCTGAGATTCTTTGAGCTTTTCTCGCAGAATTTTCTTTGTTTTTAACAAAAAACCAATAGTAATAGCAACATATATTGTCTTAGACTCGGAGATCTGTTTTATCTTCTTTTGACAGACATTTTAGTAAATATTTGAGACAGTAGGTATACGATCTTAATACAACAAAGGGTTCGTGTTCTTTTTTAATGTGGAGTGGATACTCAAACACTTTAATCGTGGTGACACATAAACCTCTTGAAGAGTAACAGTGAACAGCTTCCGCATATAAATTTCCTGACTGACAGACAAAGCAAAGCCAAAACTGCTAGGGACAAAAAGCTAAAATTTTACATGTATACTCCTTAGAAAGTTTAGAGGTGCACTAAGAGATAAATTTCTACCCTTAAGAGTAAAATAGTCTTATATGGCCGGAGCCGGCGGGGAAGTCTAGTCTGTATAATATTCTTAATCTAACCATTGATCTATTTTACATTATTAAGATGTTTGAGGGTTTTAAAATGTTATTATGTACTATGGCTAAATTACTTGCTAAGAGTTTAATTTGAATTACTACGCTACGGTCCCGAAGGCTTATTGGGCAACAGACGTTGAATTGCAACAGTGCCCGTAGAACTCCAATCTCCAAGATTAGTTAGTTGGCTAGCAACAGATTGCTTTGACTTGATAATGAATTGTAAAAAAGACATATATTTTTCCTTTCGAAAAGCACACTACCGTATAATAAATCTTGTTTCACGGGTAACATTTTAAACATGCAACTAACGGATACAAAGAAGTGTTCTTTGCACAACAAGTGGTAGAGCATTCAGTCTTTTGTCTTACTGGCTGTCTAATGCCGCCGTACATACAGCTTACACTAAATAAATTGTTATTTGAAAAATAGTAGTTACCCAATGCATCGTAAAATTGTTGTCGAGCTGTGACAAAGATAATATAGGTATAACGACGGTACGTGCAAAGTGCACAACCACATATTTACGATGCCTCGATGTTCGTATAATAGAAATACTCTCAAATATCTGTGCGCCACTGGATGTTATCTTTGTGTAAAGGAAACATCGGTTTTCGACGATCCCAGCGCGCTTTAAAAGAAGAGGAAGGAAACCGGATCTTGTTTTTATTGTAATGTTTATCTTACTGATAACGAAAGAACAACAGGGGTATTTTTATATAACAATGTATTTTGTCTGGGTTTTTATATAACAATGTACGCCAAGTGTGGTGTTTTGGTCTGAATTATTTGTGTCTCAGAGTATGACATAGAGAGTAAGAAATGCCTAATCAATCCAGTCTTGAAATATTAAATGACTTTACTTTGAATTTTAGTATTTAATACATTACTAAATTATAGCCTGTTAATGTAATGCCCAAATTATAAGTTGATATTTGATATAATGTACCCTAATAAAGACAGCGTTTGTTTAACTTTATTTTGTTTATTATATTCGAAAGACTCACGAAGTCTGTTATAAGTGAACACTAGTTTAAATACAAGTTTATAGCACATGGTTCATTTAAGCAAAATATGACATTGCCACCATTGTGATAATTTACCTACCATATATACAATATAATATACCAATTAAACAATGTGACACAAAGATATTTTGGCCTAATTAGCGAAACAATTGGCTTGTAGCTGATAGAGCCCACAGCGTTTGGTGATACAAGCTTCCGTCCTAAAATAATACGCATCACAATATTCGCCGTGACATTTTTTAACGAAATTTTTCCTTATCATGTTTTATGGACTGGGAGGAAAATCTCTTTTGAGATATTGTTTGCGACTGTACATATTTTAAAATGTCTGTACGAAATCATTTCAGTTGCTAGGTGCCCGTTTCTCTAAAGATCCTGTTTCTACATTAAGAGATGAAAAATATTCATTCACACCAAGGTAGCACACTTATATTTTAATATTACTTGAACTAGGTAACTAACAGCCACCTAATACAGATTAGGTGGCTGTTAGTTACCTAGTTCAAGTTAGTTAGGTGACTGTTAGCTTTAAAAAATGTTTGACTAGTCAACGTTTACACAGGTAAACGTTGACTAGTCAAACATTTTTTAAAGCTTCTATCTCTAAAATTATTTATTACAAATTAACGATTAAAATAAAATACCTACTACACTATTCAAAAATACTTCTAAAATCTAAATCTGGTATGTGTTAATCGATTTTAAACTTTCGCGATTTGTGTACATCATACAATATTATTTAGCGGGTCTTAGTAGAAACGTAGGAGAATAACAGAGGTATTTATGCCTTTAAATAAGTAAATTATCGCGACTAAGAACCGCTAAATAATAATGACTGGTATGTGTTATATTTAGATCAATCATTCAAGACGAAGGAAACCGCTGGCTGAGATGCCTAGGAAGACAATAAATACTAAAAAGAAATAGATTTGTTTTGTGAGATTACCAGATATCAGTGTAGCCTACCGGGCCAAAGAAAATGTACTCTTTTAATATTTAAACAGTAATCTTACTGTCCGAATAATACAAATATAAATAAGAAACATTTTGCTTCTGATGTTTGAGATATGAATTGCCATTTTTACGGCGAAGATGTTGTTTTTCATGAATACTTACTTGTGATGTTTTCTTCCTTTTGGTCAAGCGATGCCATTACTTTTGAATTTTGTTTATGAAATGAAATGAAATAGTTCTTTATTTCGTGTAAACTTTGAAAGTACTTACGAAACGTCATTAAAAAGAAATATTTAATACAATTATTTTTGTGTGTCGAATTAGAACAGCTCAGTCCCAAGCGTTTTGGTCGTCTTTATAATCAGATATTTTATAATAGGCTTTTGAACACAATTTCGCTTTTACAATAATTTTGAACTTATTTATAGATAGGTCTTTTATATTATAAGGAAGCTTGTTATAAAAGCGTATACATTGCCCCATAAAACAGCTACTTATTTTGTGGAGACGAGTGCTATGAACTACGAGATTATTCCTGTGTCTTGTATTTACAGAATGTATATCACATTTTTTACAAAATTTGTCAATATTTTTATGTACATATAGCAGATTTTCATAAATATATTGTGATACAACAGTTAGAATGTTTATTTCTTTGAACTTTTCTCTTAGAGAAACTCTTGGACTGAGGTTATAAATTCCCCTTACAGCTCTTTTCTGCAGAACAAATATTGTATTTAGGTCTACAGCATTCCCCCAGAGAAGAATCCCATACGACATTAAGCTATGAAAGTAACTGAAATAAACCATTCTAGCTGTTTCTAAATCTGTGAGGCGTCTAATTGTCTTAACTGCATAAGTTGCAGAACTGAGTTTGCCCGAAAGCCTTTCTATATGTGGACCCCATTGTAGTTTGGTGTCCAGCATAATACCTAAAAACATGGTTGTCTCGACATTGGTTGGCATATGTTTAACATTGGGCATTGAAAATTTTAAAAGTTTAGTTGTCTTATTATTAACTAATAGATTATTAACATTAAACCAATTGACAACTTTAGAGAGTGCATTGTTTACTTCGTCAAAGTTACTCTGTCGTCGTTTAATATTAAAAATCAAAGAGGTATCATCAGCGAACAATACAATCTCATGATTATTCTTAACGTAATAAGGTAAATCGTTAATATATATCAAGAATAGAAATGGTCCGAGAATTGAACCCTGCGGGACCCCCATTTTCAAAGCAGAACCTGGAGATGTCTTACCATTAACCTCGACCTTCTGGATTCTGTTGCCCAAATAAGAAGTCAGGAGATCGAGAGCTTTATTTTTAATGCCGTAATGATATAGTTTCCTGATAAGAGTATCATGATGAACACAATCAAAGGCTTTAGACAAGTCGCAAAATATACCTAACGCATCTTGCGACTTCTCCCAAGCTGCAAAAATACTTTTCAGTAACTCGACTGCTGCGTCAGTAGTTGAACAACCCCTCGTAAATCCGAACTGTTTCTTGTGAAGAAGATTATGTCTATTGAAATGACTAAGTAGCTGACTAAGAATTAGTTCCTCAAAAATTTTGCTAAGTGTTGGCAATACAGAAATAGGTCGAAAATTTGAGGGGTCTGATGTGTCACCAGATTTAAATAAAGGTGTTATTTTGCTATACTTAATTAAATCAGGAAATGTTCCAGAAGTGACACAACCATTGAACACTGTTGCAAGATGTGGAGCAATTAATGTAATAATAGACGAAACAGTCTTTACTGACAATCCCCACAGATCTTTTGTCTTTTTCATATTAATAGTTTTAAATTGTTTAAGAACATCATCTGTAGTAACAGCAACAAATTCAAAGGCCGTAACACATTCCGGCACGCAGTCTTTAAGCAGCATTTCAGCAGACATGGAAGACGATTTGAGTGACGCTGTAGTAACAATGGGTATATTAGCAAAAAACTTTTCAAATTCCGTCGCTACTTCCAAGTCCTCTGCAATACTCACATTATTGATATTTAGTAGGTAGTCGCGACTGCGTGTTTTGGCTCTACCAGTTTCTCGTTTATATTGTACTATTTTATTTTAATATTTATGGTTACGTCTTATTATAAAACAAAATGTCATACACACTGATCCTGTTGCTTCGTTTGAAATCACTTTTTGCTATAGTCGTGCCCCGAGAACATAGACTTTTTGTAAACAAAGAATTTATACTAAGTAACTTAGCGACAGTTCTGTCAAAAACATTCAATGTCAAATTCAATGAGCGTAACGGTACATAGATACCTATGTGTCATTGCAAAGTAATATGTCAATTGATCAGGTTTTTATCGATATATGCGCTGTCAACAGAGTTTTGTGGTACTGGAACACGTCAGACGCCTGGAACGTCAACATTTTGCGTTAATACTTTGAAATATTACATTCTTGGGCTTAGCGGGTATTTATCAGAGTATAAAAAAACTTTTTTGGATGTCAAGAAGAGGTTAGTTTAAAGGTAAATGCAAGTTTATGGTGTCGAAACGCTCGTCCTGCGGCCGGCATCTCGGAAAAGCGGGTGCAAATTGCAGATGGCAAACTATTAGTCGCACAGAAGATTCTTTACACCTAATAAAAATAAATAGCGTCTTCTGACGTAGGTAAATGTTATTTTACCGTAACTTTTAAATGGATTTTGTTTAAGTTCATTCTGACGTTTACATTCATACGTAAAATCTCCATGCCTAGAAATTTTAATGCAGTGTACTAGCTAGTAGTCGGTAATATGATTAATTTGTAATAATTTTTAAATATTTTAGGATAGTTTAGCTATATTTTGCAAATTATTTATTGCATGTGATTATAATTAAAAAATCAAGTCTACAATAGAGAACCATGTTTCTACTCTATCATTGGTATACATGGTTCTCTATTATTGTAGAGCATTTACAGAATTACTTACGTGTTTAAATCTACAAATTCATCAGAATACTTCAGGGAATTTCGACCACTCAAACACAAAATCAAATATGTTTATTTTTGTAAAAATATATTTTTTTTGGACACAACAGGAAGTCATAGATAATAAAATATAAATACATGTTAGCATAGTTGAACATTAAAAAAATCTTTTTTCTGGTACAGCATTGTTCGATGGGCTAGTTAGTTCCAGGACTAGCCCAACGAACAATGCTGTACCTAACTGCTATAGACATAGCGCATGTCATGATGTAATAGTGATTGGTATCGTTTTCAACCAGCAATACGAAGTCATTCGGCGTAGTCTACAACGGTAATTGCCACTACGATACGGTTGCGCTTTATGCTTCTGTATTTTGCAGCCGAATATATGATCTAAGCAGAAACTACTCTGAAATGAACCGAAATTTGGCAATGTACATTTTGGATCCCAACTTGCTGGCTTTCTATTGAGAAGGACACAGGGATGACGAAAGGCAGTTATGCTGATAATACAATCCATTTACAATAAAAGACTCTTCACTAAATGTGTTTGTAGGTATACACATTGTACATATTTTATGACCTAATTATATCGAAGGATTCACAGCGTGATAGGTATTTTAATGATTTTTAACATTAACATTTATTAAAATTTCATTTTAAGAGTAGGTATGGGTAGGTAATGTACATTATGTGCTTTATTAGTTAAAGGCCTCGTTAAGTGTTTTACTAGTATAATAAAATTTAGATACGATCTTGAGTGTTAATACAATTTTATTGTGAATAGCACTGATTTCATTTTAAGCTTTATAAGATAGCCAAATAATTAGCACATTAATGAGTACGCACTTTGTTCAACTCTGAACATGCGGAAATATCAATTATTTCATTATTCAATTATGTGTGTGTGTGTGTGTGTGTGTATGTGTTTGCGCGCGCGTGTGTGTGTGTGTGTGTGTGTGTGGTATGTGTTCTTATGTCATGTAAGTTAGCAGACATTCTGTTTTAGTGTAGTCGAGATCTAGCATAAACCTATACTATATGACTTTTTACAATATTTCGTCAGCATGGAACCTCAGGCGAAATGTCTACGGCTTCTGTACCTTTTGTCAGGTAATACAATAGACTTTTGAACTCAATTTAAATATAGGCTCATTTTTAGGTCAAAAAAATTAAACAGAGTACAGTTTTATGAAATGTCTTAATCGGACCATTATACAGTCCGATTATACTAAGTCTAACAGGAACCTACTGCTCCCATGCCTCGCGTGACTAGATAAAACTGGTTATCCTTTGCCCTGAGACAGCAAATGGCAATTCTGCCAGCCTCCTGAGCTCGCACCCAAAGATATTGATGCAGGAATTTTACTTTGCCTTAACCTTTTATCGTATAAATTATCTTTTAATAGCATTTACAGCATGTAAATATCATAAGGTCTAAATGAGAAGTTGCAACTTCCATATAAAATTACCCACGTCCGACAGCTGAGAAAAATATCTCAAACAATAGATAAAAATGAGGATTAATAGTTTATTAATCCTCATTTTTATAATATATAACATAACTCTGATTGTCATTCTTACTGTTTATCATAATTAGAAATTGCTAGAAATATTCTTTCAGGCGCAGTATTACTTATCTTAAAAATATTTTACTTTCAATCATGCAATACCTACTACTCTAACGACCATAAAAAAGTGGAATAAAGATGACATAAAGATTAAATAAATGAACACCTGTGACATTTTAAATTCATTTGCTTTCATGTTACAAGGAAGGTGTAAAGAAAAAATAAAATAAATAAAACTTATTTATTCCAGTTCTACATCTAGCAAAATAGTATCTAAAAATGCGCTGGGTGGCTAAAAACATCTTCATATCTCGCCCAACCAAGATAATACAAAATAGTCATGGGCGCAGACTCCGCGCGTCCTGCGCCCATGTACAACAATATTCTTTTATCGCATATCTCACTCCAACTCTGCAATTATATAATATATACGTCCGGTATATTTTACTTCGGACATGTCGTGACTGAATCTTACATCTAATGAGAGCATTATTTTCTTTGTTGTTAATATTTATTTCTTCTGGATGTTTGTAAAATTCAATTTCGAACACAAAACGCTCGAAACATAGGTAATAATTAATAAGCTAGTTTGAGAATCAGCAGCACACCAATCTTGAATAATTAGAATATAGCTGTGATACTAAATGTTATGAAAATCACTAAGAATGAATCTTAGTAAGTTTTTGCCTAATAAAGTTTATTTATTTATTTATTATTATTATTATAGAGCACACCAGTTCTATTAATAAGTTCAGAGCAGTATGACCGTTCCATTTTCGGATGATAGGAACCAACTCATATCATAATTAAATCCTCATATGTCAGTCTCGGAAAACCATTAACTTCTTCGCTAGTTGCTTCCAATCTTACAAAGGGAACTCTTTGCTGGTTTAGATTATGTGCTTCGACATAATTTGCTAACATGTAAGCGTTACTTTAAATTATACTTTTAAAATAGGTATGTTATTTATTACTTACCTAGTATAATAACTACTATCAAACAATCGCAAATGACTTAATACAGTATTTAATTGCTTTTTGTACTATTCTAAAACTAAAATCAGAAGTTAGTATATTATAGGTATTCTGCTCCTGAATTAATATTTAGAGCAAATTTTTTTATGTGCTAGCCAGTAAAGATGATCACCGTATATAATTTTTTAATACTATTTTTTTGTGATTTTTTGAGATACTTATCATTGCAGTCGAAAGTGGGGCATTTTTGCTACTTCTTCTATATTCGTAGTAACACAGATTTTCTTATTTACGTAGATTGTACTTAAACAGTCAAAATTTAATGTTCAGTCCTATGCCAACTGTATAAAAAAACTAGGCACCTCCACTTTACATGACACTTATCAAGACGAGAATTTAACAAATATATATAAAATATATTTAATTCAGTCATATTATGAAAATAAGTTTGAATTAAACAAGAAATTATCCCCATGATGTCGTATAATTTAAAAATTATTTAATAGTATAATAACCCTTATGTAAAATAAAGTGCCTAATTGTCGGTTTGAATTTGTGCAAGAGTAAATTCATAATTTCAAGAGGAATTTGTTGAAAAATGGTATACCGAGTCCGGCAAATGAGTTATGAACTTTATGTAGACGTTAGTTAGGGCTCATTCAGACAGAGAACGGTCACGCGTTCAAGCGTTCAAGCGGTCAGTTTTGCGTTCTTTGTGTTGTATTACGTTACGTAGGGTCAATCAGACAGAAAGCGGTCACGCGGTCTATGTAACGTAGTATAACACAAAGAACGCAAAACTGACCGCTTGAACGCTTGACCGCGTGACCGCTCTCTGTCTGAATGAGCCCTTAGTTCCCACTAGTTTATGCTTATTCCTTGTGTTTACTTTGTGCAGATCATTATTTTTACGGTATAGCATTAAATTTTTCTTAATGTACATTAAGTTAGCATATTTATATTGCGATGCAACTGTCAGATATCTACTTCTTTAACCTTATCTCGTAACGAATATCTAGCACCTAACTTATAAATAGCACGTATCTTTTGAAATTTTATATATTTTATATCTTTTGAACTACAAAAATAGTCTGTATATCAGCAGCCGTACCGCATAACATAATACAATAAGACATCACGCTGTGAAAATAACTAACTGTGAATTCTCTAACTTTTCTAACTGCAAACGCGGCAGAACTAAGTTTTGCTGCGAGACAGGATATTTGGGCGCCCCACAAAAACTCACTATCTAAAGTTAGACCTAAGAGTACAGTTGATTTATAGTTAGATATATTGTTTTTTTATTTAGAATTATATTGGTAGGAATACTTTTGACATTAGGCAAAGAGAGTTTAACACATTTGGTTTTGCTAGAGTTTCTACTGAATTAAGTGTCAAAAACCAATCTAATATAGATTGGTTTTTGATACTTGATACTTGCGCAATCAAATATTGTGCATGAGTATTATTTACGCTATCAAAGTTACCTGAATTTCGATCAATTTTAAAAATTTGTGACGTATCGTCGGCAAACAAAGCAATATCACATAATTTTTTCACAAGGAACGGCAAATCATTAATATATATTAAAAAACGAAATGGACCGAGAATGGAGCCTTGTGGAATGCCCATTGCTTCTGGCAAACCTAGGGACCCATTAACATTTACATACTGAATTCTGTTTCTAAGGTAGCTGACACAAAGATTGAGTGCGGTATCTCTTATACCATAAAGTTTTAATTTTCGTAAAAGTGTACTATGTTCGACACAATCAAACGCCTTTCACAGGTCACGAAAAACACCAATGGCATCCTTCGAGTTTGCCCAAGCATTAAAAATATGCTTTAACAAAGTCACACCGGCATCAACGGTGGAGCGACCCTAGTGGCTCTGTAATTGAAGCAAAAAAAATTTTTCAAAAAATTTACTAATTACAGGCAAGATAGAAATTGGGCGAAAATTACTAGGGTCGCTCTTGGAACCCTTTTTGAATAGTAGTATTACTTTACTATGTTTGATCAAATCGGGAAATACCCCTGTATCCACGCATCTATTGAATATAGCAGCTAAATATGGAGCTATGCTAGAAATAATTTGTTGAACAAGTTAAACAGAAATACCCCATAAATCAACAGATTTTTTGTTGTTGAGCGTCTTGAATACATTCAGTACCTATGTCATTAATGTATTTAAAATTAAACAGCACATGACACTCTTTCACTCAGCTTTTAAATGAATATAAACCTGTTTGCTTATCGTTGGTCGACGCTTTCAATATATAATTATTTCACAATATCGAAGCATCTCATCCATTAACTCTCTATGTTCAGCTGTCAATACATGGCCATATACATTGTGGCTACGAGATAAATATAGGCTTGCATTAAAAGCATTGGTTTTAATGCACTCATTTTGTAAAACCTACATGATTTCGTATGTAAGCTCGTATGTTAATTCAGAATAAATGTGAAGCTGCTATTATACTATTTTCAGTTATTGTAATTGTACTGCTATATATCTAAAGGTTTAAAACAATAGCACAGTTTTGTGAAGACCTCTTATTAGGTATTTTGTTAACACACTGTGCTTGGCTTGTTTCGTTTAATTTGCTACTAAATGATTTTGATTGATTCGATGTTTGTAGATGTCCCCGAAATTGAGGATTTACACAAATTAGATTTTATTTTATATTCTATTTTGACAGGATTACAGGGGTCTTCCACGGTGAAAGTAGTCCAAATAATAAATTATTTGGACTACTTTCTACTTTCATAAAATCTTAGTCAGGCACTTAGTAAACTGACGGCCCGGCCGGTTTCTGAATTGAGAATTTCGCGTTGAGGACAATTTAAACACTAATTATATACTACTTAATCAATTTTCTGTTTCACAAAAAAAATGTTTTGACACATTTTGAGTATTAGTGCTTGTAAAATCTAAAATTTGACACAACATATGATCAACTCATGATCAACTCCATATCAACTCTATATTCGCGTTTCTGAAAACATTTGACATTTGTCAAACCTCACTTAGCACTGATAAATTGAGAAAAAAATAATTATACAACTTTGGTCTTTTAACCCGTGATCACGAGTAATATGACAGCCAGTATGTCAAAATATCCACACTACGGTTGCTAAGCAGCGGCTACGTCATACTGACGTCTACACAACAAGAAGGTCGTTAAACAGAGTTTATAGAAAAAAGGTTCAAAGACTATTCAATATTTGGAAAAATAGATTTCAACATTATTAGGAACAAATCGAAGGGTTCGAATATATAAATAAGAGATTCCGTGTTAAATCAATCCAAATAATTACGCTGTGGCCTCCATGGAGGTATAATTCTATATACCTCCATGGTGGCCACCATGGAGGTATATAGAATATTATATATAAATTGACATATACTCTAACGATAGACGGAGCATTCCCTACAAATATTTTGTTCAAATTGTCTAACGTATGACGTCTAATCGTACTAGCGCAACACGCAGGCGCAAGCAGCGCCAATAACTTACAGTGTCTAGTTATTATTATAGCCAATCAACAACAACCAGTCCTGGCATCTTACCAATGAGTATCCAATAGTTCTCTAACGCTACTGGCTGCTTATTGCCATTTGCAAAGACTATTTACATCACAGGAGGGATGTTTTCTGCCTACAATATTTCATCAACATAATAAGAACAGTTTATTAATGAAAATAAAGGGAATTAATTGCTGGGGGTTTATTTAAGTAAAAAAATAGAATCTATAAACATATTCAGATGATTTTATTACAAAATAGAAAAATGTATTCGTGGGAGTAAGTTCAAGACTTGCCTTAGTTGCCTCACGAAAAATTCTAATTTTTTAACTTTATATTTATCTTACTATGAGAATTGCTTAAATATATCCTAATATATAAGGCAGGATTGTTTGTCATTCTGTAAAGATGCCCTTGCTCACCACAGAGTTCTAAACCTACACATGTGGCAGATGGCACTATGTGCTACCATAAGGAAACCAACCATTAAAAAAAAATCTATGACGAAGTGGCCTGAGTAGCTTAGTCGGTACGGTATCGACACGGTTCGTCGTGGTCGCGGGTTGAAGTCCTGCCTAAAAAAATATTTTAAATTGCAGTTAAATTTACTCTAGCAAGAAATGCTCAAAAATATATTTTAATAACTATTCAGTTGCCACCAAACACAATTAATTTTGTGTTTTTTTGTCTATTGGTGGATAATGGAAATCAGGATCTGTTTTGGCCTCATGGTTCAATATTATTTTTGCGCATTTTTCTATAACTGCAAATGTGTACCTACTATAAGGAAGTGTTGAAATATTCGTTAATACGGTTATTACGATCAATTTACCAAAAAATAAAAAGAACACAGAATTAGTGTTATACAACGTCATATTGGTTTTATAACATTAATCAAACTAAAAATCTCTTAAAACCAATACCATCACGAAGTCTGGTCTTAGTCATATATTTTACCTACAATCACTTGCAATGTATTTTTTTTTTCTTCTCTCCCGTTCCAGTCGAGAGTATTTGGCTCGCACTTTGCATGTGCATTCGCCAGTTTCAAGTATATTTGTAATAGACGTTGTAAGTAATGGGGCTTTATATATTTCAGGGTCGTATTAGTTTTTATTTTGTGGTTAAGGTAGGGAAACTTTTACCGTATCAATTTATAAATCGGAATTTTGGGAATAGGATCAGAAAAGTAGGATAATAATAACAAATTAAGTACAAATGTAAATATCAGTAGAAAGGAAATCAATCTATGTCTACAAAGAAAGACTTATTTTCACATACTTATTTACACTTGAATATTGTTACTATAAATATAATCAGAAAGTATGCTATAAATGGAAGGGATACAAGCAAATATAAGACATTTAATAGAGGACGGGAAAGGGACGCGTAATGAAATTAAGCTATTTAAAAAGGAAGTACGATCATATTTAGGACAAGAAAAGAATATATGGTCCAAATCTCCAGAGTCATTACCACATTCACATTGTGGACTATCTATTATATGAAAACGTGCAAGATGAGCTGGACAAGTAGTATGTCCTAAACGTATTCTTATTAAAATTGTTGTTGCAATTTTGCCAAGCTTTATAACAGAGAACCAGGGCTTACAGCGAATTTCCGGCTGTATACTAAAGTAGTGTTTGCCTTTAAATTTGCTGCTTTCTGACCAAATTTGGTTCCAGGAATTAGCTAGGTAACGTCTAGGAAGAACAGTCAAGTCGTGTATATAATTCTTAAAAGGAAATTTGTCCCCACACAATACAGCCTTATTTGCAAGCTTATCAGCTTTTTCGTTGCCACTAATACCACAATGGCTCGGAATCCAGACAAGAGTTATAGAAATATCTTTCGCAACACATTCGTATAGTTTTCGTCTAATATCTGCAATAGGAGGAAATAGCCGTTTTGACTTAAATGTATATTTCAGTATTGCTCGTAAGGCGCTCATAGTGCCTGTTAAAATTAAACTATTTTTAAGTTTTAGAAGTAGAATGTATTCTACAGCTTTAAGAATGCCAAGGCATTCGCCGGTAAATACTGTTGTCTCTGGAGTGCAATGTATTTCTGCATAGTAGTTAGTCTATGATCGTAAATGACGTCACATAAAAATAAAGAAATACATTTTAATGTGGTATTATGATACATTTAACTCTTTTATTTACATAAATAATTAAAAATATTGACTAACGCTACTACAGATACAAGTTCTGATTCAATTTTATTCGATATATCGTCGCCACACAGTCAATAAACGAAGCGGACCCACACTGCAGGAAAGTCAAAGTGACACTAGATTGCTTTGCCGGTATGTTCATGCAAAGCATTTGAACAAAGTAAATGTTCTGAATGCTACATCTAGTACTTTAGTACATATAT
Source organism: Euclidia mi (assembly GCA_944739405.2). NCBI lineage: Eukaryota > Metazoa > Arthropoda > Insecta > Lepidoptera > Erebidae > Euclidia > Euclidia mi. The sequence goes on along the minus strand of OX123199.2, from coordinate 28,784,735 downwards.
ATCGATGTATATAGAATTATACCTCAAATATACCTGGCCACAAATATTTTGTATTAAAAATAAAACAAACTGACTTTGACATAACATACACGTTCCGTTTTCACTAAGATACCGAATTGAACAAATTCAACAAACTGTTCATTAAAATAAAATAATCGTTGAAATAATTTTAAATACAACTTTATTTCGACTTTTTATTTGTTTCCGTATAAAAATAATTAACTGACAAGTGTGCTTCTTTGTAAAATGTTAATTAATACTAATTTATGGTTAGTACCGGTTTTTTTACTTGTATTGGAACGTACTAGTATTGTTCGGTTTAAGTTATTCATGATTTGAAGAAAACTCAGTTGAAAGTGCTTTGAAAACATATCATTCTGACCTGTGAAACAGAAGAAACTTAAGTTGACTTCAACTAGTTCAGAATTTTTCAACTGATGAAAGCTGAAATTCTCAATTCAGAAACCGGCCGCCAGTCATAATTCAATTAGCACTTAATATTTGACTTTGGATGTATTCAAATTCGTGAGAGACCATCAATCTAACATAACATAGGCATCAAATAGGCAACTATCAAACATCGAATTTAGTCGACACCAGAGGATAATCAATCACTCGACCCTTTGGAATCTATCCGAAGACGGATCAACAACTATGAGAGTTATTCAATTCACTTAGGTTGTAACTTATCGCCTCCATATTAATATGTGAGGCACGGTCCGACAAGCTTTATTTTGCACGTACAGGACCTAATTCAGTTCCAGTGTCGGCCGGTTTCTGAATTGAGAATTTCAGCTTACATCACACAGTGTATTATTTTGCCTTAGTTGCGGACATGCTCGTTTTATGTGTTTTTTGGAAAGCTAACAATCAAACTAAGACCCTATTAAAACACCGCCGGCTCCAACTTCTATAGTTTAAGAGAAATTAAATAAATCGAGAAAAATCCTTAAAAACCATAGAAACACAATATCTCGTTTTTGGATTTGAATTTTATACGAAATGTTTTAAGGTGTGATAGGTATTCACTATAGGAACCATTTTTTTCTGTTAAACTTTAAAAATATTGCTCACACAGGCGAGAATATATTTTTTTCTATGATTTTGTAAATATTTTTTTTCTGGCGATTCTCTTCATGGTCGCGTTTTTTTTAAATGCCTAAATGTTGATCACTATAATAACTATCGCCACAAAAAAAATCAAACCCAACAAACCCAAGATTACGGAAATATTGAATTTTAAAAGTGTGGGCTAGGGTTGTCAATCAAAACTGTGAGCAACATACAATACTTACTTCATGCAAACATTACTCATTATGATTCATTATTTTTGACTTAGGTTTAGCAATTGCGGGTTTAAAGAGTGATGTGTATAGATTACTTAGTTTAAGTTTATATAGAAAATAGTGCAGAAAGTTAGAGTCAATATAAAAAAATATTTGCGGTGGAATTCGATCACTTTTGTTTTGTGATCTATCTTCGATGAAAGATATTATGTGGAATTGGGTAATAATAATATAGGTACTAATAAGATAAAGGTAATAATAATATAACATTCTACCACATACACGCAACACCATCTATCCATCACCATGAGGCAGCGATAGCCTGATGAAGAGACCAAGTCTCGGGTTCGAATCAACGGCGCGCACCAATGACTTCGAAGTTATGTGCGTATTAAACTCTTAATTGTCGTTGGCCCCGTGCGTCGGAGGGCACTTTATGACGTCGGTCCCGGCTGTCATCAAAAATATCTTTGACAGTCGTTACGGGGAATCAGTACCCTCCAACATAATGACTCTGGTCTAAGCCATAGCATATGGCTATCCCTTCGGATTGCGGAGGTCAGACTGCAGTCGCTCTGTGGAAAAGCTAATATTCTGTCAAATCTGGTTGGACTAGAAAGCGGACCCCGAGCTGGAGCTGGTTGCATCCAACACTTACGTCTTCCAAGACGTAAGTGTTGGATGCAACCGGGAAAAACGCTCGGAAGATAATGATGATGAAGACACGCAACACCATCTAGTCCCAAACTAAGCAGAGCTTGTATTATGGGTGAACTAGACCATGGATGAACATACAATGACATATTATACATCGTCTTTTGTAAATACATACATAATATAATACAAAGAAACTCCTAAAGCAAAGACCAACATCCATATTCACGCACACAAATGTTTGACTTGAACGGGCATCGAACACACGACCTTCGGCGTGGTAGTCGGTTACACACCCGCAATGCCACCGGCTTGTCAATTCAATCGCATTGGCGAGCATAATTGAATAACCGATTGAACTAATCAACTTAAATATAAACTACTTTGGGACAACCCTATTTCCATTGAAATTAAAAGAAAACTTAGAAACGCAATATCTCCGAGATCTCGCCAGATACATATCTAGAATTTTCTCAAGTTGTAGGTACTACACCTATGTATATTATGTAAACAAAAAAATACGACCCGCAAATAGCTAATTTATTATAATTTATTTTCGTTTATTAACAAAATAATTATTTATAATTGTTCCTGTGATGTTAGAAACTTGAAAATTTTACATTGTATATATTTCAAACCAACAATTAATAGGTATTTTACTAGAGACGGACATTCGCTTTATTCAAGAAATACAGACAAAAAACTTTTTCAGAAAGGTCAGTGACCTTTCTCTAAAATATTTATAACTCCTAAGTGAAGTGAAATATCAAAACGGGTATTTTTTTGAATGATTTAGAATGGTTTAATCTATACGGGGAAAAAATAAAACAGGCATGTCCGCAACTAAGGCGAAATAATACACTGTGCATCAGTTGAAAATTTCTGAACTAGTTGAAGTCAACTTGAGTTTTTTCTGTTTCACAGGTCAGAGTGATATTTTTTCAAAGCACTTTCATTTGAGTTTTCTTCAAATCATGAATAAATTAAACCAAACAACACTAGTACGTTCCAATACAAGTAAAAAAACCGGTACTAACCATAAATTCGTATTAATTAACATTTTACAAAGAAGCACACTTGTCAGTTAATTATTTTTATACGGAAACAAATAAAAAGTCGAAATAAAGTTGTATTTAAAATTATTTCAACGTTTATTTTATTTTAATGAATAGTTTGTTGAATTTGTTCAATTCGGTATCTTAGTGAAAACGGAACGTGTATGTTATGTCAAAGTCAGTTTGTTTTATTTTTAATACAAATTATTTGTGGCCAGGTATATTTGAGATATAATTCTATATACCTCCATGGTGGCCACCATGGAGGTATATAGAATTATACCTCCTTGGAGGCCACAGCGTAATTATTTGGATTAATTTAACACGGAAATCTTTTATTTATATTTTCTATCCCTTCGATTTGTTCCTAATAATGTTGTAATCTATTTGTTCCAAATATTGAATAGGCTTTGAACCTTTTTTCTATAAATTCTGTTTAACGGCCTTCTTGTTGTGTAGACGTCAGTATGACGTAGCCGCTGCTTGGCAACGGTAGTGTGGATATTTTGACATACTGGCTGTCATATTACTCGTGATCACGGGTTAAAAGACCATAGTAGTGTAATTATTTTTTTCTCAATTTATCAGTGCTAAGTGAGGTTTGACAAATGTTAAATGTTTTCAGAAACGCGAATATAGAGTTGATATGGAGTTGATCATGAATTGATCATATGTTGTGTCAAATTTAGGATTTTACAAGCACAAATACTCAAAAGGTGTCAACACATTTTTTTGTGAAACAGAAAATTGATTAAGTGGTATATAATTAGTGTTTAAATTGTTCACAACGCGAAATTCTCAATTCAGAAACCGGCCGTGTGTCTGTTACTAATACATAATAAAATGTTTTAAAGGGCAGTGTGCTACTAAACTGCAAAGCCTTTAAGCTGTTTCTTGCTTAAATATACTACTGAAGCTAGAGTCATGCCATTCGGACGTTGCATTCATTTTGTGCCGTAAATGCTTAGTTATTTTTAATTTGCCACATATTATGGGGTAAAGTAGGGTTTAAAACTTTGAAGCTAGTGCTCTGAAAATGCCTGCAACACCTAATAATTTATAAGAAATTGGAGGTTGAACTTGAGACATATTACATTGCGTGGTAATCTAGATTCTATACCTATATATATTTTATTTGTGATGTTGTAATCATACCATATCTTTGATCCAAAAACAACATACACGTATATACCCATGATACACAGCAAGTCAATGTAATACCGGTGCACAATACTAGGGGACACTGCATATTTCGACGAAACCAAAGGGTTTGTCGTAGTCTAGTCAAAGGAAAACGCAGTGGTTAGCTGCATTCATTTATTCAGCATAATATGGCAAACAGCATACAAATTTCAAGAGTTTGTAAGTTTATTAGAACAGTAGTCTGCATTTATTATACTATTTCTATTACTTGTAACGGTCCTTTTAATGAGAGAATATTGTATAATTGAGAATACTTTGTCAATTAATCATATAATAATAGCTACCTACCTGAAAAATTAATTATAGAAATAAATGTACTAAATAACAGCAAAACACCCTATTAATAAAGTAATTTAAGTTATAAGAAGAACACAAGGACATATAATGCCAGCCGGTGGAAGCGTCCCGGGACATTGCCAAGCCACGAGCTTTAAACCTTAATTAAAGTATAAAGTACAAATTTATTGGAGTTTACTCTGTTATTTATGACTTAAAAACCGTTTATATATTTCGAAAGTAAGGATTCTGATCATAATCTGCTTTATACAAATGATTTGCGACGCTACAGGTCACAGGGACAGCTTTTTCAATTTTATTAAATCGTGGTGACCAGCAAAATATATTAGTATGTTTCTGAATATCGAAAAAACATTTAACTTTATAATATAAGTATATATTGAAATTAAACTACAGTTTACGGATTTTATCGCGTTGTATTGGTTTCACTAAGTTATTACATTTGAAACTAAAGATCTAGAAACTATATTTTAAATTTATTACTAGCCGACGTTTCGAATTCTTTACAGAATTCATGTTCACGGCAGACTGAGGTGACATTTGTCTTTTTCTTGAATGTATAAGTTATCTCAAAGTACCCGAACATTTTTCAACTACTGGTGTTACTATTTACGCAGAATGAGCTCACAGTGTCCTTAGGTCTTCTGGTGACTTTGTCCTTCTTGGGTTTCATTAGCCTTATGACAGGGTCCCAAGCTGGAGGAACATTCCAACCATCTTCCCTATTGAAATTAGGGTGTTTTTTAATTTCAATAGCCTCTCGTATCATCCTTGGAAGAAAACGATGTTCTTTTGCGAGTATCTGTGGTTCATCAAATCGCAGGTAGTGGTTGGGTCCTTGTTCCACATGTTCACACACAGCAGACTTTGTTGAGCGTTTATGTTTTATGTCAGCTATATGTTCTTTGAGTCGAATGCCTATGCTTCTCTTGGTTTGTCCAATGTATGAGAGCCTACATTCACAGTCAATTTTGTAGACACCGGCCTCTTGCAAGGGTAACTGACACTTGACAGATGGTAATAATTGACTGATCTTCGTTGGCGGCTTGTAGTAAGTTTTGATAGAAGCTCGCTTCAAGATGTAGCCAATTTTGTCGGTCACGCCCTTGATGTATGGGAGGACAGCAGGTTGTCTTTCTACTGTGGCTGGTTTTTCTTTCTTCTGGGATCTGTGACAGTGGCGCGGCGGTCGGAGCTTGTTGTCTTGCAGAACTTGCCTGACATGTTGAAGCTCAGCGTCCAGGTGTTTCTTGTCACAGATCCCGCGGGCTCTCTGAAACAGAGACATTCCTACAGTAGCTAACTGTTTAGGATGGTGGTGAGATTCACCGTTTAAGTACCTATTTGTATGGGTCTTTTTCCTATACACAGTATGGCTTAAGGAGTTGTTTTTATTCCTGATGACAAGTACATCTAAGAAAGCTAAAGACTTGTTTGCCTCTAATTCCATTGTGAATTGTATTTGGTTATTAATAGAATTAAGATGGTTTAGGAAAGCATTAACACTATCTGTTGGTAAAATTGTGAAAGTGTCATCTACATACCGCTTGTAGAACCTCGGTGTGATGGTGGCAGTCTGCAGGGCTCGCGCCTCGAAGTCCTCCATGAAGATGTCAGCGACAACAGGCGATACTGGAGAGCCCATTGCTACACCGTCTACTTGTAATGTAGTATTTCTTGTCCCATAACAGATAGCCCGTTGTCAGGCAGTGTTTGAGTATTTCTGCATATTCCTCAGGCATGTTGTTTTCTGTCAGCTTCCTTCTAGTAATTTCTACACAGTCAT